>CM077228.1:36246970-36569470 GCA_039654775.1 Spinibarbus caldwelli
ATGTTATAGGTCTAAATAGTATTTCATGCTGTAACTGTAGGGCAAATTATAATATGTTCCCTATGAACTGCATATGTGAATATTATGTAGACCAATTTTTTAAATCAAATTCATGCTTTAAAAGTAATCATAGCAGGTTTAATTCATTAGTCTGTCCGTTTAAACGTCTGCGTTTAGCTTCAAATGGCGTTTTTGACAACAGTATTCTATAAAAAAGATTTGCATTCCGATTCTGACATCCAAAGGCACAACAATATATTTTATCTCTTATTCTGTGGATTTTTCCCGTTTCACTTCACTTGTTACTGTCATGAATCTGGTCCATGGACTTCCATTTGTTCACCACCAGAGGTCGCTCAGTCATCACATTGACTCTCACACCACACAGACTGTCACACATTTACCCGGACTTCATTTCCCAGCAGCCATTTCCCTAATCACATGCTCACACCTGATACCCATCACACAATCACACACACTACTTAAGCCATGGACTTCCTCAGTCAGATCGCCGAGTATTGTATGCACATATCTCTCTCCTAGCGATAGCTACTCTACGGAGCCCACTTAGGTGTCATAGTCTTGCCTTGCCTGTTTCCTTGTGTTTTGATTTCTGCCCGTGTTTCCTGGATTAACCCTTTGCCTTGCCGTTCGGACTCTGTTTGCACCTCGTTTGGATTTTTGCTCGTGTACCTGGATTATTTCTCTGCCTTGCCCTGTTGGATATTGTTCGCCGATCGCAGATCTATGCTTACCCTAGGATTACTCTTTGTCTTGCCTGTGATTATACCTGTTTGCCATTGTTTGACCCTTGCTTGTTTCCTCACCACGCCTTTGGAAATAAAAGCTCGCATATGGATCCGCACGTCTCTCATCTCGTCGGCTCCGTTACAGTTACTATGTGTTTCTGCCACCGCAGCTGCGAGTGATGTAACTGTGACGTCTACACAAAATTGGTCTATAGACACTGTTTTTTTTTTTTTGTTTTTTTTTACTCTGTGACAGAAGAGGGCGAGAGAGGCTGTGATAGATCTATCTATATCATGCTTACGGGTTGGCAATGGTTAATTACCTCATCCACATTTATTCTACGTCAAATCTAAGTATTAAAATAACAAAACGTAATGTTGAACAATGTGCTTGTCAGTCCATGACTTGTCTAACACAGTGTTGGAGGTAAATTAACTTAAATGAGCGTGACAAATTAATTATCTATTGAAAATCTGCAGTAATGGGAATTTCTCAGAACAGAAATGAGAAACACTGTGCTTACTTTCTCATGAGACATTTTAACTACTGGATTGTAATTTTGAAGCAGCCTCTGATCCTGATTCTGATCTGAGTTTTTGACCTGAGTGTAGATCTATCTAGCTTCAAAATTATAGCTTATAAAACTACTTCAACTGTTAAAAAAAAACAACCTAAAACTATTCAAACCTAAAACTTTTAAACTAAAAATGTTCACACTTACAGATTTTAAAACTACTTCAAACCTTTTGCCAGGCTTTCAATCCAACATCAACGTTTGTCTAGTAGTAGTAGTTTCCTAACTAGCATATTTTTATGTTAAAAACTAAATTAAAAAGAAATTACGCAATCAATAAATGTACTTCCTTCTCCTTTTAGGGTCACATATCCTCTCCTGGTGAATGGCTCTGTCTCGTCACACGCTGATGAGGCATTTTCTCTTTATTCCATGGTCTGTCTGAATACTCGATTCTGATTGGCTGGCAGGTGTTGATTAAATTCGTTTAACTGCACAGGTAGTTCCAGGTCAGTTTAATCACCATTCCATATTAATGCACTGCTTTAATTGATGCACACTAACTAACACACATCACTCACTCGCGCACACACACACACGGAGAGAGAGAGGTCAGAGATCGCAGATTGTGCTGCACACACACACAAACTTGTTGTCAACGCTTCCCCACGATTTTTATTACTAAAATAAAAGATAGATACTAGATCGCTACATTATATTCCAACGAGGTGATAAAATTGCTGTTTTTGAAGTAATCGTTTGTAGAGAGAGACGCGCAGACGCAGCAAGCAGGTACACATAAACTGTCATCTGTCTCTCTCTCTCTCAGTCTACAATTGATTGAAATACATGCTATAATTCATTCAAATAAATGTGGTATTAAAGCACTATTTCATCTCTGTGTCTGATTTGAAGCTGGCAGAATGCTAGCGCTAACGAGCCATAACTGATGAAAATAACTCATTTTTACCCTTCTGGTCAAATATTGCGCTGCAAAGAGCAATACAAATTTTAACTTGTCTATAACTTGCCAAATGACCATGGAATAAGTGGGATAATCATACTTCGCGGAGACAACCACTTCGCGTCGGGTTGTTCTTTGCCTCCACGTCGTGCATTAAAATCCTTTAACCTCTTAACCTGCACCCCCCATTTTGGGACTGATAATAAAATTATAACTATAATGTATGGCGGAAGAGCACTTCGCAGCACTTCGACCTCGGCGCAGTAATATCATCACTCCTGAAAACTCCCCCTCTCCCTCTAACTTCCATCAATAGAACCAATATTACTGCGCCGAGGTCCAAGTGCTGCAAAGTGCTCTTCCGCCATACATTATAGTTATCATTTTTTACCTGCTTAGAAAATTGCCCCATTTTATTTTGTGTCACCATACTTACTCTCATGCAACCGTCTTTAAATAGGGAAAACATGGAAGTGTTTGGTAGCTTCTAAATTCATCCCTGTTTGGATCCTAAGGAATGAATGGTGCTAAGCTAAATGCTAGCATAGTGGCGCCGCGCGCTAGAGCGATTAAGTGCACGCACTGAGACGGGAGAGGTACGTATCAACTCGTCTAAGTTGAGGGAAAAACATTGGAATTTGGAAAAATGGTGGCGTTTTCCTTTAAGGATTGTTGGGCCAGTGAAATGGATTTCTTGGCCCAAACTTTCAGAAATCACTTGTTTGTTTGTTTGTTTGTTTGTTTGTTTTATGATGTATACTGTGTTAGGCAGCTTGTGTTGGTGACTGTTACAGAGCCGACGAGACGAGAGACATGGGGGTCCATGTGCAAACTTTTTAGACAGAGACGTGGTCATAACAGGCATGGTTCAAACAATGGCAAACAGGTATAACACGGCAAGACAAAGAGTAATCCTAGGGCAAGCGTGGGTCTTCGATCGGCGAACAATATCCAACAGCGCAAGGCAGAGAGATAATCCAGGTACACGAGCAATAGTCCAGGCAGGGGCAAACAGAGTCCAAAACAGCAGGCAAAGGTTTAATCCAAGATACACGGGCAAAGAGCTAGACACGGGAAAACAGGCAAGGCAAGACTAAACTACACACTCAGAATAAACTGGCTCTGTAATGCAGCTATCCCACGGGGAGCGATAAGCACTGAACAATACTCAGCAACTTGAACAAGGAAGTCCATGGTTTATGTAGGGTGTGTGATTGGTCTCAGGTGTGAGCGTGTGATTAATGAAATGGCTGCTGGGAAATGTAGTCCGGGGTAATTTATAACAGTTTGTGTGGTGTGAAAGTCAATGTAATCAGAGGGCGACCTCTGGTGGCTATCGGGCAGAAGGCCACAGACCGGATTCGTGACAGGTGACTTTGGTTAGGCTTTAATTTTGCACCCCTCCATTCTATGTCACTGTCATCTTAACAACATTTCCATCCAGACTGAGCAGCTGTATTGTGTTTTCTTCACCATTCTGAGGGTGAAGAAAAACAGAAAAAAAAAACATTTTATTAGTGAAATTGGAACGTAAAACTGGAACGAAGTAAACCCTGTTTAATTCAGTAAACAAATATTACAATGACAGCATAGTTTTAGTTTAAAAAGTAGACATCACTATCAGGAGAAAAAAAGTGTGTAAGGAGATCAAGCACATGACATTGTTATAACTGCCATGTTATCTTCATAACATTGATTTACAGTTAATATAAAGAAGGTACAAAAAAAGGACCATTTTTGGACCATTGTTTCTGTTCTTTTAAAGGGATAGTACACTTAACAAAATTCTGTCATCAATCATTCACCCTTACATTGTTCTCATCCCAATAAAGTGTGTATTAGGTAAATTACACAAATTTCATATATTTAGATTTTATGTATATAAAACAGTTTTCCATAATGTATTATTTAAAAAACAAAAACAAAAAAAAAACAAGATTAACCGGGCATTCTGAAATAGTCTTATTAAATACAAAATCAAGTTACAGGAGAAATGCAAACCACCCTTAATGTGGATTAATTGTGTTATGGGTATTTTTGAGCAGTTAAGTGTACATCAGTTGTACACTTGTTGTTGCAGTGCATTATGGGATTGCACGAGTGCACTCGATAACGTCCACTACAATTTCGGACACCACTACAAATAGCTGTCATCTCATATAGTGCCCTATTTAAGGGTATAGAGGGCAATTTCAGAAACAGCCTTGGTCAACCAAGACAAACAGGAACGAAGACAAAAGAAAAGGGGAACAGACAAACTAAAAGTCAATGAAGACGAAACAGAAACTCACACAGAAACAGAAAGTTACACAGGGTAACTTCTGCAGTATTTATTATAAAATCTCAACAGTAATCTAAAATGTGTGGAAAGCAGGAGAGTTAGAGCAACAAACATTTCTGTAATACATACGCTAATATGTGCCCATGCAGTCCTGCACAAATGTGCTACTTTCATCTCACATGTACCCTACTTTAGAAAATAACATTAATAAAAACAGAACAATCATAATGACTTTATTTTGTAAGGACTTTCTGTAAGCAGCGTTTTGGTTTAACTTATGATATATTAGTTAATAGGAGTTTGGTTTGTTATGCTTAATTTGTGCTCATAATCATTAAATTAATAATTAAACTTTGTTGGTGAGCAGACCTTTGAAATAGAGAGCCGTACCATAAATAGATTTATTTTACTCTTTGCAATTTCACTATCAGGGAAAACTGTGGAAAAGCTGATCTGAAGAAATTATAAAATAATATTTAAAAAAAAAAAGTATTATAAGTCCTGTAACAATTAATAACAGACACAAAATATCACCTTTACTTTGTAACTAAGATTTTTTTTTTTAAATGAGGTTTCTGTAGATTTCTTTGTGGTTATGAAATGAAACATGTTTGTTCACTGAACTGGTGCAAATAATGAGACTGCATCAATTTAAGGTTCTGCCTTCATGGTTGCCTCCTTTGAGATGCTGATAATTTGTGAATCTGTGCTTTTCCCAAATAAGATATTCCTGACTCATCCTTACTGTTAATCATGTATGTTATTGATCCTCTGGCAGACAATCTTGAGATAATTGCAGACCTGTGTCATTTGATCTTTTTAAGGCTAATGAAGGAAAAAAAACTGGAATACAGTATTTGATATTGCTTCGTCATGTCAATGTAAGAAAATCATGTTTAAAAAAAAAAATATATATATATATATATATATGTATATGTGTGTGTGTGTGTGTGTGTGTGTGTGTGTATATATATATATATATAATATGAGTACCAATTTCAAATCAAGTCCTCGTCAACTTCTTTTCCAACACGCCTGTCACCAGTTTTGCCAACTAATTTTCAGGGAAAGTTGCTAAAGGTAGGTCGATTTGTTGCTAAATGATGTTGTGATGTTATTGCGCAATGACGTCATTACGTAATCACGATGCAAAATTGTGTCACTACATCAAATCTCGGTCAAAAATATATTTTATATATGTTAATTTAGATTTGTTCATAAAATAATATAAATGCTAATATAATATTAAAATATAACTATTTTAAATACAAAATTTAATTGTTCAATAATTCAATGAATGAATAAACTTACACGTTTTTGAACAATTACAATTTAAGTTTTACATTTTTATTAGCTAGTAAACTAGTAAAACTACACATTCTGAACAATTATAGTTTTAAGCAGTGTATTAGTAGTTAGTATGCTACACTCTAAGAAAAGTCTGTAAAAATAGAGCACAATCTACTATGTTAATATGAAGGAATTTTCCTTATTGACTTTTTCACAGGTTTTTTTTACCTGCATTTTAAATTACGTATTGTATTTTGTGTTTTCGGGTTACAACGGATAATGGATAACGGACAATATCCTGGAAAATTACTATATAAAACCTTTTCCATTTCTAGATATTTTTCTTACAGTGTACTAACTGATCAACAATCGCAGGTACAAGCTACTAACAAGGTGTATCATAAATGAACAATGATTCCATTATTCAGTTATTATTATGATTATTAAATTTAACAATTGCAAATAGCAGCTAACTTAATTCACGTATTTAGATGGAAAATGCATGCCTTTTTATTGTCTGAGTTTGCTACGAGCCAGGTTTTTTTTTGTTGTTCCCTCCTCCTTCCCTTTGTTATTTGTTCTCTGCTGTCCTTCTAAATGTAGGATTCACGATTGGCTGGTTGAACTGATGGATTTGAACCAATCATGGACTTGTGATCTGTGATATAAGCTGCCCCGGTGACAGGAAGAGGAGGAGATTGGAGACTTTGAATTTTTGTGTTGGCGGGCTTTGCCCTTGAGTGTTGTTGACACTTTGTACCCTTATCAGTGTCACGAATCCGGTTCATGGTCTTCCGTCCATTCACCATCAGCGGTCGGCCTTCCACCACATTGACTCTTGCACTACACTACTGTTGCATGTCACCCACGAACTACAATACCCATCATCCATTGCACAGATGATTGCACTGATCACACAGCTGTCACCAATCACACGCTCACCTAAGAGCTATTACATACACTACATAAAGCACTCTCAGATCCTGATCTAGGGGCCGAGTATTGATGTGCATATAGCTCTCTTCTAGCGCTAGCTGCCTTACCGTGCCATTCTGTGTTTCTGTTCAGTTCCAGTGTTGTCCTGCGTTTATCACTCCCCTAGTGTTAGCTGCGATACGGAACCTGTTTGTTGTTTTCTAGTCTGTGTTCCCTGTATTTACCCTTGTCTCACTGTTCGGACTCTGTTTATGCCTTGCCTGGACTTTTGCTCTTGTACCTGGATTATCTCTCTGCCTTACCCTGTTGGACACTGTTCGCCAATCGTCGACCCATGCTTGTCCTAGGATTACTCTGTCTTGCCCATGCCATACCTGTTTGCTGTTGTTTGACCCTGCCTGTGTTCTGACCACGTCACTGTATATAAAAGCTTTGCACATGGATCCGCACGTCTCACGTCTTGTTTGCTCCGTTACAGAATACTCAGCCACACGAGGATCCAGCGGCTTTTCTAAGGAACCCTGACCAGGTATGGATCCATTCGACCAGCTGCTTGACCTGAGACAAGGGAGTTCATCTATTGAGGAGTACGTCACTCAATTCTATGAGATAACTTACAGGGTACCCTTTGATGAGGTCGTATTAAAAGACATTTTTCGTTTTGGATTAAATGAGCCCATTAAGTCATGTTTACCCGAAGCGAAGTTTAATTGTAGTTTAAAGGACTTTATGGACTATGCTTTGCTGTGTGCTGACTCTTTGTTTACTGTGGGTGTCACGGAAGAGGAACGCGACACCGCGTCTGTGACTGAAATGGCAGACGCACCAGAGCGCGTTCACAAAATGGCGGCGACACCGGACCCCGTTCACAAAATGGCGGCCACAACAACACCCCGTCATGTCATTGCTGCCAGTAATGAGCCAAGTCGAGTCATAGTTAATGTTAAAAAGCCCAATCAAGTTATAGTCGATCTTTGTGAATCCAGTCAGATCATAGTTGATTATTGTGAGTCTAGTCAAGTCACCGTTGATCGTCACGAGTCAGACCACGTCGCAGCTGGTCTTCCAGAGTCACACCACGTCACCCAGAGTCAAGCCCAATCACAGTTAATCTTCACGAGTCAAGTCATATCTCAACTGATCGTCACGAGTCTCTACACGTCTCCGCTGATCTCCCAGAGTCACATCATGTCTCAGCTGATCTGCCAGAATCTCGTCACGTCTCAGCTGATCATCCTAAGACTTGTCACGTCCTGTCTGCCACACCCAGAGATTCAAGGTCAGTTCTTCACTATCCTAGTCTGGTGTCCAGTGTGAGGGATCCACCGCTGGTGTCAGCATGCACTGCTGGTATCCCAAAACCAGCTCACTTTAACCCTCCTGTTCCTGCTCCAATTCCCCTGTCCGAAGTGCTTCCCCTGATGGGAATCACTTTGTTGCATTTGGGCTGCGTACAAGACTACATAACTGCCCCAGGTGGCGGCACATGCTGCAGAACCTCGTGAAGCGGCGGTGCTCACTTCAGCTCCTTTTATGGTGGTGGCACCCAGCAATGTACTCTCAGCCTGTCGTGTCAAAGTCAAGGAGACTGTTACCACTGTAGAACCTCCAGAGGTGGCGGCAACCGCTGCAGAACCTTCAGAGGTGTCAGTGATATCCACTCACGAACTCTTTGCCTGTCCTGTCGCAGCCAGAAGGGCTGTCCCTGAACTCTCGTCATGTCCAGTCACGGCAATGGAGACCGTCTGTGAACTCTTTGCCTGTCCTGTCGCAGCCAGAAGGGCTGTCCCTGAACTCTCGTCCTGTCCAGTCACGGCTATGGAGGCCGTTTGTGAACTCTCATCCTGCCCTGTCACGGCCACAGAGGCTGCTCTTAAACTTTTGTCCTGCTCTGAACCGTCCGAGTAGGCCATCTCTGAACTCTCATCCTGTGCCGAATCAGCCATGGTGGCTGATTTTGAGCTATCCATCTGTTTAGTCTCATCAAATGTGTCTGGTTTTGAACTGTCTGTCCTGCCCGTTTCCGTCAAGGAATCCAAACTTGAGTTGTCTGTCTGTCTAAATGCTGTTGTTGAATCTGTTTTTTGCCCCACTAGTCCAGTCACGACCACAAAGACCTTACCCAAGCTCCCTGTAGGCTCTAGTAGCCTTGTTACAGCCCAAGGACCCGCTGTTGAACTCTTAACCCTGCCTGTCACGAACTCAGAAACCATTAATGCACTCTATGTCTGTCCCGTTTCGACCAAAGAACCTGATTTTGAACTGTCTGCTAGTCCAGGTTCAGTCACTGAAATGTCTGTCAGTCCAGTTTCCTTTAATGAGTCTGTTTTTGAATTGTCTGTTTTGCCAGTTTCTGTCACTAAACTGTCTGATTCAGTCTCTGTCAATGCACCAGATTTTGATCTATCTGTCAGTCCAGTTACAGTCAAAGAACCTGATTATGGACTGTTTGCCCGCTTGGCTGTCATCAGGGAAAATGTTGATGGACTTCCTTTGTTCCCTGCCTTGGCCCTTGGGGCCATAAATACTCTGTCTGTCTTGTGTGTCTCAGTGTTTCCTAGGTCCCAGTTCTTGCCGTGGTCCTCAGTTCCTTCTGTTCCATCTGCTCCGCCATGGTGGTCATCTGCTCAGATCTGGAAATCTTCTGCTACACCCTGGTGGGCTTCTGCTCCGTCCTGGTGGGCTCTAGTCCTGTCACGAATCCGGTTCATGGTCTTCCGTCCATTCACCATCAGCGGTCGCCCTTCCACCACATTGACTCTTGCACTACACTACTGTTGCATGTCACCCACAAACTACAATACCCATCATCCATTGCGCTGATCACACAGCTGTCACCAATCACACGCTCACCTAAGAGCTATTACATACACTATATAAAGCACTCTCAGATCCTGATCTAGGGGCCGAGTATTGATCTGCGTATAGCTCTCTTCTAGCGCTAGCTGCCTTACCGTGCCATTCTGTGTTTCTGTTCAGTTTCAGTGTTATCCTGCGTTTATCATTCCCCTAGTGTTAGCTGCGATACGGAACCTGTTTGTTGTTTTCCCTGTATTTACCCTTGTCTCACTGTTCGGACTCTGTTTATGCCTTGCCTGGACTTTTGCTCTTGTACCTGGATTATCTCTCTGCCTTACCCTGTTGGATACTGTTTGCTGATCGTCGACCCACGCTTGTCCTAGGATTACTCTGTGTCTTGCCCATGCCATACCTGTTTGCTGTTGTTTGACCCTGCCTGTATTCTGACCACGTCACTGTATATAAAAGCTTTGCACATGGATCCGCACGTCTCACGTCATGTTTGCTCCGTTACAATCAGTGTGGTTCGCTTGTTTGTTTTGAGGTGCTATTGAGTTTGTACCTAAGCTACAGTGCAACAAACCTAGAGGGAAGTGAAAGGAGAGAATATCATATGACATACATATCGCACCCACGTAGATTTGTTAGTTAGAAACACTAGATAAGAAGCGTGTGATACCTGATGTATGTTTGTTTTATAGTGAGTGTAGGTTTAGTTAGGGCGTGTGTCACGCCGAAGACTTTTCCTTTTCTGTTAGTTTAGAGGATGGGGATCAGTTAGTGTTTGTTTTTGGTTATTTTCTTTGATGTAGCACCGCTTGTGTTCCTTCCCTTCTGTGGTTTGTTTGTTTATTTTTTGTATAAATTGTATATAATTATTTATTTGTTTTGTTTTGATTATTGTCATCAGTACATAATTGTAAGTAAAGCAAACCATGTTTGCTACTCCAGTCGTTTGTCTCTGTGTTGCTCCGTAGCAGTTGATCTCAGGAAATTAAAGCAATGGCTATCCTTATGTTTGCTCTTTTCCATACCCCGAACCACCAGGGGGCGTAACATAATAAGGATAGCCATTGCTTTAATTTCCTGATATATAAATATAAAAAATAGCTAAACTTGTTGCTAGGTGCTTTTGGAGGAAAATGTTGCTAGGGTAGTCTGAAAAGTTGCTAGATTTAACAACAAAATTGCTAAGTTGGCAACACTGCCTGTCACTCTGAGACATTACACGTAGAATTACAAACAGAATCAAATAGTAGCATTTCTCTTTAACATCACCGGCCATGTCAGATATGGGATGACAAACGCTGTCATTAGAAAGAGGAATATCACCAATCTGTTGTGTAAAATTCCCTCCAAACATGACTTGACAGACATCTTTAACAGTGGATAAGATTATTAATGTATGTGGTTTTCCTAATTTATCAACTTGTTGCAAGACATTGTAGGACACTTCTAGTCTAGACATCAATCCCAGAAAGCCTCAGTCTTGCAGACTTCAGCTCCAACCCTAATCAAACACACCTGAACAAGCTAATCAAGGTCTAATGCTGCCTTCACGTGCTATCGGAAATTTCCTATTTCCCACTTATGAAGTCGTGATCACGAGCTTGTCGTATTCAAGTGCTATAATGTGGAAAGAATAAAATGTAGTATCCCATTGGTTGACAATCATATAAACATTAACCTCGCTTTACATGCAGTTTGTTGACAATTCTGGAATTTCAGTCAAATACATGCTTATTTCACTGGTTATAAAACATACAATATGCTTCGAAGGATCGTTCATATTTAACCTATAAATACACTACTTTAACGACAAGACAAAGGGATGTAGTTGTTGAGAGAACAGCATTGACAGCAGCAATGGTTGTCCCCTCCGCCATGTTTAAAGTTTATGACCCGCCCAACTCGGAAACTCTGGTATCAAAATTATTTCCGAAATTCCCAGTAGTAAATTTACGATTAGGAAATTATTTACAATAATTCCGATAGCACGTGAAGGCAGCATAAGGGTTACTAGAAAGCTACAGGCAGGTGAGTTTTTAATCAAGGTTGGAGCAAAACTCTGCATGACTGTGGCGCTCTAGGACCGATGTTGGCCACCCGCAAAATAGCTTAAAATTAAACTACCTCAATTTCAATCATCATCCATCAAAACTTGAAGATAAAGGCGATACAGGAGTCGTACATTAGGCGTGTGTGTAGTAGACTCATAGGATACTGCTGACTCATGGGGGGAGTATCACAATGGAGTGTCACCTTGAGATCACATTCATTTTCAAGTTTTATTCTCACCAATGCCAGTACATAAGTCATTTGCACAGGTGTATCAGACTGGTTTCTAAACTTAAATACACAAAATATGAATGAACAAATATAAGTTCAACAATCAATAAATTGCATAAAATTCAAACCATACAAAATATCAATCAACAAAATAACCAGGGCTCGAATTGAGGTTGAGGAATTTTGGTATCCCCCTGGTCGAAAAAAATGATAAAAAGCATCTCCTCTGTAAAACCACCATCCCCTTTGGATTATTAATTTTGTTTATTAAGTAAAACTTATCATGCACATGAAGTGTTCAAATTCTCTACTTATGATCATTTACAAACTAAATAATGGCGATTGGCCAATCAGAACTTGGTACTGTAACAAGCTGCGCACAAGCAGAAGAAATTTCGTAATTTTTCATGCAAAATGGTTCAAGCGTAACTTTTGAAGTTTAATTTAAATTTAAAGACATAATGTTTGTGTGACTGTGAGGGACTGAGAGATGATAGGAGAGCTGACATTATCCAACTTTGAGAGTCTTGAGAGTCCAAAAGCATTCACTGCACGATGAAGCCCATTAGAATACAGTTAGAATGTCCTTATAATTTCAGCAATGAAACAAAAAATACCCATGTATGAGTTTATACGTTTTTATATTCATTGCACAAGCAACGTACTTTTCTTTATATCAGCACATGTGTGCGAGGACGCGAGCACTAATGTGCTATTAGTTTTATGCAACAGTGCATAGCAGCACGGTGTTTCATTCCATGAAGGAATCAAGTGAGCCAGTCATTTGATTTGAATGATTCAGTAAGTCATTTATTAAAACAGGGACTTGCTGCCACCTACTGGCGGTTTTATTGTCATTTATTTATCCATGACGAACCTAAACCAGGCAAGGTGCCAGCACAAAAACACTCAGCAAAATATTGTTTAATTATCAATATTGACCAAATTCCTCTATTTCAGGCCCCAGAAGGAAAAAAAAAAAAACTTATAAATAATAGTTCATTTATTAAGGCTAATTTTTCATTAAATAGAAATCTTTTTGAAAATGGGACCAATTTTGTAATCGTGTAAAATTAGCCACAGGACCCCCCGGCCACACCATCCCCCCTGAAATTTTTTTTGTAATTCAACCACTGAAAATAACTTACATCTATACACAGCCACAACACCATATGAAAAGTCCAGAGCAGGAAAAAAAATAGGGAGCAAACTGTTGCTCAGAAGCAACCCTTCTTAAAGGCCACTAACTGAAGTCACAATTGATAGTTTTCACGTGACGTCACACGCACCCCTGGAGGGCAAAACAAAGCTTTGCTCTACTGACCGCCAACTATTTTTACGCAGATTGCATCAAGTAATAATGTAGTAAAACGCAGATATTAAAAGGCGAGATTCAGTGGACACCTTATTGATGATGTATATTTTGTACAGGCAAAAGGATGAAGCCAGAATATAAATGCAATGTGCAAAGTTTCACATTAAATGGCTTCCCATAGAAAACCATTAGAAGGAAAACACTGAACCATTAAGTGGATTGCGTTCATATTCTGGCCTCATCTGCTTGCCTATGTAAACTATGCATCATTAATATGGTGATTACTGAATTTGATCTTTTAATATTACTGTTTTAAATATATTAAGGCACTTTAAGTGTTTTACAATGTTTTGCCGCACTGTTTATGATTGAAATATTGCCGCGGGTGCTTAATATGGATTGCAAATGGCCAAAACTTGCATTTTGTTCAGAAATACCTTTGTTTCATTCTTTTGAGAGGTGATCTAAATATTTGCGGCTGGGAAACAGATGAAAAATTGACAGGTTTGTGCAGCAGTTCTATGGATGTTTTGCCCTCCAAGTCTTCAAGCGGGTCTGAAAAGCTATCAATAGGGTGCAGCTGCAGTCACTATATCAGAGGGATTTCCAACAGTGCGCGTGTCCTTTAGTATTAATGTGCAAACGCATTCATGTCAATGGCTTGTGCCGCGTGAGGGCAGTTTGTTGCTGCGCCGACTAAAGCCCACGCGCAGCGGAGCGCATCCTTGGTGAGCTCGCGCGCACGCCGCGGTCAAAGTTCAAAATAGCTTAACTTTCAAAACAGGGCATCCAAACAAGGGTGGATAGCAAAATGGATGAACAACTAGTACTGTGTGTGTGTCGGAATTTCCGAAGCTATACAATACAAAGTTTGCATTTTTACTAGCCTCCACTACTTTGTTGAAATAAAGCTCTGTTGTTATCGAAAATGCGATGCTATAAACACACAATGAATACCGTTATAACAGTTTGTAATGAGGTGAACTGCAAAGTAAATATGCAACTGCTAAATAAGCATGTATTGTATAAAATAAGCATGTGGTCCATACGGAGTTATTTTATATTAAGACATCGCATAGTAGGAATAATTGTCTCATAGACAGAGATTTACATTCAAAGTAGTAGTTATTAAAACTCTGCCTTCTTTGCTCTGGCCAGCGTAGCGCAAATTGCTTTGTATCTGAAAGGCTATGCTGAATTCGGCGGCAAGCACAGCGCATGCCGCGTCCTGTGTGAAAGGGCCATAAGTAAAGCTGTGAATGAGAAGCATCGCATGGCGTGGAGAGGGGGAGATGTCGACTCCCAAGGTGGTTGGCAACAGCTGGACTGTGAATGGACAGGAGAGTGTGGAGGGAAGTGACGGATCAGGAAATGAACTAGGAGAGATGGAAGTAGGTGGCGGGATGTATGAAAAATGGGACACGGCTAGGAATAATAAACGGATGAAAGTGACTCAGACAGGGGACCGACTATGGAGGAGAAGCGGAGGGAGGACTATGTGGTTTTTGCAAAACTTGTGGATGAAGGGGACTCGTTTGGCGGTATGAATCCAATACAGCTAACGAAATCGGTGAAATAAAGAGTGCTAAAGTATTAAGAAATGGAGCAATGATGACTATGTGTAAGGATGAAAGACAACAAGGGAAAGCAATCAAAATGAACATAATAAATAGAAAGTAGAATGTTCTATGACATAGGAAATTCACAAAAGGAGTCATTACAGGGATTCCAGTAAATGTATCAGTTGAAGATGTGTAAAGAAACATAAATGCTAGAGTAAATGAAGTCAGACGTCTAAAAATAAATAGGAACGGAAATATGCGAGATAGTCTCTCGGTTATGATCAATTTTGATCAGGAAAAACTCGCGGAAAAAGTGTATATTGGATTCATGTGTTATGACGTGAGGTTATATATACCCCCTCCACTTAGGTGCTTTAAATGTCAGAGATTTGGACATATAGCGGCGGTGTGCAAGGGGAAGCAAAGATGTGGTAAATGTGGTGGTGAACATGAGTATGTAAAATGCCAAGAGGGTACAAAGCTGAAGTGTTGTAATTGTGGTGGGGAACACAGTTCTGCTTACAGAGGCTGTGAGGTTAGTAAGAGGCAGGCCAAAGTGCAACGTATCAGGGTTGAACAGGGAATCAGTTAAGCAGAAGCAGCAAAGAAGGTTCCAGGGAATGTGACAATGGTTAGACAAATGGTTACTATAATCCATGTGAAAAATTAAGTCAAATCATTTTAGAAGCTGTTGTGGGTCCTTTCAAGATTCAAGATTTTTATTTGTCACATACATGATTATATAGAGATATAACAAGCAGTGAAATGTGAGTCAGGTCCGCTCCATGGACAGTGCAAATATTATAGAATACAAACACAGAGGAAATACACAAATATAGGTATAGCTCAAATTAAATAAGTAAAGAATGAAATATAAAGAACAAAATATAAAATAAAATGTGCGTGACAGTATACTGTAAACTTAAATATTAAGATAAGCAGGAATGTACAAGAGAGGAATGTGCAAACAGGTTGTACATGGTTGTCATGTAGCAGCAATACAGAAAGTGCTGTGAGCAAATGACACTATCAGTATGAGGTAGAGAATAATGGATATCTTACTGATTGTTAAATGATTATTAAGTGGAGTCATGTTGATGTTAAGAGGCTGAGGTTGAGTTTAGGAGCATGATGGCCTGGGGGAAGAAACTCCTCCTGAGTCTCTCAGTTTTTGTCATCAGGCAGCAGAAGCGCTTACCAGATGGCAGCAGAGTGAAAAGACAGTTACTAGGGTGGTTTGAGTCCTTGATGATTTTGACAGCTCTGCTTCTGCAGCGTTTGAGGTAGATGTCCTGCAGAGAGGGGAGAGCAGACCCTGAGATGCGCTAAGCTAAGCGCACAACTCTCTGCAGGGCTTTGCTGTCTTGACTGGAGCTGTTCCCATACCACACTGAGTTAGTACACTTTCTATGGTCCCTGAATAGAAAGATTTCAGGATTGTTGGTGAGACCCTGAATTTCCTCAGCTGTCACAGATGATACAGTCTTTGCCTGGCTTTATTAACCTGTGTTTGAATGTGTGTAGTCCAAGTCAGATCCTCTGAGATGTTTACTCCGAGGTACTTGAAGCTGCTCACCCTATCCACAGGGGTCCCACTGATCATAAGAGGAGTGTAGGGCCACTGCTGTCTCTTCCTGAAGTCAACAATCAGCTCTTTAGTTTTGCTCACATTCAGAGAGAGAGACAATTGTCCTGGCACCAAGATGTAAGTCTCTCTACCTCATCCAAGTATGCGGTCTCATCATTATTGGAAATGAGGCCCAGAACCACAGTATCATCAGCGAATTTGATGATGGATGTGGAGCTGTGGGAAGACACGCAGTCGTGTGTGTAGAGAGAGTAGAGCAGGAGACTCAGGACACAACCCTGTGGGGCTCCTACGTTCAGGGTGATGGAGTTGGAGGTGAACTGGCCTACTTTCACCACTTGAGGTCTGCTGGTGAGGAAGTTCAGGATCCAGTCACAGAGTGAAGAGTTAAGGCCGAGTTCTATGAGTTTAGAAGCTAGCTTGCTGGGGACAATAGTATTGAAAGTTGAGCTATAGTCAATAAATAGCAGCCTAACATAGTTCCCGTTGTTGCTGTCAATGTGCGTGAGAGAAGAGTGCAGGACGTGAGAGATGGCATCTTCAGTAGATCTATTGGGACGATAGGCAAACTGAAGAGGGCCCAAAGTACCAGGGATGGATGAGCAAATGTAGTTCTTTACCAGTCTCTCAAAGACCTTCATGACTATTGATGTGAGGACAACTGGACGATAGTCATTCAGGCAAGAGGGTTTATTGTTCTTAGGCACAGGGATGATGACAGATTTTTTAAAGGAGGTGGGAACCACAGAGGTAGCAAGGGACTCATTAAAGATAGAAGTAAACAAACCAGCGAGCTGATCAGCGCAGGACCTCAGAACACAGTCAGTAATCCCATCAGGTCCAGCTGCTTTCCTGACGTTCACTCGCTTTAGGGCTCTCCGAACATCATCCTCCGACACGGTGATTACATGATTATTGCTACTCTGCCGATTAGCGCATCAGAAAGCATCAGTCAGAGTCGCGCAGCCGCGATTGCTTTCAAAGAGGCCATAGAAAGAGTTTAACTCATCAGCCAGCAACGGATCTGCTCTTACCTCAGCAGAGGATTTATTTCCGAAGGTACATATGGTCCTCAGTCCCTGCCACATGAGTCGGGAGTCATTGAGCTGAAAGTGAGACTCTATTCTCTCCCTGTATCGGTGTTTGGCGGCTCTTACAGCGCGTTGGAGAGCATAGCACGATGCTTTGTACTCGCTCATGTTCCCCGACAAAAGACCAACATTGTAAGCAGCAGTGCGTTTGTTTACCGCAGCACGGATCCTTTGTATGACAATGTAGCATGGTGTGGTGATTTTAACTCTTAAGGTGCGTTCACACCAGACACGAATGAAGCGTTAAGCGCGAGTGATTTACATGTTAAGTCAATGCAAAGACGCGAATAGACATCCTGCGGCGCGAATTGAGCATTTCGGGCGAGTTGAAAAATCTGAACTTTGGCGAAAATTCGCGCCGCTTTAACCAATCAGGAGCTTGCTCTAGTAGTGACGTAGCGAGCGGAGGCAGAAATCCGAAACAACAATGGAGGACAAAATCATCGTCGCTGTATGTGGATACCCGGAGCTGTACGATACATCTTCGTACTTTTATAGAAACAGGAATAAAAAAAAGATCTTGCTTGGAAGAAAGTGAGTGAGGAGGTCGGACAATCTTGTAAAAAACGCTCTTTACTCAATACGAGATATATATAAGCCCCTCCCATGACACAAATTCGCGTCTGTTGTGAAGTGAATTTCACGCGCGAATGAAGCGAGTAAACTCAACTCAAAATGCTCAAGCGTCCAACTATGCCCGAATAGCGCGATTCGCGCAAGTCGCGTCTGGTGTGAACGCACTATTATAATTCATTATGGGGAAGTAATAATACTGATGTGAACGGCCAACTTATTGAAGAATTTATTGATGATTATTTGGTGTGTATTAATAATGGAGAGGGTAATCTACTGTAATAGCAGGGATCAGTACATGGAATGTTATCAAACGTACTACAATAGGGAGTGACCATTATCATGTAGTGACTACAGTTGGTACAAAGATATGTTATGAAAAAGAAAAGAGAAGTCCTAGATGGAAATTGGAGAAGGTAAATTGGGACGTTTTTCAAGTAATTTGTGGAAATAGATGTATGACTCTACTAGAGGAACACCAGATGGATGTAAATGTATTCAACAATAAGCTAGTTAATTAAATAATTCAGTCAGCTGAGAAAATAATCCCCAAAACTACAGGAATTAGACATATCAATAACGTACCCTGGTGGAATGATGATTGTAAAGCAGCTGTGAAAGCAAGAAATAAAGCGTTTAGGCAATTTAAAAAACAGTATTCTATGGATGCTATGATCAAATATAAATGTGCCCAGGCGTTAGTAAGGAAAACAATAAAAACACAAAAGCGTACTTTTTGGAGGCAGTACTGTGATAGTATTGGAAGAGAAGTACAACTGTCAGATGTATGGAATATGATCAGGAAAATGGGGGGGATTAGAAGGAATTATGAGTTACCAGGGATGATCGGTGCAGAGAGAATGGCTGTCAGCAATCTAGATAAGGCTGAACTTCTAGTACAAACATTCAAGAAAGTTCATAGCTCAGATAATCTATCAGAAGCAGCCAGGCAGTGTAGGAATAGCACATTAATGGATTACCCTAATTTATTAAAGAAAGATGAGATGTCAGATAGTTTACTCGACCTGCCTCTAAATATGTTTGAGTTAAGAAGAGCAATCATATGTGCTCGACAGACTTCTGGAAGAGATGGAGTATGTTACAAAATGTTGGCATACATGATAGATAATACACTGGAAATAGTATTACAATTATTTAACCTAATTTCTGATACTGGTCAACTCCCTACAGTTTGGAAACAAGCAATAATAGTACCTGTTCTTAAACCTGGGAAAAACCCATGGGATCCTACTAGTTACAGGCCTATTGCAGTGAAGGAATTTCCCTTGCGGTAATTTTGAGTGGCTCAAAAGCGCGGTATGCGGTATTATCACCATATATATAATATCTGTGTGTGTTACGATGTAAGGAATTCAGAAACCAAAACTAAATCGCGTTGAAACAGGAAGTGAAGTAAACAGAAGAGAATGACAAAATAACAGTCCACATAACAGAACATAAACATCGTTAGGCTATTGTTATATAAGAGTTAGTGCCGATCCTCGAATCTGACTGGACAAGAGACTTTCTCTGTTGATATTTCACCTGCGTGTTCTAGAGGGGACTGTCTTTGAGTGAGTCTTTAAACCGTTCATTCAACTAAACGTTCACAAACGCTGATTCATTCAAAGAGAGATGTAATGAAACACGCTGTTGAAATCATTTTAACTTTGAGCGCCACTTTTAAAGGCTCAGCTGACCAGCAGAGCGTCGATGCTCAGACAGAGATTTCGCTTTCTTTGGACATGACAACTTGTTTTCACAAATATACATGACGCAGGTAATCGCACGCGCTCAGTCGATCTCGCTCTCATTCGCAGTCTGTTTAGGCTTTTAGTTTATAAATCTACTGTGCCTTTGTACAAATCAGCATGGTACAGATTATGTTATCATTACTAACTTATTTAATATTCAGTACACATGCACGAAGTGTAAAACGAGAAGGGCACATGCAAAGCATCCAATGACTGCAAACTTAAACATTTGAAAGAATACTATTTTTTTTTTCCGTGAATATATGGTTGACCTGAAGAATGAAAGCTATATCATACACACACTTGGAAAATTATGAGCTATTTCACCGCTTATCGACACTAGGGGTGTGACAAAACACTTATACAGATACTTGGTTCACTAGAATAAGACAATATTTTAATACTATTTTTAAGAAATTTTCAATAAAATATTTGTCTTTTAATTACAAAAAGTCAAACAATACAGTTGTAATTTGAAATATTTTAACTAATCTAGGGCTGTAGCTAATGATTATTTTGGTAATCAAGTAATCTACTGATTATTTTGACAATTGAGTAATCTGATAATTTTAGTAACACAAACAGGCAAAACAAGGCTTTAGTATGACTATTTAGTATTTATATATGAACTAACGATGAGGCAATAATAACTGGCTCAAATGAAATATCAAAATCAAGTAACTGCATGGTTTTATTGAACAACACTGTTAAAAACCATAATGTAATATGCCTATACATAATATGAACATAACCAACTTAAGTACATAATGTATTATAACAAACACCTGCAGAGGGCGCCAACGGACTGTTTCACTTTACAGCGTGATTAAACGATGTTTAAATCCATTAAACTTTAATATTTGGCCACATGCAAACTCAGAAACTTTTATTTTGAAATCGCGATGTACAATAAATGGCATATTTAGAATTAGGTTGATGTATTCTCCTGTGTTGGCCAAAGGTTTATAAACGATTTACGTTACAAATCTAGTGAGATAATGCACACTGTTTTCCCAGATGAACGTTAAGCAATTCTCACAGCATATGCAGAGGAACAGTTTAGCCCCTTTCACAAATACAGTCTTTACTGGTAAATTACCGGCAAGTTACCATTAAGAGATCATGTGTGAACAGGACCTTTTCAAAAATCCCGGTAAATATATTATGGCAATCTTATCGTTCTTATGGAGATGACATGATTACTCTGAGCTGTTTACAAAGCTCCGCTGCTTTCTAGTTTTTCCATGTTTTTTAGTCTATGGTAAACATGCGCTAGATGGACATCTTTGATCATTGCGCCTTGCAGCTTTTTCAGCGTGTCGCGCTTCTCTATTCATCAGAGCTGCGGCTCTACTACTGGATATTATTATGCGCGTCTCGTGTTTATACGAGCAAAAAATTACGATTGGCTAATAATGTTAGTTTGGTTGAGAGTGAAAGCTGTGCTCCTCTCATACCATTGGTAGGCGAACTCATGGACTCGAAAGTGATATCAACAAATTTTTTTTAAATGTAGGATTTCTTTTTTTTTCCGCAGCCAAACGCTGCGCGCCGGAGATCCGGCACGGTGCCAGAGAACTTTAAGCCCTGTTAATATTGTATGTTTTAAAGGATTGTGTATGTTTTTGTGAGTTAAAAACCACATGAAACGATTGCACCACGTTAGCACGTGGCTAATATGCACTGTAGGATTCACATGTATGTTATACTGTGAGTTATCTTTCTGTTGTTAATCGATTATATCGTTATGTGTGTTTAAAATGTGATGTGAACTTGTGAATGCCATGAAGTTATAGACTAATACCACATGTGGTGTGTGTGCACATACGGAATCACGTGTAAATGTGACCATGTGGCGTTTATACTGTGAATTATTCTATTGAAGTTAATAGAATAATTGTACCCAACAGTTTGCAACTAATTTAATACCATATTCGATTTTACCTTCTAAGACTTGAGTGTAGAATGCATACTACATGAAATATGTACTCAGGCTTATTCACACTGTAAAGTTGGTAAAGTGCCTTTGATTGGAGGGAAGTTATTTAGATGTTTGAGTCGATGCATTTTTTTTGTTGTTGTTGTATGTAGTAATTGTTGATTCATTGCTACAGTTCATTCTAAGTAAAGCTGTGAATCCGAAGCATGTTGTGTATTCACTGTTATAATATCTTCCCTGACAGACAGGGGTACTATCGGCGCACTGATCACTATAGCATCATATTTCTGATTCAATTTCAGTATATTAACTTAATGTACAACGAGGGTTTTATAAAGGATGCTCACTGAAGAAGCTTGTTTTGGAGAAGTTTGTGGGGATCAGTGCTTACTTGTGACCCTGGAGCACAAAACCAGTCTTAAGTCGCTGGGGTATATTTGTAGCAATAGCCAAAAATACATTGTATGGGTCAAAATTGATTTTTCTTTTATGCCATAAATCATTAGGACATTAAGTAAAGATCATGTACCATGAAGATAGTTTGTAAATTTCCTACTGTAAATATATAAAATCTTAATTTTTGATTAGTAATATGCATTGCTAAGAACTTCACTTGGACAACTTTAAAGACAATTTTCTCAATATTTAGATTTTTTTGCATTCTCAGATTCCAGATTTTCAAGTAGTCGTATCTCAGCCAAATGTTGTCCTATCCTAACAAACCATACATCAATGGAAAACTTATTTATTCAGCTTTCAATTAAAAAGAAAAAGACCCTTAAGACTGGTTTTGTGGTCCAGGGTCACATTTGTTAAAGTTACTGTATAATTGAGCTTTACGTACTTTTAAATTGCAAAGATTATGAAGACAGATGATGACACTGAATAATTAATAAAATGGTGTGTAAAAAATGATGCACTATTTACAAGGCGCCGCGACGCAGCCCAAAAAGGCTTTGAGTAAGATTTGTAATGTTTACTCATATAGAAGGCATTCTTTACAAGGCTTTTCTGTTTGCATATATTAGACAATTTGTGATTGAGCATGGAATGGAGGTAAAGGTGAATCTCACACCAAGGTGAAGAGAAAGTGGTAAAATCTTAAACAGAAATTCAAAGTAAGTGTCCCTATTACATTTTCTGAATTGAATGGACTATACTGTGTACAGATTATTGTTTATATTGTTTTAGGACCTGAAAGCCCCTAGAACAGGGGTCAGCACTGAGGGAGCGGAGGCCACTGCCGCATCTTGGAAGTGGTATAATTTAATGGATGAGGCACTGGGATGGAGGCCATGCATTAGTCCTTCTGTCATCACTGACTCTGCTCCCCAGGATGTGCTGGAGGAGACCTCCACTCTCAATGAACATGAAGAGCCCAGCACATCTCTACAGAAGAGGGACACAGACCCCTGGTGGCAAGATAGAGATGAAGAGAGAGAAAGAATGAATATGGAGGCATTTATTTTCAATAAAAATTAAAGAAATAATCAAAAAGTTGAAAATAAAGTATGGGGTAGTGTAGTTAGGGTAGGGGTTGGGGTTGGGAGGGCTTTATTGTCCCAATAAGGTGGCATCAATTTGATAATTTTAATAAAAATGACCATTTACACTCAATACGTTATAACTGCATACTGTTTTATAATCTATTACAATGCTGAGGTGCAGATAACTGTATAAGAAATATAAATAATAGAACATCCTGCTATTTTAACAGTGTAAATAGCCTCTATCGCTATTTACACTTAGTGCAAATAGCCACTGCCATAAAGAAATTCCTATCCGTTTTCTTTATTCAAATGAGAAATATGTTCACATACAAGTGACACCATACAGTACATGATGTATTTTGATAATGGGTTGCATTTGTTAGCAAGCAATAGGTACCATGAAGTAACAATGGACAGTGATTTTTCTTGATTAAAATTTTGGTTTAGCCAAAAATGTTTTTCAGGTTTTCCCATTTACAAAAACAGCAAACATAAAGAATATCCTTTATTTCACAAATATTTTTTTAAAAATAAAAATAAATGGTTTGCAGGACAAGATAGAAGGAACATGTATTGTAATTATGTTCCAATAGAGCAGGGATGGCAGCATCTGAGGCAGACACTGCATCTGCCAGGCGACTTAGGTTACGTCGAAAAGTGACATGTGGAGGGGTATGTGTTGTGTCAGGAATCATGTTAAGGTTAAGAATCAGAATGAGCTTTATTGCCAGGTATGTTTACACATACGAGGAATTTGTTTTTGTGACAGAAGCTTCCACAGTACAACAGAATGACAGTGACAGAACAAAAAATATAATAAAAAGAGGAATTAAAAATAGAACAAGTAAATAAGCAAATAACAATTGTATGTACAGGTATATCATGAGCAAATTGGAATGTAGACTAAGTACTGTATGTGTGTTAGATAAATAAGTGTATAAATAGTGTGTGTTGCACAATTATTGTCAAGTGTTCATGAGATGGATTGCCTGAGGGAAGAAACTGTTCCTGTGTCTGGTCGTTCTGGTGCTCAGAGCTCTGTAGCGTCGACCAGACGGCAGCAGTTCAAAGAGGGAGTGTGCTGGATGTGAGGGGTCCAGAGTGATTTTGCCAGCCCTTTTGCTCACTCTGGATGAGTACAGTTCTTGGAGACTGGGGAGGGTTGTACCAATGATTCGCTCAGCAGTCCAGACTACCCTCTGTAGTCTTCTGAGGTCAGATTTGGTAGCTGAGCTGAACCAGACAGTTATTGAAGTGCTGAGGACGGATTCAATGATGGCGGAGTAGAACTGTTTCAGCAGCTCCTGTGGCAGGTTGAACTTCCTCAGCTGACGAAGGAAGTATAGCCTCTGCTGGGCATTTTTAACAATGGAGTCTAAGGCTGCATTTACACTGCAGGTCTTGATGACCAAATCCGATTTTTTTGGACGACATGCTTACATTTCTTTTAAAAGTGACCTGTATCTGATGTGTGCATTTTACACTGCACTTGGTGAAACAAGCCAAAAATAGCATATGACATTACAAATCAATTTGAATAGTACATTGAGTTTAATTTATTGACATGGAATTCATATAGAAACGTTTTTAATGCAATAATTACATCTATACATCAAAATAATTATATGGCCTAGAACAAATTCTTCAGGACAGTGATGATCTTCAGCTCCGCTGAAAGCTTGCGAGTGGAATAACACTGAGTGGTAGATATTAAGCATGTCACATCGTCTGTGTTTTTTAGTAATTAAAACCAAATGCGTTCATCAGTGATTGTATATCAAAGGCAGGGAAATGTTTGTGTGCATTTAATTTTGTGGTTTCAATGGAACGAACGGGACTGAAGTGCTCGTCTGTGCACGAGCCGCCGTCACTGACAACAGCAGCACATTTCAGCGTCAGATCTCCTTTTATTTAACACAAACGAATGAAATTAATACTCTGCTACTCAACTAGAGATGTTTCATTTGGTACAGGTATGTCTGTACTGCGTAATGTTTAAAAAAAAACCCTCACTTTTCAGTAAGGGTACTAAAGCAGTATCACTGATACCGATCTTTTTAAAGCCTTCTTTTTATTATGTAGAATTATTTATAGTGATACTCTAATCAGGATTTTTAGACATTTATTTAGGGCCGGAATTTCATTTTTGAGAATGAATTCCCCTCATAGGTGACTCTTGTGAGAGGGGATTTTTTTATTTGAGGGGTGGAGGGGACATTTTTCAAAAATATTTATCTGACCTAAATGTTTGATCATGCAGTGCATTTTTGTTTTTACAATCATGCAATAGCTTACACACAGCACAAGCCTGATTTTGTGAGCTGTATATGAGGTGGCCTTTATGCCAGGTTCACACATAGGCCTGCTCTGTTTGCAGTGTGTATGCAGTCCATGTGTGGTACATAAACGGTACAGCAGCAGCACTGACTGTGCTTTCACACAGGAGTCTGCAACTGATCTGTGAGTGTGCATGAGCACACGGTCTCCAGGAGAGCGCGTGAGCGCTGAATGGTTTAAACACTGGCAATAATTAAAAAGAAATGCAATTTATAAACTATAGTGACGACGCGACCCTGCCTCGATTGTGCAAGTGACAATTCCTGTCAACTGTTCAGCATATGCAGCTGGCTTATAGTGCAGACGCGATTTGATTTGAAGCCGTTTGTGCATTTTGAGAGAGAAAGAGAGAGCGCGCGCGGTGATTCACTCTCACGCTATTTGTGAAATTACGTCTCGCATAAGATTTTCAAATGACTTTATAAGTTATTTAATTAAGAAATATGAATTGTACATCACCTTCAGCTTTACAATTATTTCACTCGCGCCAGACAAAGACTGAGACGATGCGCTGCATGTCGTACCAAATCTCTCACAGAGATCGTTTTTTTTTTTTTAGATCAGCCTTTTTAGAGACTGCCGATCAAACATCCCCAAGGGATTATCGGCCGATAGTGATCGGCAGCCGATCAATCGGAGCACCCCTACTTTTCAGTGAAGGAGTCGCATTTACCGGGGAATATCCGATCTGACCGCTTACACGGTAGGCGCAAGTGCACATATCCGATTCATATCTGATTTATTTCCACATATGAATGAGGCCTGAAACCGATCTGAGAATATCGGAATCCATGCCATTTTTTCCTGCTTACACGGTCGTGGGCCATATCTGATCTGTGCCACATGGGAGGAAAAAAATCGGAATTGGGTCACTTGAAACCATGCAGTGTAAATACGGCCTATGTGAATGTCCCACTTCAAGTCCTGAGAGATGGTGCTGCCCAGGAACCTGAATGACTCCACTGTCGTTACAGTGCTGTTCATGATGGTGAGTGGGGGGAGAGCAGGGGGGTTTCTCCTGAAGTCCACGATCATGTCCACTGTTTTGAGAGTGAGGAGGAAGTGATCCGAGGTGTGCAGTGGAGTAACCAGCACATGATCAGTGGAGCAGTGTTGTGTGGAAATAAGGTCCAGTTGGTTGCCTGATTTGTGAGTAGCTGTAGTTAACACTCTCTTGAAATCAAAAGAGGCAAGCAGAGTGTGGAAGTCTGCAGCTAACTCCTCTAAGAAATTACTTAGCGGACCTTGCGTTTGATAAACAACTACCAAATTGATTTTAAGAGGGTGGGTAATAGTAACTGACTGTGATTCAAAGGAGCTGTACAAAAATGCAAAAATGTGCTGTTCACACAGGCAATGACTTTCCGTCTTTTTACCGGTAAAGCACTATTCTCACATCAGTTTCAAAAAACACTGGTAAATTCTGTGATCTGAGATATCCTTAACCAGAAATGCCCTCTTAACGGCTGCCTCCTGGTGTTATGTTTGTAAACATGGAGGGGTATACACAGACTGACGAAGTTCAAAATAGGCCCAGAAAGTTCTGCCATTTCCACATTGTTTATAACGGTCATTTGTTTTCAGAAATTTTAGCTCCAGTGTTTTTAGCTTGCTAGTCACCTGACTTTTAGTCCTGTGCATGCCTTGTCCTCAGAAAAGACTGGTTATTTTATCATATGTGATGGAATCACTAACTGTCCCTCTAAGATGATGACACATCTCCAAAACTCCACCCGGGTGAGGAGAAGCGCTTTAGTTTAATTTCATTATCATTTATCATTATCATTCCAGTTTAATGACATTTCTTGACATTAACATTTGCTGATGAGACAAATCAAAGCAAGGACAACCGGAATGTCTACTGGATACTGTAGGTGGAAATGGTCTGTTACAGTATTCTTGAACACGGTGTCGATTTTCTAAGGTTGTAAGGATGGCACAGAAACATGAATAGAGTTCCTCTTCTCCACTATACACTAGTTGCTTCTGACTGATCTATTCTTGAAAGAATATAAAAGAAACTGTCCTTGTGTCATCTTGTAGTTCCCAACGTAACATTTGCAATGCTATGCTTTGATCCTGATCTAGAATCAGTCTCATTCTGAATGCTTTGCACACAACTTAAAGCAAAATTTAAAAAAGAAATTGCAACATCATTGCTTCCTCTTATCCCTACAAACAAAACATTATCAGAACAATATTTGGAACACACCAGTATTACATTAGTGAAGACAGTGGTGTGGTGAGTTTGATAGTGTGTGCACTAGTAAACTTTGAAATATGTCTTGAATGGCCTCTCATATTGTTACAGTACTAGAGGTCTGCGCGGGACTGTTTTTTTAGTCCCGCTCCCGCGAGGTTATATTCCGCACCCACCTGATCCCGCTATATATTCACTCTTTGTTCACCCGCTGTCCGCTTAGAATTTTCTTTTTTCTTCCCAACCGAGCCGTTCCCGCTAAATTTAGATCTCTTTTCCAGAATCTCACATTTAATTTTCCGCAACTAAAAGAAAGAGAGATAGGCTAACAAATAAAAGTGTAGTCTGCACAAAAGTGTATTTGTTATTTTATTCGTCTTGACAAGAGTCTTGAATTTATTGACAGCAAAATGATAAACGAATTTTGTGTCTTAAAACACAAAATTCATTTATCATTTTGCTGCCAACTCAGTAGGGAAAAAAAAGTGTCACAGAGAAAATAAAAATGTTGTACAAAAAGTGTATTTCTTATTTTTATTCGTCTTGTCAGGATACAATTCGTTTAACATTTACAACACAATAGGAAAAAGTGTCGCAGAGAAAAAAAAAGTAGGTTGCACAAAAATAGCCTATTAGCTATTTTATTCTTGTCAAAATACTAAATTCGTTTAACATTTTGCTGTTAACACAGTAGTATAGTGTCGCAGAGAAAAGTAAATAAACCTGTCATTTAAACATCGACATCTGTCATTTAAAATTATAGGCTAAGCAAAATATTAACAAAACAGAGTTGAACGTTATTCAAGGACAGCGTATCCACACTCCATCCTTATTCTGCTCTGTCACTCATTGACAACCTGCCTGTTCTGTCTGAGGGTGTATATTCACCACCGGTACAGCCTGCTTTGAGGAGCGTTATGCACATGCTGTGCGCACAGACCCCGCAAATAAAACGCACGACACAGAAAGCACTGGGTTCATGAGTGCAGCACGTGCATAACAGTCCTGAGTGCAGGCTGTACCGGTGGTCAATGAGAATAAAGTGCAGATACGCTGTTCTGAAAGGACGTCGGGAACAAGATATTGTTAGACCGCCCTCTCCTGTTCAAGTTATACCAGAGTTACCGACCACTACCGCGTTTTATTCGGGAATTTAATCCCGCATCACAAGAAATCGAGTCGGGTCTCGCGGGAATGCAGACCTCTACACAATACCACAGTTTCAGTATTCAGTAAAACTGTTGCTCGATTCCAATTTCTGTACCAAAGCAAAACACAAAAACATGCTAATTGAACAACACAGTATTTCATTATTTGAGTTAAATATCGGTATAAACTTTGTAAAAAAAAAAACAAAAAAAAAAAACCCCATTCTTATTGAAATAAAGGTTCAGTACAACTGGCTGACCATATGCAATATTTAATTACTGGTACCAGATAAAATATTTTAAATAACAAACCTAAGCTTTTGTATTTCATTTGGATAATGTTACATTTTGGAAGGCACTGTGAAAGTTCCTTTTTTTTCTGGCATAACTCTCCATGTATTAATTCACCATCAACTACTACTCTATCATAGTAGCTGAAGCAAGTTTCTACCAATGCTCTTTGTAGTCCGCCAAGTGCAGTGACTCATTCAAACTGTTCTACCCTTTGAACGGTCTTCTTAATGTAGTTATCTCAAATGTTTCTTTGACCTCAAAGGGGGCATCTTTCATCAAAGATTTGCCATAGACTATCAACAACTTCTCTAGCAGAAAGGTTTTGCAAGTATGTAAAGCTTCACCCTGCTAGCTCTTTACCATCTCAGGCTACTCGCAGTTGTAGTTTTCAAATACAAAAGCAGAGAGTGCAAAGTGGCCTCCAGTCTTTAACACTTTGTGCCAAATGTAGACAAAGATTAATGCTGAATGTCATTTTACAAACACCATAAGCACAGGCATGTGCAGTATGACTGTTACGAACTTGAAAAGTGTAGAGTTGGTTCGTAACACTTAGAAAAATAGATTATTGCTGGATGGATTGAATGGATTGAACCAGGCAGAGAAATGACCATAATTTATTACATAAAGCCGAAGCCACAAGAAAATATGAATGCACTATTTACAATTGCTGGAATGAGTGTAATGATAAAGAAAAGAGTTGTAAAAATGAAATTAACAAAAATAACCAAAACGAAATTACCACTAATATAGAGAAGAGGAACTTGAGTTGAGCCCAAATCAAAAAAACAAAATAAAACTAAATTCCCATAAAGCTCCCCATATCCCCTAACCTAACTAACAAAAGGAAAATGTAGAAAAGAATCTGAGATCTTCTGCGTATTGACGCTCTAAATTTCCTATTCTCACCAACAATAACCAAAGTACAAGGATGGTGCACATCACTTCCCTAATGTATCTAAACACTCATCATTACTACGTGTAAAGTGTATATCGCGCGATATACTTACCCGTTCTGTTTTCTCTAATCAAGGAGAAAACAAACCGTAACTCAAATACACAGTAAGTGTTAAATATCACATCAAGGAATAAGATACAGAAGACTTCATTTCAGCAAACAAAGCGTACACAGCACATCAATCAAGCACAAACAAGCTTCCTTTTGAAGTTCGCGGGAGGACCTTTAAACCAACAGGGTGAAAGCAGATTGGACGAAGAGGACGACGTCACACCGATGATTAGCAGGCGACACGTCCAATCAGGAACCTGAGAGCAAACAGCAGTGCAATAACAAAAGAGGGAGGGACGAGAAAGAAAACAAGCACACACCTGCGCGCATACCACATAACAATGACATTACAGCCTGGAAACAGAGAGAATACTGAGAGCCTTTTAAAGCTCATTACAGGTGTTCAATTTCTCCAGTGCACTTTCAGCAAACTTTATAGTTTAAGTGTGGCTTCTTAAAACTGTAGTTGTGTATGTCACGTGACCATCTGAAGCCAGCCTGTTGCAAGAGAACAAATTCTTTCACAAAAGGATCAATAAATGTATTCATGATTAGATTTCTCCCACCAATCCACATGACATGCTTTGATGTCACTGCTGTGGCAGGGGCCAAATACTACACTCAGATGAACTATATCAGGGGTGGCCAACGCTGGACCTGGAGAGCCACAGTGCTGCAGAGTTTAGCTCCAGCTTGCCTCAACACACCTGCATGGAAGTTTCTAGTATGCCTAGTAAGAGCTTGATTAGCTGCTTCAGGTGTGTTTAATTAGGGTTGGAGCTAAACTCTCCAGGACCGAGTTTGGACACCCCTGGTCTAAGGGTTACTAAAGGCTGGTGAGTATTTATCAAGATTGGAGCAAAACTCTGTGGGACTGTGGCTCTTCAGGATTGACGTTGGCGACTCCTGAACTATACAGTGGTGTGCCATCACAGCTAAAAGTTACTGATAGGTGGTTCACACTGCCATGTGATGCACTGTTTTTTTTAAGGTTTTCTTTTAAAGCTCGTTCATTGTTGATGTCACAGAAATCTTTGGATGTGCAGGTGCCATGGATGTACACTTAAAAAAATAAAAATGATTTGTTGGAATTATATAAAAAGGAGTGTCGAGTGGTTCCATGCAAGCATATTGAATACTATCTACAACTAACAATTTAGTTGTATGAACAAAAGAAATTCAGGTAATGATGTACATATGTGTACATTTTACTTAATGTTATGTTACATTTATGAACAATCAATACGTAAGGTGAATATGTTTTTTCAATGATTTTATTCACTTTATTTGCTCTACAAGTGGAAAACTTAATCACAAGCATATTTTTATGAATTTAGTTTCTTTGCAAGGTTTTGCAATAAACAACTGCCAAGAAATTGTGAAACAGGCCCTTTAACAATTAGACCGCAACAACATCAATATAGTTTAAAAGTAACAATTCTTCACAAGGTCTTTTAAAGTGCAACTGCCTTCAAGAATTTGTCTTACAAACAACAAATCAAAAGTTTGCTCACGATAGGCAGCATGCCTCAAAAAGCTGCAGAACTCCATTTTTTATTTTTCATATTTTGATGCCATCAACACATTAAAACTGGCCCCTAATTTTAAAACCAGAAACAATTTAAATATTACAGGCCTTCACAAAAAAATAAAAGCATCTTCATTCTGGACAATTGCAAGAGAAATGAAGATGTTCAGATTCAATCAACAAGTTTGTTGTTGAGAACCTTTATTTTGTGTGAAAGTTTCTGTGTGTAAAGTCCCAGTAACACTTTCTGGAAAAACTCAAAAGTGTACTTCAGGTCTGATGGATAACCGAGATTCAAGCTGAATATAACTCCCAAAAGAAGAGCACAAGCCTTGGTAACATTCTGAAGAACTTTCACTCCCTCAACAATGAGTCCAATATCTGATGGTGGGTCACAGACTTCCCATTGGCAGTGTGGCCATGTCTCTCTCAGCATTCTCAAAGTCTGTGTCCAGCAAAACACAAAAACAGTAACACTGTTCAGTCACTTTAATTGCATCAAAAAATGCAGGTTGTAAATTTAACACAATTTAATAATACATCCAGAAAAAGCAAATAATCTGAGAATTCTGTATCAATTGTCTATTCTTTAATGTTTCACATCAAGGAGTTGCCCAGGGGAAAAAAAATCTCAAACTAGACTTCAAGGTACAATAAAGCCTCCAGCAATGATAAAGCACCACTTATGCTACCACAAGCAATTCAGTTTAAGTTTTTCGTTAAAAGACTACTCTACTGTGTTTGTTTTTGTTCTTGCACTGAGTTAAATATACTTTGTGTATTTATATTTTGTTGACTATATAATGTGAATTTTGCCCATATATGTGCCCTGTATTTATTGTCTAGTGATTTTGGGGGAATTTTTTTTACTTTAAATATTCACAAAAGACTTCCAGAGAACACTTACTGCATACTCCTCCATGAAGTTTTCATGGTCTTCATTAAGATACACAGAAAGCGCTCTGAGAATGCAAGCTCTCAAAGTTGAGATGGTATCATTCTGTAGAAGAGTACAGATATTAAGCATCATAAATACACATAAAAAACCTCATCAATGGCAGCCATTAGTTTGGAAATTTTACGACCTGCAATTCTTCCTTTTCTCTGGTAGATGCCGGCCAGTTTGCTTGTGTAACCATTCAGTTTTGATGTATATGTTTGAATTAGTGTGACGGTGGTAATTTGACTGAACTCAGTAGCAATCTACAGATTTAAGACGCATACGATTATAGTAAGGAAAGCTTTCGTGTTTAAAAATATATTCAGGGTCATTCAATGACATCTGAACACAAAACGGCATTTAGCGTAACTCTGCACGGACATGAATAACTAAAGCATTTTGACATAAGGGAAATGAATTACTATTTGTTTCACCACTTAAAACTATAAATAAAGTTATACCATCATATTTACCTCATGTTCACAAAACAGAGCTGGTCATCTGCTTTTGAAGTCAGCAATGAAGGGCACATCTTCAATCACTTCCTGTGTTCTATAGACAAAGGTTTTTTCATTTTGTGTTTAATAATTTGATGGTTGTCCTTTTTCTGAACCTCAGAAAGCAATGCCAGTCACTCTTTGTTTGTTCTCTCCGGCTGGATAATCAGGATAGAAACTGATTTTAGCCTTCTTCGGCTTTTTCACTTTGTTTGGATTTGTAGTTTTACCATGTTTATGTTTTAAAGAATTTATCTTTACTTCGGAACTGCCAGCTGCTCACAGAGTACACTGATAGTTCCCCATCTTCCACTGTAGACTGATTTTCCAGCCATAGAACCCACCAACTGATCCCTTTTCCTGTAGGCAAAGGATGCTTTGTAATCAGCACTTTTGCAAAATTCTTCAGTCCTAGGGTACACTTTGTACTTCACTATTTCTGCAGCCAAGGATTTCAGAATTTCAGTTAAGGCTTTGAGTCTATGTTAAGTGAAGTACTATCATTCAAGAACTCAGCGTTCCAGTTGTACCTCATAAGAAAATGTAGGGATTGGAAAGTTTTCACTCCTCAGCTATGCCGACGAAGACAAGGGCTCAGAAGCTGACATCTGATGGTGTTGGAGAAACTGACAAGCAAGAAGGTGTCAGAGATGAAGTTGATGAGTGTATATCAGTGTCCAACGAAAGAGAATAGACAGCAAATGCACTTAGCATCGCTACACTTTTTTGTTACCACTTTAACTGTTCCTTTGTCTTGGAGAGCCACAGTTGAGGTAAGATTCAGTATCAAGATACTGCAGCCTGAAATCTCCTAACACCATATTATTTCCTAATCTCAGACTTAAGTTCTTCAACAGATTTGGGTATGACAGAGGATGCTGACAAAAATACTAAAATAAGCCATTTTTTGCAGTGAACTCGAGAGCAAGTTGCCTGCATGTCTGCAACTGTAGTTATATGCATGTACTGTAAATGTCAATATCTGCAACAGACTTAAGCAGATGATTTTGCTAAACTAACACAACACAACAAGACAAATCCGTTAACTGACATGACATTTAAAAGGTAATATAGTTTAATCAGAATCAGAATGAGCTTTATTGGCCAGGTATGTTTACACATACGAGGAATTTGTTATAGTGACAGAAGCTCCACAGTGCAACAGAAAGACAGGACACAGATAAATAAATTCAATGCACACAGACTGAAGTAGTTTAAGTCTTTGGTTCTTTTAATTGTGATGATTTTGGCTCACATTTAACAAAAACCCAACAATTCAGTATCTCAACAAATTAGAATACTTCATAAGACCAATAAAAAAAACATTTTTAGTGAATTGTTGGCCTTCTGGAAAGTATGTTCATTTACTGTATATGTACTCAATACTTGGTAGGGGCTCCTTTTGCTTTAATTACTGCCTCAATTCAGCGTGGCATGGAGGTGATCAGTTTGTGGCACTGCTGAGGTGGTATGGAAGCCCAGGTTTCTTTGACAGTGGCCTTCAGCTCATCTGCATTTTTTGGTCTCTTGTTTCTCATTTTCCTCTTGACAATACCCCATAGATTCTCTATGGGGTTCAGGTCTGGTGAGTTTGCTGGCCAGTCAAGCACACCAACACCATGGTCATTTAACCAACTTTTGGTGCTTTTGGCAGTGTGGGCAGGTGCCAAATCCTGCTGGAGAATGAAATCAGCATCTTTAAAAAGCTGGTCAGCAGAAGGAAGCATGAAGTGCTCCAAAATTTCTTGGTAAACAGGTGCAGTGACTTTGGTTTTCAAAAAACACAATGGACCAAAACCAGCAGATGACATTGCACCCCAAATCATCACAGACTGTGGAAACTTAACACTGGACTGAAAATATGTTGTCTCCCAGAAACTCTTATTTTTTGTCACGTCCGTAACGCATGTGTTTTCCCCCCATTTAACATATAAAACAGGGTTATAGACTGATACTTTTCTGATGTCTGGACTCTATTTTAAGGGATTTAGAAAAATATAAAGAGATGGTTTAAAATATTGGTAATAAATATAATTTATAAGAATTTATATTTCAGATTTTGACTGCAAATGTCACATCCGTAACAGTGGCAGGGAATGAAACAAAGTGAAAATGACGTGATATGTCCCATACTCTGAATTTGTGCTTTACATTTCACCCATGCAAGTGCACACACAGCAATGAATAGTGAACACATGAACACACCCCCGGAGCAGTTTTTGTTGCAGCGCCCTGGGAGCAACTGGGGGTTTGATGCCTGGCTCAATGGCACCTCAGTCATGGTATTGAAGGTGGAAGAGAGTAGGGGTGCTCCGATTGATCAGCAAACAATTGCTTTCGGCCTCTAATCGCTTTGAGAAGTTTGATTGGCTGTCTCTATAAAGGCCGATCTCAAGCTGGCGATGCTCCTGCCGTGAGACGTCTGGCATGACATGCAACAGCATAGCCTCAATCTCTGTCCAGCGCAGCTAAAATAATTATAATGCTGAAGGTGAGGTACAATTCATATTTCTTTATTAAATAACTAACAAAGTAATTAAAAAAAAAACTTTCTGTGAGATGTAATTTCAGAGACAGCGTAAGTGAATCACTGTGTGCTTTCTTTCCCTCTCAAAATGCGCAAATGGCTTCAAATTACAACATTACTGCACTATAAGCGAGCTGCATGCTGCACAGTTGAGACAGGGATTGTCACTTGCACAATCAACGCATGTGCTTGGTCAAGCGCATGCATCGTGATACTCTTTCCACAATGGCGGCACACCACAGCAGACAGGATGAGGAGGAGAAGAATCGTTGAATAAAGTCGTTATTTTTGTTTTCTTTGTGCACAAAAAGTATTCTCATAGCTTTGTAAACTTCCGGTTGAACTACTGTCACCTTTACTATTTTACCAATGTCCTTACTATGTTTCTGGACCTGGGAACATTCCAGTTGTGTTGCTGTCTATGGGAGGGTAAGAGAGCTCTCAGATTTAATCAAAAATATCTTAATTTGTGTTCCAAAGATGAAAGAAGGTCTTGCGGGTTTGAAACGACATGAGGGTGAGTAATTAATGACAGAATTTTCATTTTTAGGTGAACTAACCCTTTAAGTTTATAATTCGCATTTCCTTTCAAGTCTCACCAGTGTTTAAACCATTCAGCACTTGCACACTCGAAGTGCGCACACATATAACGTTCACCTCGCACCTGCACTGTTGCATGGACTGCACGCAGACGGTGTGTGTGGACACCCACGGCCATTTCTGCTGACGAAAACTGCATCACAAGATCAATGCGCATACAGCCGAAGTATACTTTGGGCTTAAGGCCACCTCACATACAGCTCACAAAATCAGGCTTGTGTTATGTGTAAACTATTGCATGATGCATGATCAAACATTTGAAATAATTATATACAGGTGCAGCTTTTTTTTTTTTGTTTAATTTTGATGATTAGAGCTTACAGCTTATGAAAGTTAAAAATCCAGTATCTCAAAATATTAGAATATTTCCTAAGATCAATCAAAAAAAAGTATCTGCAAAACAGAAAAGTTCATTTACGCACTCAATACTTGGCAAATTACAGCAAATGACTTGCTCCTAGCACAAACTCCAGCATCAGTGAGGTGTGGCACGGAAGTGATCAGCCTGTGGCACTGCTGAGGCACATTTGAGCCTTCAACTCGTCTGTATTGTTAGATCTACAGTTTTTTTTATCTTTCTCTTGAAAATATCCCATAGATTCCATATGGGGTTCAGATCAGGCATGTTGGCTGGCCAATCACAGTAATATCATGGTCAGCAAACCACTTGGAATTGGTTTTGGCACTGTGGGCAGGTGCTAAAGTCCTGCTGGAAAAGGAAATCAGCATCTCCATTAAGCTTGTCAGCAGATGGAAGCATAAAGTGCTCCAAAAATCTCCTGATGGACGGCTGCATTGACTTTGGACTTGATAAAACACAATGGACCAACACCAGCAAGCGTCACGGCACCCCAAATCATCACTGACTTCGGAAACTTCACACTGGACTTCAAGCAGCTTGGATTCTGTGCCTCTCCAGTCTTCCTCCAGACTCTGGGACCATGATTTCAACATGAAATGCAAAATTTACTTTTATCTGAAAACAGGACTTTAGACCACTGAGCAACAGTCCAGTTCTTTTTCTCCTTAGCCGAGGTAAGATGCTTCTGCCGTTTTTTTTGTTTCAGAAGTGTCTTGGTAGCCCTTTTCCTGAAGACGTCTGAGTGTGGTGACTCTTGATGCACTGACTCCAGCTTCAGTCCACTCCTTGTGATGCTCTCCCAAGTGTTTGAATCGCCTTTGCTGGACAGTATTCTCAACCTTGCGGTCATCCCTGTTGCTTGTGCACCTTTTCCTACCCAATTTCTTCCTTCCAGTCAACTTTGCATTTAAAATGCTTTGATACAGCACTCTGTGAACAGCAACCCCTTTCAGTAATGACCTTCTGTGACTTACCCTCTTTATGGAGGGTGTCAATAGGTGCGTTTCCATTACAGATTTGCACAAAACTTTGGCGATATTTTATAAATGATGGCGTTTTCATTAACCATTGTTATGCGACTAAAACGTAACCTTTTGCCTCTCACGATAAGTCATGGCAATGGATTTTGGTGAGATTTGACAGATTTTGGATGTATTTATTCAAAGGAGGCATAAGCGTGTATCTTTATAGAAGCACCACTTCAGAAACACGCGTGGCTGGAATAAACATGTGCATTGACTAGAGTGGCCGCAATCAGCTTCAGTGGCCGTATAAGAGCCACACTGCACCGCAGACGTGTGCAGTGTAAATTGTCTAAGCATTAATGGCAGGGAAAGCCCCTTATATTCGAGAGCGACCACGTATGAAGTGATTCTTGGAGGTTATAGTACACTGAAGAATGATTATATGACTTTTTACATACGCCATGTGACCTGTAAATCCGAAAAAAACGTTTCCATTGCAGTTTTGCAAACTATTCCTTTTTCGAATTGCCTGAAAAACCACCTCATGCGAGCGTAAAAACTTTTTTGCGATACATGGGAGTTTTTGCGAAATTGACGCGTTTACATTAGGCGTATTTTCAATTCGCAGTTTTAATTTGCGCAATTTGAAGGGTAATGGAAACGCGCCTAATTGTCTTCTGGACCATTGCCAAGTCAGCAGTCTTCCCCATTATTGTGGTTTCAAAGAACAAGAGATACCCGGAATTTATACTGTTGGGATGGTCATTTAATGAAACTCAAATATAAATATTCCAATATTTTGAGATACTGGATTTTTAACTTTCATGAGCTGTAAGCTCTAATCATCAAAATTAAACAAAAAAAAAAAACTTTTGAAATGTTTTACTTTACATGTAATGAACTTTTTCGAGCTGCACCTGTATTTTTAAAAATATATATAAAAGAAATGTCCCCCACAAAAGGAAATGCAAATTAAAGAGTCGCCTAAGAGGGGAATTCCCCGATTTTCAAAAATGAAATTCAGGCCCTGAATAAATGTCTGTGAAAATTGGAGTATCACTATAAATAATTCTACACATTAAAAAGAAAGCTTCAAAAAGATCAGTATTGTGATCATATCGGCAGATACTGCTTCTTGTGATTGACGTTCGGTGATCAGCTCCAAAAATCCTGATCGGAGCACTCTTATGCCCAGTTCACACTGCAAGATTTTAGCCCCGATTTTCACTCGCCGACAGGTATTGCGAAATCGCCGACAAATCGGTGCTCGTTCACGCGAGTGACAATCACGCAATGTGAATTATCAAAGACACGATCTGAGAGAATCAGATTCAAAATCCTGCAGTGTGAAATGAATTCTGACTGAAAAATACGTCGGTGATGACCTACAGCCAATGAGAGAGCAAGATACAGGGCAGCGGAAAGACACAGGGCAGCGGGGAGGAGTTATATGAAATGTAGTTTGCGGACCAGACAGAGTTGTTGGTGATTCTTCCTATTGTGAAGTCATGCAGTATGTAATCCTCCTGTCTCCAATCCATCGTACAGTGTGAACACAGCAGCAACTAAATGCTACCACAGATAGTCGTGCAGTGTGAAAATAGCGGTGATCCCAGCATTAGAAGAGAGCGCTGGTCATTCACTCCCCCACCAACAACTCCTGCCGGTACTGAGACTCAAACCTGCGACCTTCGGGTTACAAGCCCGCCTCTCTAATCATTAGGCCACCACTGCCCTCAGAGACGTTATCTCGATATTGGTGTATTGGAGTCTCACTTGGGAGCCCAATCACCTCTGTGTAGTACAAGAAATGACCGATGAATATTGGCCGCATATCAAGCCACTTCCCTACATACGGGTATATAAGATAGCGGCATACTTCCACTCATTCAGGTTTATGCTGAGGAGCTGAAAACTTGTCTCTGTCCTTCAGGAGTAAGTCAAGTTTGCGGCATAAGGGATGTAACTACTCCGTTCCCTCCTTCAGGGAATTTGGGTTACATCTGTAACCGAGACATTCCGTTTGAGTCAGCCACGTTCAACGTTATGGAGATACTGAGGTATTGGCGTTCCTATGGACAGCGCTGAACTGTTATGAGATTAGGTGAGGCAGTGCATCTGTGCTGAGGGGGGCTACGGTCAGGGAATAAAACAGCTGGCAATAGGAGGACTCCTTGGAGGTGAACAGGTCTACCTAAGCCTCCCCAAATCAATGCGATATGTTGTCCATCTGGATGAGCACATGCTTGCCCTGAAGCTGCCTGCGGCTGGAACTGGCGTAAGGCAAGCAGTATCACTAGCAACTTGAGGCAATTGATATGCCATTGAAGCCAGAGGCTGTGTGGCCGTTACATACAGCACCCCAGCCCAATCTGGAGGCATCCGTTGTGACAACAATGTGCCTGGACACTGACAACACATTTCTGAGAGCATCTAAATGTGTGTCTGTACTGTACATTTGTAAGGGAGAGAGAGCTCATTAATTATGACACTCATAAGACATTCTTCAGAAATATTGTTCATTTCAGTAGAAATAGATATTTTAATAAGGACCAAATGAGTGAGTTCAGCTTTGAGAATGAAAACCAACCTATTTGTTTCTCAGTATCTTCATGTTTTAGACTGAATACTTTTTTAATCCTCATGTCTTCAATCTCCTCTTTAATAAATGCCATCTTTATAATAGTGAGTCACATGGATCTCAGATGATTCAGCAAGAGTTGTTCTGTGTGTCTGGACAATTTGTCCTGTTTAAGATGAGAATAATTAACAGAAAGAAAAAAAATCAATGCAAACTAAATCTCTGGGTGCGTCTCAATCAGCTCCTTAGTTCGGTAGTCAGCACACTGGTAAGGGAATCAGAGTGATAGTTAATGCCCTTAAATGACCTGATTGGCCAAATATAAAAAAAAAAAAACTAATAATAAATAATAATAGCATATATTAGCAAAACAGATCTTACAAACACAGCAGTGCATAATTAAGTTTGAGCTCTGGAGAGTATCAAAGGTTTCAGTTTACAATGTGTTTTTGCAGCCCTGTGCAATGTAGTCAATCACAGACATATCTGTTGATTTATTGAACGCAATGGCCAATCAGAGGCATTTAAGTTAAGTATCCACTCACCACTGAAAAAGCTGGAGTTTTGTTCAGTGCAAGTTTGTGAATAGGTTTTTGAATGAATCTGGTGAGTCAGTGATTCATTAGTAAAGGTACTTGCTTTGTTCCTGAATGAATCAGCCATTTGAACGAATTGAATTAATGAATTAGTGACAAAAACCACCTACTGCCAGGTTTAGTTTCATCTTTAATGTATCATTTTAATGATATAATCAGGGGTGTCAAACTCATTTTAGGCTGAGGGCCGGATTGAAGAAAATGTCCCCTTGTGCGGGCCGAATTACCTTTTGTTAAACCCTAGTTTGCTCACAATTACAAATAATATTAACCATACATACTACAATATAATTTACAAAAAAAAATCAAGGAAAACATTTTTCAAAGTTGATGCTATGTTATTTTAGGGGTGTGCAATATTGACGCAACGTAATTTTTTTTTTTTAATATGACTTATTACCATATTTTGCCAAGTGTGTTTTTGAGATGGTTGGTTTAAAGGGATACTCCACCCCAAAATGAATTCAATTCGGCACCGTAACGTCACCGTAGCACCATTTTGGAGAGCATCACTGCACGCAAAATCTGTACGCTCTTCAGTGTCAGCCGCGACATAGGGTTGCGCTGTTTGCGTTCAAATCAAAGCGTAAATCTACGTAGAAAACGTATCCTTGTGTCGCGGCTGACACAGAAGAGCGTACGCATTTTGCGTGCAGCGATACTCTCCAAAATAGCGCTATGGTGACGTTACAGTGCCGAATTGTTGAATAAATTCATTATTTTTGTTTTATTTCCATACAAAAAGTATTCTAGTCGCTTCCTAACTTTATGGTTGAACCACTGATGGCAGATGGAGTATTCTGACAATGTTTTTCATACTTTTCTGTGCCTTGACAGTGTAATTTACTTGGCAGTCAATGGGACAGTCACAAGCCTCCCGGTTTTCATCTAAAATAAATTAAAATTGTGCTCCGAAGATGAACAAAGCTGTTTGGGGTGGAGTATCCCTTTAAGACTGTCATGGATAAATAAATATGACACTAAAGCCGCCAGTAGATGGCAGCAAGTCCCCGTCTTAATGAGTGATCCATTGACTCATTCATTCCAAACGTTTGATTCGTTTAGAAACGAAGCTAGTGATTGTCTTTATGAAATGGCCACTGAATCATTGACTCAAATGATTTGATCAAAAAGACAGATTCATTCAGTAACAAAATACACAGTGCTGCTCGAAGATGAAAAATTGGTCTTACCTCAGCTTTGTTAAAAACTTTTCATTGCCGAGACAAACACAGCATTGTGACTGAAATGTAACACGCTTAATACAAGCATCTTGTTTGTTGAGTTGTTGTATAAAATCAATTAATTTGCTATCGCGCCGACATTCGGGAAAGCAACACTTGTTAAAGTTAACGTTACTTAACCATCATGACAAATATTAAAAACAAAAACTCTTACAGGGCATTTTTGCCTCCATATCTTGAATTAAATTATAACTGTATTCTGAGTGCACTTGCAAAGTTACAAAATGTCAGCTCGCACACTATTGAAACAACAGTTCAGTATTAGTACACGATAAATATCGCACAGCCCTAGCTCATACTTTTTCCATGCTAAGCTGGCCAGTGCACTGCAGTGTCGTTTAATATTGCACACTTTTACCACAGCAATGGGTTGTGACTAAACATAACGTTACCTGTCTGCATTGAGATCACAGAACCTTTCTTTCCATTTCTCCTCAAATAGCCTGTCTGCACTTCCAGGTTTAAAATCACAAGTACCTTGTCAAACAAGCATCAGTTACAACGCAGCTATCATCATATTATCTTTGTGCTGCTCGAGATTCTGGCGCCGCCTTAAAATGTGCATTTGTAGGTGTCCCGAGTCCTGAGGCCTAACATTCAAAGAAAATAAATAAAGCAATTTGTTCCACTTTAACTTAAAAAATAAATATCGTAGTGAATAAACTTTATTTAATTTTCAAAATAATGTTTCTATTTATTATTTTATATTATTGTTTAAATCATCCCGCATGTATGTTTGACACCACTTATTTAAATAATTTAATATATCTATATTCAAAACTATATTTTTTAAAACATCAACCTCTTAATATTCTCATTATTAACTTAAATGCATTCATGCCACCTCTGAGCTTCATTAAACAGTCTGTAAATAGGCTAAATGCCACTTTTATGTTCTTCTGTGCTACCTCTGGTGTGCAATGATAAATTTTGTTGATACGGATTTCATTTGATTGGTAACGTATTCTCCCTGATTGTATTTTATTATTCTAATTGGATTTATTATTGTTAAATTTTACATTTTGAAAAAGTAAAATATACATTTATGAACTTGGCATAAAAGATGCCTTTTAATAAAGGAAAAAAAATGCCTTTACCAAGAAAAATAAATCCCCTGCAATCACTTTAAGGAGTCAAACATCACCTTGTAATGGTAAAGTTAATTTCTGTCATTGAAATTAATCACAAGATGCTCCTAAACCAGCACTACAATTTAAAAAAAAAAAAAAAAAAAAAAAAAAAAACAACATACATATACACTTCATATTTAGTTATGATTCATATATTAGGCAGTACATTTTTGACTATGCTCCTAAATTTGTTAAACTATGCTCCGAAAAACAAATGCAAGTGTAGAGCCCTGTATATTTAATAGCTCACACTTCCCTGAAAACATTTGCAATTTGTTGGTAAAAGCTGTCATTATACATAAGGACAGGAATCATAAAAAATTTAACACTGGTCCTGATTATGATTCTATTAGCATTTTTAACTACAATAATATATTTGGAAACAAAAGTGCAATTTTTGCCAAATGCAGGAATCATTTTAATAAAAATGGAAAACCACTATAAAATTTCACTAACAAAATAATAATGCATAACTACGCATTGTTGCTATGGACAGTATAACTACACTGATTCAGATCTCACAAGACAAGTAGCTCATAACACTCTTTCGTTTCATAAAGTCACAAATGACAAAGTTAATTAGTTCTCGATTCCCAAACCATACATGTTTGTTGTTCTCGTCGCATTTACTCTGTTTTGTTCTGAAAGTGTCTTCGGCGAGCGCTAATTCAAGTGAATCGTTTGGTGAATCAATTGATTCGGACTTTCATAAAGCTCCGTTTCTCCATCAGTACTCACAACTGAACAAGTTCGTGTTTATGAGAAGCTGATTCTCGATATACGGAGCGAAATGAGACGCGCCTCTTCTGATGCCCTTTACAAGCACAAAATTACGATCACAAATGCTGCATAAAGCGTTATAATATTACACTTGAGAATATTTAATCCGTTCTATAAGCAATGTCTGCATCGATTTTAAAACTTTAAATGATGAAAACACAAACCTTCAGCTCAATCACAACAGGAGCAGGAGCGCGGCGCGTAATTATAAGGTCGCACCGACAGACCAAAATAAAAGTCCTGTTCACACGTTAAACGTGCACAGAAATTCACACACAATAAAACATGTCAGCTGTAGTCAGCGAAATAGATATTTAAACGCGTTTTCCAATGATGTGCTAAAAGGAACCAATGAAAGAGTGTTTTTTTTTTTTTTTTTTTTTTTTAAAGAATTTTGATATGAAGAATTGATATTTTACTATTATACAATAAACAAGTTTTGTCAATAAAATTAAAACTTTATTAGAGTAAGGTGACCAGACGTGCCACTTCCCTAAATTGCCTAAAATAACCAGGGCTGTATCCCAAATCACCCTCTATACCTTTACATAGGGCACTATTTGAGGGGACAGCCATTTTTAATGGTGTCCGAAACCTTAGTGGAGATTATCGAGTGCACGCATTCAATCAGAATGAGCTTTTATTGCCAGGTATGTTTACACATAAGAGGAATTTGTTTTTGTGACAGAAACTTCCACAGTGCAACAGAATGACAGTGACAGAACAAAAAACATAATAAAAAGAAGAATTAAAAAATAGAACAAGTAAATAAGGAATAACAATATACACATTGACAATTGTATGTCCAGGTATATAACAATAGACAGTTGTATGTACAGGTATATTATGTGCAAATTGAAATATAGACTAAGTATGTGTGTTAGATAAATAAATGTATAAGTGCATAAATAGTGTGTATTCCACAATTATTGTCAAGTGGTCATGAGATGGATTGCCTGAGGGAAGAAACTGTTCCTGTGTCTGGTCGTTCTGGTGCTCAGAGCTCTGAAGCGTCGACCATACGGTAACAGTTCAAAGAGGGAGTGTGCTGGATGTGAGGGGTCCAGAGTGATTTTGCTAGCCCTTTTGCTAACTCTGGATGAGTACATTTCTTGGAGACTGGGGAGGGTTGTACCAATGATTCACTCAGCAGTCCGGACTACCCTCTGTAGTCTTCTGAGGTCAGATTTGGTAGCTGAGCTGAACCAGACAGTTATTGAAGTGCAGAGGACGGATTCAATGATGGCGGAGTAGAACTGTTTCAGCAGCTCCTGTGGCAGGTTGAACTTCCTCAGCTGGCGAAGGAAATACAACCTCTGCTGGGCCTTTTTAACAATGGAGTCAATGTGAGTGTCCCACTTCAGGTCCTAGGAGATAGTGGTGCCCAGGAACCTGAATGACTCCACTGCAGTCACAGTGCTGTTCATGATGGTGAGTGGGGGGAGTGCAGGGGGGTTTCTCCTGAAGTCCACGATCATCTCCACTGTTTTGAGCGTGTTGAGCTCCAGGTTGTTGAGACTGCACCAGACAGCCAGCTCCTTAACCTCCTGTCTGTAAGCAGACTCGTCACCGTCCTGAATGAGGCCAATAAGTGTGGTGTCGTCTGCAAACTTCAGGAGCTTGACAGAGGGATCTTTAGAGGTGCAGTCATTGGTGTAGAGGGAGAAGAGCAGTGGGGAGAGAACACAGCCCTGAGGAGCTCCAGTGCTGATCGTACAGGTGCTGGATGTGTATTTTCCCAGCCTCACTAGCTGCTGCCTGTCTGTCAGGAAGCTGTTGATCCACTGACAGACAGAGGTGGGCACGGAGAGCTGAGTTAGTTTGGGCAGGAGGAGGTTTGGAATGATAGTGTTAAAGGCCGAGCTGAAGTCCACAAACAGGATCCTCACATTAGTCCCTGGTCTGTCTAGGTGTTGCAGAACATAATGCAGGCCCATGTTGACTGCATCGTCCACAGACCTGTTTCCTCTGTAGGCAAACTGAAGAGGATCCAGCAAAGGTCCAGTAATGTCCTTCAGGTGGGGCAGCACCAGTTTTTCAAAAGACTTCATGACCACAGACGTTAGAGCCACAGGTCTGTAGTCATTTAGTCCTGTAATTTTGGATTTATTTGGGATGGGGATGATGGTGGAGCATTTGAAGCATGAAGGGACTTCGCACAGCTCCAGTGATCTGTTGAAGATCTGTGTGAAGATGGGGGCCAGCTGGTCAGCACAGGATTTCAGACAGACTGGTGTAACACAATCTGGGCCTGGTGCTTTTTTCCTTTTCTGCTTCCGGAAGACCTGGCGCACCTCGTCTTCACTGATCTGAAATGCAGGTGTGAGGGAGAGGGGGGTTGCTGGAGGTGTTAATGGTTGTGTGGAGAGGTGTTCAGGGTGGGTAGAACTCATCCAGATCGTCTGCCAGTTGTTGATTCTCCACAGTGCTGGGGGATGGTGTCTTGTAGTTGGTGATCTCTTTCAGACCTTTCCACACTGATGCTGAGTCACTGGAAGAGAATTGAATCCTTATTTTTTCAGAATAATTCCTCTTTGCCACTCTGATCTCCTTTTCCAGTATGTATTTGGCCTGTTTATACAAGACTTTGTCCCCCTTCCTGTTAGCATCTTCTTTGGCCTGACGGAGCTGTCTTGAGTTTTGCAGTGAACCACGGTTTATCGTTGTTGTAAGTTAGATGTGTCCTGGTAGGAATGCACATATCTTCACAGAAACTGACATAAGATGTTACAGACTCTGCGAGCTTGTCCAGATCGGTGACAGCAGCTTCAAAAACACTCCAATCAGTAAGGTTTGTAAATCCCGCTCTGCTTCATAAGTCCATCTTTTAACAGTCCTTAAAACAGGTTTAGCTGATTTCAGTTTCTGCATGCAGGTCGGTATAAGATGAACCAAACAGTGATCAGAGAGTCCTAAAACTGCCCGTGGGACAGAGTGATATGCAGCTTTTATGCAATCCCACAATGCACCGCAATTACAAGTGTACAACCGATGTACACTCAACTATAGACATAATAAATACCTAGACGTCTCATTGGCAGCTTGACTGCACGTCAACGTTGCTGCCATATTGGTCCGAGTAACTTTCCACAACTCAAATATTGGCTTGAAGGGATACAGTTAAAGCTAACAATAAATTAAATTTTCTACCTATTAGATTGCATTTTAACATCTACACCTACCCCAACCCTAACCCTACCCCGGCTTACAATAATGCAAAAACAGTAATTTTTGTTGTACAGTGTGACAAATATTATGCTATATTTATGTGCGGATGCCCAGTAGTTTTAGCTGTATCCCATCTAGCCTTAACCCTCATATTGGGACAGGAGAAAAGAGACCTGACTCTTCGGCAGCTTGGGGATCTACAGACTGTCCCACAATAATAAAAACAGATCTAGGAGTATTACCTTTCACAGGTAAACATATCACCTCAGTGATTAAACTCATGGATTCTGATGGCGATTTATTCACAGTGGAGGAGCGAGTTCTGTGATCCTACAAACCTGGGAACACGCTGCTCACGTGGCCAGTCACATGATTGTCTGCTGTAAATAAAATGAATTTTATTTGCAAATATATTCTTATTATTGTGTAAAATGTTTTGAAAAATACTTATGTAAATTGTATTCTTATTATTCCAAGCATATTTTATAATATATATTCCTATTTATTATTTGATTATTTAAATCTCCTGTTTAAAAATAGAAAAAATAGACGCGCTATAGTTATATATAATTATACGCATTATATATGTTTATAATACACATTTTAAAATTGTACTGCATACCTGCTGCTGCCATAATAAAGACCATTTTGAATGTTTACGTGTTTTTTTTCTCTCTCTGCTCCCAGTCGCTGTGGTGGAGCAGTTAAGTATTGTTCTTTTAAATACTTTCCAGCATTTCAAAAATAAATATGTATGCAAATTACACCGACATACAACGTTACCTTACGGTGTTCGGGTGTGCTCAAAAAGGGTTTAAACACTGAATTTTGAATTGATTTTTGTCTCATAAACTCAGAGATGTAGATTCGGACAGCAATTAAATTACCACACGACCTTGGTGTTTGTCAAAAAACAGTAGGTAATTCGGCCGGGGATTTTTACGAGGGTGGTGAGAGAAAAACACTGACATCCTGGATTCGGACTGCAATTAAATCACCAACTATCCCCTGTATATGGTGAAAATCACTTACGTCTCCATGAGAAACAATTACCGTCCGAATAGGGCTTAAGACTAAACAGTTGTTTCTGGTTGTTTTTTGTAATTTTTAACATTATGTTGGCAGCTTAATTAGCCACCAGTGTCAGACTATTAATAGCTAGCGACATCGCTACTTAGCTGAGATTTTATAAAAAATCAAAGTTTAAATGAATTCTTATTACGTTTTAAGTTATATTGCAGTTTATATCATAAAGTAAATTGTGCTATGAGCACAGTATGTACAGTGAGCACTTTGACAAGAGACTGTCAGACTAGGGATGGAGCTAAAGCATCTCTCTTTAATTTCACTACTCATTTACAAAGAGTAAGTTTATCATCACTAGATTATAAGCAGGGGTGCACATAAGTGGTCCGCAGGTCCGCATGCACGACCAAAATTAAAAATGCCCTGTGTAAATAAGTTCAGACAGCGCATTTGCGTACCGACATGGATGACAGCTGTTAATGCACAATTACCATTTTAAATCGACGAACTGTACTGTATAAGATTTCTATTCAAACTGAGAGCATAATCAAGGCTAGCCGCTGCCGTTTTCAAAGCAAAACTGTGACATTTCATTCACTGACTCTCTTCCATCAGCAGCGCTAAACCCGGAAGCGCATATACTTACTTGGCGGCAACCCGCCAAAATAAAAGCTCGCTGATTTTGCGTTTGAAAATGATGAAAATTAAAATAATAATAATAAAAATATTACCGTTTTATTTTTAAGTTTACTGTAAAATAATTGTATTTGTATGTAATACTCCCTTTTTATTTTAAAATAAAATCGTATTATCACACTTATTTAGTTTATTTTATATATATATATATATATATATATATATATATATATATATATATATATATATATATATATAATACACACTAAAAGTGCAATAATATTATTATCACTATAATTAATTTATTTTTTATAGTTATATTTTATGGGTCACACTACATGCCGTGGCCCGTGTGAGGACCAAACCAAATCTCCAGGTTCTCATATGAGAACCAGGCTGAAAAACTTATGTGCACCCCTGATTATAAGGATTTAATAGCTTATCAAACTGTCGTCTATATATACACTATATTGCCAAAAGTATTGGGTCACCCCCTTCTAACGAACAGGTTTGACTACTTTAGTAATTTCCATGAGTACAAATCTTAATGTTTAAGCATATAATGTTATTCTAGGGAATTGTGTGTTTCTAATTTTAAAGCAACAGTTTGGTCAGGACCCTTTTCTATTCTAACATGACAATGCTTCTGTGTATAGGGCAAGGTTCAAAAAGAAATGATTGATTCAGTCAATGTGGAAGAACTTGACTGGTCTGCAGAAAGCCAAGTCCTAATCCAAGTTGAACACCTCTGGTGTGACTTTAAATGCAGACCTTGAGCCAAAAACTCTTTACCAAACACCAATATATATATATATATATATATAAATATTCAAGTACTGATTCGATAGAACAGATTTTCAAATACAATCAATAAAAATGGAATAAATTATTGTTCAGTAACACTAGATGTCTCCTCTAAACACACATTTATCCCTCATAATAAGGGGGTGGAAGCGATCACCTTTTTTATAATTTCTGATAATTACTCATCACCGAGATGATTCTGTTTGTTTTGGTGAAGAATTATTTCATGTGGTAAATCCCATTGAACTCAATTGGTAACGACGGAACTTGCGACCATAGTTGCTTTTGGGAAACGTACCCAAGAGTACCAAAACAAACTTGTAGCCAATCAGCAGTAAGGGGCGTGTCTACACATGATGCAGAGGAGAGAGCGTTCAGCGCTGCGCCGCAACAGCTAAAGTCTGTCTACACTGGACGCGACAAAGCTACTGTTGAAAATCATTTGAAATTTGTGTCAATACATCATAAATAGAACGCGGCAGCAGTTTTCTGTCGGGGATTTATCGTGTCCCATCCAGTGTAGACAGCATCACTGATTATAATGAGTTCTATAGTATTTTGTTGCGCCGCGCTGCACCGCACCGCTCGCGTCCGGTGTAGACGCGGTGTTATGATAAGGCAAGAAGTAGAACCCATGTAAATATTGGATCAGCTTTCCAGCACTGGAGAGAACTTAAGGAGCTGGAAGGCGTGCGATCGGTGTTTTTTCTCGATAGGTGAGTAACATTAGTTTTGCTTTGTTTCACAGAACTAATCGTTGCCGTACGTATGTGTGGGGCGGAGCTATCAAAATAGGGGCGAGACCCTTTTGCAGTAGGGGCGTGTTTATTTTGGTGATTTGAAATATCAGCATTGGCTACCAGAAATCACTTACCCCACCTTTTTGATGGAGTGAGATAAAACACTATCCATTTTCTGGATGTGTTAATGGTAAAGGACCACAAAAAATTAAGATCTACTGTTTTCCTGAAACCAACAGGTAGAAGCAATTCTTTATTGTGGATCCTTTATTTTAAATTGATGTTACCGGTTGATCTACGCACTCAAAACCAATAGTTAAATGCAGTGATTTTTATTTCTTTGATTCAAAATACAAAAATTTCCAAAAACAAACTCTTCAGCAAATACCATATTTCTAATAAATGAACTATGTGACTAAACTCTCCAAATAAATACAGTGCTACCAAAATTCAGCCATTAAATGTTCAAGTAATGACAAATAAAACAAACCAATAATGTTCAAGAAAGGTATAAAAAAAGAATCCAAATTCATACAAGAGAAAAGTATGAAAGATTACTGGCTACTTCTCCATTGATTGTAGTAGGCTTAATTCTGCACAGAAGAGCTTTGCTCATTATGTATGTATGTATGAACGTGTGTATATATATATATAAGTAAAATCACACGAGTGGACGTGAGATATGGCTGTATATTGGCATGGCTGAGATTCGGCCGTAGGTCATCACAGTGTGCTATACAGCCATATCTCACAGCAACTCGTATGATATTGCGTTTATACAACAGTTTGACGGCACGAGTGTGTAAATACATAAGAAACAACTAACAGAGAGTATTTAAAAGTCCTCTTTTGTGCAAATTACTTTCTTCTGCCACAAATTGAAATCAAAGTTTGACAGTTGAACAGCTGAGCCCAAGCCTCCGTTACTAATTCAAAAACATCACTTTAGAATTAGTAATGAAGGAACGTTGAGTTGCTTCATTAAAAGCTTATTGTATTACTGTAGTAAAACTTGTGTATTATGTGTATGAGAGAGAGATTGACTGAGCGATTGTGATTACCTGCATCTGATACAGCATTCATTCTTCAGCTCGGTCTCATATTCTCAATAAACCATTAGTTTGAATGTCCACTGAGGAAAGCAATATCTTTGTCATTACTATCCTTTCATCTCTTAAGGGTGATTTCCATTGACAGCGCTGCTCAGTGCATTTGTTGGCTGCGTTTTACAAGTTGTTGTAAAAAAATAAAAATAACATCTGTTTATAACAGTGTGTAGTTTTCAATATAAAAGTCTTCACTGCTGTCTCGTAAAACAGTCTCTTGTTGCCATGTAATTGCGGAACAATGTAACTAAAATAAGCATCACAATATTATTTATTGAATAATAATGTTTAATAAACAACAACAACAGGCAGCACTCTGATATACTGCGTTGAATTTACATAAACATGATGAGATTTTGCCAAAACTATCTTCTCTGGAACAAATAATAGATTAACGAGACCAAAGACTGCTCGTTAGATTTACCCAAACTAATTACATCTCATGTGTAACCATTATAGTCACCAGAGTCAGTGGTAAATTCCAGAAGATCTGGCCGAGGTGAGGCGATCTCTCTGCGGGTTCATGAGCGCTGAACACCCGCTGAGCATCTGGAGCTCACATTTCCGAAAACATTGAAGCAAATTTTCAAATCGATGTTATCTTTATTAACAAACTGCATATTGGAAATCCAAACAAATTCAAGTCCAACATTCTTAGCAAGCCTCAGTTGTAACTTTAGCTGCAGGTGTCGCTGTTTGTCAGTGTTACTTTATAAAAGCGAGTGACTTTTATACTTTTAATGTCATATTTAGTCATATTTATGATTTATGTTTGTAATATCGGTTATTTCCTCATTAATTTTGAGGAGACACTGCCTCTCTTGCCTCCTCGGAGGAAACGCCCCTGACACACTGCAAAAAAAAAAAAAAAAAAAAGTATTTTTGTCTTGTTTTCTAGTATAAATATCTACTTGACAAGTAAAATGACTGGAGATATATTGTATTGTTTTCAAATTTTCAAGCCCTGCTTTTCTAAGCGTCTTTTATGAAACAGCCCCCAGGTTGTACTCATCACAACTGAATTATTGTTGTTATTATTATTATTATTATCATTATTGTTGTTGTTTTATGATAATTATCTGGGAAAAATATCCAAAAGCTGTGTTGAGATATTCCATCAACAAAAAAGTTAACTAATTAAAATGTTTCACTGGTGCGTTACTTGTGAGACTTTGTTAGTGTTATAACACTTAAACATTTTAAAAGCTGGATAATTACTAATTAAGTTACTGAATTACACTGTTCCTTACCTATTGTTTTTATCCATTTGCATATGTGTAGATGACTGTGTTGATACATTCTATATGTGCTGCTTTTACAAAAATAAAACCGCCAAACACACTGTGTGGTTTTGTAAGGCTAACAGATGATGACAGATTATAACAGATTATTAGCTTGTCTGCAAGGCTGTTATGCGGCTTTCAGGCTTTTTGTTATGCTTTTATTTTGTATTTTGTAAACAAGCTACCGCGGCTCTGATTAGTCATACAAGATATTGCAATAATTGCTTGAGATCATTAGCACCGCCTGGGTGCTAATGGAGACCCAATCCCGGGTGGAGACTTGATTTCTCACCACACTGGCTTTGTGTGTGCGCTCAGAAAGACATTTCAGAAGCTTGACAAGCTTTAAACACACGTTCGTGCACACCTGACACTTATAATGCAGTTTATAAAAAGGGCCATAATGGGTCCCCTTCAAAGCTCCAGATGTCTCGTAAAATGAATAAGATCAATTAAAATGTTTTTTATTTGTAGGAAAACTGCAGAGTTTTAATTGTGATGTAATTGTGTCTATGTTCACTCACTGAGTGATAAATCACTATAGACAGCAACTATTATATTTTGGACACTATAAATTTCATAAAAAAAAAAAAAAATAATAATAATAATATATATATATATATATATATATATATATATATAGATAGATACATAGATAGTATCTCACAGAAATGAGTACACCCCTCACATTTTTGTAAATATTTTATTATATCTTTTCATGTGACAACACTGAAGAAATGACATTTTGCTACAATGTAAAGTAGTGAGTGTACAGCTTGTATAACAGTGTATATTTGCTGTCCCCTCAAAATAACTCAACACACAGCCATTAATGTCATTAAGCCATTACACCCCTAAGTGAAAATGTCCAAATTGGGCCCAAAGTGTCAATATTTAGTGTGGCCACCATTATTTTCCAGCACTGCCTTAACCCTCTTGGGCATGGAGTTCACCAGAGCTTCACAGGTCGCCGCTGGAGTCCTCTTCCACTCCTCCATGACGACATCACGGAGCTGGTGGATGTTAGAGACCTTGCGCTCCTCCACCTTCCGTTTGAAGATGCCCCACAGATGCTCAATAGGGTTTAGGTCTGGAGACATGCTTGGCCAGTCCATCGCCTTTACCCTCAGCTTCTTTAGCAAGGCAGTGGTCGTCTTGGAGGTGTGTTTGGGGTCGTTATGTTGGAATACTGCCCTGCGGCCCAGTCTCTGCTTCAGTATGTCACAGTACATGTTGGCATTCATGGTTCCTTCAATGAACTGTAGCTCCCTAGTGCCGGCAGCACTCATGCAGCCCCAGACCATGACACTCCCACCACCATGCTGGACTGTAGGCAAGACGCACTTGTCTTTGTACTCCTCACCTCGTTGCCGCCACACACACACACAAACACACACACTTGACATCATCTGAACCAAATAAGTTTATCTTGGTTTCATCAGACCACAGGACATGGTTCCAGTAATCCATGTCCTTAGTCTGCTTGTCTTCAGCAAACTGTTTGCGGGCTTTCTTGTGCATCATCTTTAGAAGAGGCTTCCTTCTGGGATGACAGCCATGCAGACCAATTTGATGCAGTGTGCGGCGTATGGTCTGAGCACTGACTGGCTGACCCCCCACCCCTTCAAGCTCTGCAGCAATGCTGGCAGCACTCATACGCCTATTTCCCAAACACAACCTCTGGATATGACGCTGAGCACGTGCACTCAACTTCTTTGGTCGACCATGGCAAGGCCTGTTCTGAGTGGAATCTGTCCTGTTAAACCGCTGTATGGTCTTGGCCACCGTGCTGCAGCTTAGTTTCAGGGTCTTGGCAATCTTCTTATAGCCTACGCCATCTTTATGTAGAGAAACAATTCTTTTTTTCAGATCCTTAGAGAGTTCTTTGCCATGAGGTACCATGTTGAACTTCCAGTTACCAGTATGAGAGAGTGAGAGCGATAACACCAAATTTAACACACCTGCTCCCCATTCACACCTGAGACCTTGTAACACTAACGAGTCACATGACACCGGGGGAGAGAAAATGGCTAATTGGGCCCAATTTGGACATTTTCACTTAGGGGTGTACTCACTTTTGTGACCAGCGGTTTAGACATTAATGGCTGTGTGTTGAGTTATTTTGAGGGGACAGCAAATTTACACTAGCTATGTTTCCATCCACCTATTTTTATGCGCATTTTGGACTATCGCATAAAAAATTCGCTGGATGGAAACGCCAAGATGCGCATAAATTCTGAAAATGCGCATAAAAAAATTATGCGCACAACCGAGTAAGATAAACTTTTTATCCGATAAGAAAAAATGCGCATAAACTACGATGGAAACACATTTACCGAATAAATTCCTCCATGCACATCAAAAAAGTCATGTGACTTTGCGCTATGAGACGGGATAACTTGACTAACCAGCTGACCGATCTCGTTCACAGCATCTATAAGTTGTTGTAGTCACTCTGAAAAGCCTGAGCAAAGTCTGTCATCAAAGTATTTCTGTATAATTGTCTTACACGACTGTGTTCCCAAACAGCTGGCATCCTCCGAACGCAGTGACAGCATTTATTGTGTTACGTCTGCTCTCTCTGAGGCGCAAGTAATTTATATCATATATGAAAATTATTATATTCAATGGCTTCTCCTATATTCTTAGTGATATTTAGTGCCACAGTTTACCAGGAAGTGACGATTTTGTTCTCTTTGACTCGTTGGATGGAAACGGTGCTTTATTCGCATATGTTTTATGCGATATTCCAGTTTTGCGCATAATTTAAATTCGAATCTTTGGATGGAAACATAGCTACTGTTATACAAGCTGTACACTCACTACTTTACATTGTAGCAAAGTGTCATTTCTTCAGTGTTGTCACATGAAAAAATATAATAAAATATTTACAAAAATGTGAGGGGTGTACTCACTTCTGTGAGATACTGTATATACTGTGTGTATATATATATATATATATATATATATATATATATATACATACATACAAACTATGTATGTATATAGATAGTTTGTATGTATGTGTGTATATATATATCTATATACATTATATATATATATACACATACATATACATATATGTATGTATGTGTGTGTGTGTGTGTGTGTAATATGAAATTATTACCAATACTTTATTATCAATACTCTTTATTTCTTCTCTGTAATCTGATATATAATGGTTACATTGCATTAGATGTTTGTTAAACGGTTACTTTATATTTCATTACATTGTTTTTTGCACTTTTGACAGAATCTCACACAATTCAGCAAATCTTCGCATGTTAAGCACACAGTTGAACGACGTGTATTTAAATATGTATTTTACCAATAATTCAACCCTATATTCCTCTATTTTTGTGCTCGTGTGTGAACAGGACTTTTATTTTGGCTTGGCGTCATGACATCACAAGGCTGCGCCGCCCTCCGGCGCGCTCTTGTGGTTCGACTGAAGACAGGTTTGTTTTTAAGCGTTTAAATTAATGCAATCCATTTAAGCAATTTGATGGGTTTGCAAACTGTGTAAAATGACTCCATCATTATTTAATGTAACAATGTAAACAATGTAATACTTTAATGCATGTTATTTCCTCTGAGTAACATTGGTAACAGATGAGCTGCGTCTCATTTCGTTCTCTGTTGTTAATCAGTTTATCTTTAACACGAATTCAGTCTCTGGCCATCAGTGACCGCAGAAACAGGGCTTTTGCATGTACGAGTCAATTAAACCAAATTATTAACAAAATGATTCGTTGTTCTCGAATGAATCAAAACAACTTTTACAAACCAACTGCGAATGTTTTCATGAAAGTGGACTGTTAAATGTGATCTATAAATCAGTATTTACGAACGTAAATCATGTAACATATTTTGTTCATTTATAGAGCTAGTTTTGAGTGTTTTTGGTTAATCAGGTGATTTAAGTCCACTAACTCTGACTGATTCTCTTACAGTGCACTGGACTAGGGCTTGCTGATTTATTTTTCTGTTGATTTTTGTCCTCTTAAACACAGAAACACTCCTGAGGATGTGACTGAGATCCACGAGACACACTGTTATAAAGATGGCGTTTATTAAAGAGGAGATTGAAGACATGAGGATTGAAGAAAGATTCGCAGTGAAGCTTGAAGATAGTGATGATGATGGAATAGGTTTGTTTTCATCCTCGAAGCTGAACTAACCCCTGCATATAATTATTGGACTTTATTATCAGTCTAAAAATAAAAGTATACATAAAATGCAAATTAAATAAATAAAAATATAGGCCTAGGCTACAACCGACTTATTTAATATATTGTGCCCAAAATTTAATGACTTATTTTTTTTATTTATTTTTTTTAAATATGTGACCCTGGACCACAAAACCAGTCATAATCTTTCCATTGATGAATGGTTTGTTAGGATCGGACAATATTTGGCCGAGATTAAACTATTTGAAAATCTGGAATCTGAGGGTGCACAAAAAAAGTTGTCCAAATGAAGTTCTTAGCAATGCATATTACTAATCAAAAATTAAGTTTTTATATATTTACGGTAGGAAATTTACAAAATATCTTCATGGAACATGATCTTTACGTAATATCCTATTTATTTTTGGCATAAAAGAAAAATTTATCATTTTGACCCATACAGTGTATATTGTTGGCTATTGCTACAAATATACCTGTGCTACTTATGACTGCTTTTGTGCTCCAGGGTCACATATATGAAAACATTTTAACATAGTTGCTACTTGCGCATTCAGTTGATCAGCAGTTTCTAGCCATGCAGCCTTTCTCTTGGGTTTTATGACAGCTGTACTTTTTATGGTTATAGTTAACATTAAAACATTACAATCTAAAATTGCTCATTAAAGCATTAAAACACTAAATTAAAAGTTAAAATCACTGGATTAAAAATTAATTTTGAAATGAAATAATAGAAAACAGACTACATTTTAACTGAAGAAGAATACACACTAACTCGTTTGAGCTAGTAATTAGGGCTGCATTAGCCAGCTTATATTTGATTTACAGTTACTGCTATCATAAAAATACACTTGTATGTAGGTTTAAAATTCTACATGTCACATTTAATGTCCAACAACAAATATTTTAGCAAAATGTATATTTTACTCAATTATTTTGCTATTTAGCATTTAAAGGGAAATGCACTAAAACGGCGTGCTGAAAACAGAGCTGTTTTTGACCAGGTAAAAAGGGTGTTGTATTACACTACCTTTGAGAAATTTTAACCAAAGTATGTTATAGACTTTTCATTAAGACCCTAAAGAATCATATCAACTTGTGGAAAATGGGCATCCGATGACCCCTTTAAGGGCTGCTTAAGAATAAGCTGTTTTAATTATCTTTACTCACTGAACCTGGATCGAAATAGTGAGATTGAGTGAACTTAAATTGTCATTTATGAAACCGCTTTAGTCCCGATTGATGTGTTAGGTTATTTCAAGTCAGGTTTTGGACTTTAATTCCCGCTTTTCTTAGCATCTTTTATGAAACAGCCCCCAGGACTTTCACTCTCCACAAGCTGAGTTTGACATTCCTTAATAAATGCAGATTTGGGCCATTGTTGCTCTCTTTTCTGCTGTTGCTTTTAAACAGGGTTTAACTTGTATTTGTCTCTTTTCATCCTAGACCTGATGGCGATAAAAGAGGAGGTTCAAAAGCAGTATAAAAAAAAAGAGAAAGATCAATGTAAAAATCATGATTTCAGTGCTGGAGAAAAAGCTGAAGAGACTTCTTCACAAAAAAAGACTCGAATTAGAAATCGTTTCATCTGCTCAGAGTGTGGAAACTGTTTCAGTCATCGAAGCGGCCTTTATGTCCACATGAGGATTCACACTGGAGAGAAGCCGTTCACCTGCCCTCAGTGTGGAAAACGTTTCACTCAACAAGGAAGCTTTCAAAAACACGTGAGAGCTCACACAGGAGAGAAGCCTTACAGCTGTGAACTGTGTGGAAAGAGCTTCACAACACAACTAAGCCTTGACCATCACATGAACAGCCACACCGGTGATAGGCCGTTTTCATGTGATCAGTGTGGAAAGCGCTTCAGACATAAAGTATCTGTTAATATTCACATGAAGATTCATTCAAGAAAGGAGCGTTTTATATGTCATCAGTGTAGAATGAGTTTTACAGACTCAAATCACCTCAGGAATCATGTAATAACTCACACTGGAGAGGAGCCTTACATGTGCCATCACTGTGGAAAGGGTTTAACAAGGAAAACCTCCCTTAAGCTTCACATGATGATTCACACTGGAGAGAAACCTTTCGCCTGCCTTGAGTGTGGAAAGCGTTTCGGACTGAAAGCAACCCTTAAGACTCACATGAGCGTTCACAGTGAGCAAAGGTCTTTCACCTGCCCAGTGTGTGGAAAGAGTTGCAAACTTAAAGGAAACCTTAAGCTTCACATGAGGCTCCACACTGGAGAGAGAGACGTTAAATCTGTATCCAGTGTGAAACGTGTTTCACATATCAAAAAGACCTGAAACAGCATTTGCAAACTGATTCTGTAAATGCTTTTCCATGTGACGAGATTTCCAAACACCTACAAAAAACAAAATGCTTTTGGAGGGCTGAAATCATTGATTGAAAGAGTGACATTTCTACCTCTTTGTGGGTTTCCTTTGTTGTTTTGTTTTGAAATTAAAATATTCGAGCTGTTTTAAAATGAGTTGTTTTAAATTTAGATTGGCCTTTTATTGTGGCCAGCCTAAAGCTTCGTTCAGACTGTCAGCCCAAATCCGATTTTGTGCATATCCGGATGGAATTGGATTTGAATAACTGACTGTCCACACAGTGTATCATATCAACTGTTCATATCCGATTTGTGTGTCCATAAGCGCTCTTTCGTTTTTACTGAATGTGCACTGGTTTCTAATGCTGTTGCGTTGTAATGACTACGCTAAAAACAACAGTAACAGCAATACAGTTTGCAATGCAGATGTTGTCTTACCGTCGTGGTTGTATTGTAGTATTATTTTGTCGTGTGAGGCAGCGGCAGAAATGCAGGAAGCTTGAGTGTGCGGCTTTATTCCATGATGCTGTCTCCGCTACTTTGCTTTTTCTTTTTTTTTTTGGTCTCCGCTACTTTCAAAACACAAAGAGCTATGTATACTAGCAGTATATAGTTTTTTTTCCGCTTGACTTGCACTTCACAAAGATACAAGCTTGTTTCTGCAAAGATGTTCAGCATGTTTTCTGCAAAAATGTCTTACGTGCTTACGTTTTACGTGGCGTGAGGACGTGAAAAAGCTACGCTAAATACGATCTAACCGTTCAGACTGAAACTGATTTCATGTAGTTAGTTGCCGTTCAGACTATTTGAATATGATCGGATTTCAATTGGATTTGCACAAAAATCGGATTTGGGCTGACAGTCTGAACGAGGCTTAAGCCACACCTTTGCAATAATCATGCTGTCTACTCAGCATCTTGATATGCCGCACCTGTGAGGTGGATGGAGTATCTCGGCAAAGGAGAAGTGCTCACTAACACAGATTTAGACTCATTTGTGAACAATATTTGAGAGAAATAGGCCTTTTGTGTACATATAAAAAGTCTTAGATCTTTGAGTTCAGCTCCTGAAAAATGGGGGCAAAAACAAAAGTGTTGCGTTTATAATTTTGTTCAGTGTGTGTGTGTGTGTATATATATATATATATTGGGTGAGCGGTGACTTTTTTAACAGGGTATGCTGAGTGCTAAGATTAAGACTTAACTGTAAGCAATACAAGTATACGGAAAACAAAGGTATTGTTTCCTATTTTTTCCTGATGTTTGTTATTATTTCAAATTTTATATTATTATTATTTACTACTTAGGCATGTTGACAATAATGTCTTCAACATTGTCTATGATCATGTTTTTAGTGGACTTTCAAAATTTGCTTTGCTTGAGAAAGCATGAAAATATACAGTTATGATGTCCCCCCCATCCCATATGATTCAGTCGAGTTAGTTTTGCATCAAACACAAGGTAATTTTCGGCAATCGAGATCTGGCAGCAACATTTTTCCACATGGGCGAGTGCTTCGCGGACAGCTTACCTCGCGCATGAAATCAGCCGCATACCAGCAAACCACTGAGAACGCGCCTCAATCCTGAAGAGTCATAGCGACAGAGCGGAGGCGCCAAAGCTGCGAAGAATCCGCTCACCCGGAAGCTTCCGTAACTGATGTAGATTTACTGAAAATTACCATTGTTTTCAAATAAATAATTTTACATACTTATTCCCAACACTTCATTAAGTCACATCTCAAATGACAAGGGATCAACTTATAATCATGTTTATATTCACTAGCCCGTGAACTCATTCTCTCAGACGGCCTGGGTATGCGGCGCATTCACAGCTTATATGGACGGAACGCCACTGATAGATAGATAGATAGAGAGATATATATATATATATATACTGTACTGTATATGTGTACGTGTATATTATATATAGATAGATAAATAGATGTGTGTACACTGTATATTATATAATTCTAAGGTAAATTGTTTCAGTCAGGTTTAGTTTTCAGTCTGTTCCTTTTTGTTATTGTTAAAGGGATAGCTAACTGATAGTTCACTGAAAAATGAAAATTATATAATTTACTCTCCCTCATGATTTCATATGTGTTTGCCATACTACATTGACTTTGTTACAGCTGTTATATCTGTACTTTATGCTGTTATGCATATTGGGGAGATGTTTCCATGGGCATATCTGATAGTGAACTCAGAATATTGTTTTAAGAAATGACATATGGGTGGCTCTCAAAAGAGCCTTTGGTTTGGTTCTGAAAAGAACCTTTCATGCATGTGGCTGCCAAGGAACTGCACCCTCAGCACAGAACTAGTTGACAAATGTCTCCCTCACACACATTGCTTCCTATTCTGCTTATGTTGTGCAGTGCAGAGCATTGACCATCACCAACATGGGCTAGCGGGTCCCACACAGTCCTCGTTGTTCTTCGTAGGAAGTTGTGTAGAACACGGGCGGGCTTCACACAGGCTTCCACGTTGGAAGGACGGACGCAAATTACCCATCGGTACATTCGCCACTGTGCTGCAGGTATACCAAAGGCATTCTCAACACTCAGTCTTGCCCGTGAAAGCCTGTAGTTAAACACACTTTGTCTACTGGGAAGGGTCTCATCATGTCTCTGTGGAGAGGGAAGGCTTCGTCTGCCACAAAGACGTGAGGCTGGGTCCCCAGGTGTTCTGCTCCTGGCAGAAGCGTGTCCTCAGGTAAGCCAAGGGTGCCACGGCGAAGAGCATCACCAAAGGGACTATTAGCCAGATTCCCACCATCACTGGTCTTCCCATAACTGCCAACATCTATGATGCAAAAGCAGTATTTGGTATCTACAACTGCTAAAAGGACAATAGAGAATGTCCCTTTATAGTTGTAGAATAGTGATCCAGAGTTGTTGGGTGTCTGGATCACTACATGCTTTCCATCAATAGATCCTACACAGTTTGGGAAATTCCAGCGATGGTGGAACTCTGCTGCAATGTCCCGCCAGTCTTCTGTGGTGGGAACAGGCATGTAGTCCTCCACCAGGCAGTCCCAAATGGCCTTTGACACTTCTTGCACAATACCAGCTACAGTGCTGTGCCCAACCCGGTAGCTGAAGGCAATAGTGCGGTATGAGTCCCCTGTTGCAAGGAACCTGTAGAAATAAGCAATATGCAAGTGTCAAAGCAGAAATTCATATAAAACCCATATTAAGCTATAAAAAAAAAAAAACTCTCTAGTAGAATGGGCTCGTACTCCAATGGGGCATTGTAGGCCCAAGGAAGAGTACGCCTGCGTAACAGCATCCACTATCCACTTAGAGAGCCTCTGCTTCGTGACCGGATGCCCCTTGGCGCGGTTATCGAAGCTAACAAAGAGCTGTTCTGTACGCCTAAATGAGGCGGAACGCTCGAAGTAGATCTTCAAAGCTCTGACAGGGCATAACAAGGACAACTCCCGGTCCTCAGAAGGAGGAAGCGCGGAAAGTACCTTGGGTACGTAACCATACCTTGGTTTCAGGACAACCTTGGAGTCGTTGGGCCCGAATTCCAGGCAGGCAGGGCTAATAGAGAGTGCCTGTAGGTCTCCTACTCGCTTAACCGATGCCAGTATCAGAGCAGTTTTCAGCGACAGCCACCGAAGGTTCGTAGACTGAAGCGGCTCAAAAGGATGGCCCTTTAGGGCCCTCAATACAGTGGGCAGGTCCCATGTAGGGACAGTGAGGGGCCGAGGCAGATTCAGTCTCTTGGCTCCCCTCAGAAAACGGACAACTGAGTTGTCTCTGCCTACCGATTGGCCTGCTATAGGGGCATGAAAGGCCAGTATAGCTGCTACGAACACCTTGAGTGTGGAGGGGGAACGTCCTTTATCCAGCAGCTCCTGCAGGAAGGACAGAACCACCGCGGTCTAGGCACCAAGTGGAGAAAACAGACCACTTAAGAGTGTAGAGGCGTCTCTAGCCTCAGAAATGGTGTTTAACACTCGCTCTGGGAGGCTGGCAGGCTCCCGTCGAGCGGCCACAGGTGGAGGGCCCACAGCTCGGGCCGAGGGTGCCATATTGTTCCGTTCGCCTGAGAGAGGAGATCCCGTCTCGGGCATGGACCAGGGGGCTGCTATCAGCAGCTAAACCAGCTCTGACAACCAAGGATGGTTTTCCCACAAGGGGGCCGCCAATAGAACCTTGTGTCTGAGCCCACTCCAGAAGGCGCTCTACCAGAATGAAGAGGTGCTTCGAGGAGAGACCTCCTTGGTGATTTATATAGGACACCACTGACATGTTGTCTGAGCGAATCAGCACATGGCGTCCTATTAGGTCTGGCAGAAAAAACCGGCAGGCTCGACATACTGCTAGCATTTCCAAGCAGTTGATGTGGAGGCCATTCTCCGCTTCCGACCAATGGCCAAAGGTCGGTTTGCCTTCGCACAGCGCCCCCCAACCTGTGTTGGAGGCGTCTGTCATGGCAACCTTCCTGTTGCAGACCATTCCCATAGCCACGCCCTTCTCCACCCATCGTGGGTTCTTCCAGGGGGCCAGGGCTGTCACACAGGCCTGGCTCACCCTGATATGCAGGCGTCCGTGACGCCATGCGTGGGGTGGAACCCGTGGTTTCAACCAGCGTTGGAGGGGCCGCATGCGAAGCAGGCCCATCTGTAACACTGACGATGCTGCGGCCATGAGGCCCAGCATTCTCTGAAACGCTTTGAGGGGGCGAGCGGTGCCGCTCTTGAAGGAAGCCGCGAGTTTCTGAATGGCCAGAGCGCGTTCTAGCGCTACCACCACTCTCATCCGAGCCGAGCCCAGAACTGTTCCCAGGAACTCGTTGGCGAAATTGACCCTGAGCCCCAGGCACTTTAAGTGGCTGAGGAGGAGGGCCCTGTGTGAGAGTAGCTCCACCTCTGACTGGGCCAGAATGAGCCAGTTGTCGAGGTAGTTGAGAATGCGGATTCCCATCTGTCGTAGAGGGGAAAGAGCCGCGTCCATGCACTTCGTAAAAGTGCGGGGGGCCAGAGACAGTCCAAAGGGGAGGACCGTGTACTGATAAGCCACTCCCTCGAAGGCGAATCTCAAGAATCGTCTGTGATGGGGGGCTAGCTGGATGTGAAAGTATGCGTCTTTCAGGTCCAGAGAACAGGACCAGTCCCCTGTGCGAATCTGCGAGAGGATCTGCTTCAGCGTGATCATGCTGAACGACCTCTTCATGAGGGCGTGATTCAGGCGTCTGAGATCGAGGATGGGCCGGAGGTCTCCATCCTTTTTGGGGACAAGGAAGTAACAGCTGTAAAAGCCTGATTCGCTCTGAGCTGGAGGAACCTTTTCTATGGCTCCTTTTTCCAACAGCGTCATCACCTCTGAGCGTAGAACGCGAGCGTTCTCGCCCTGTACTGAGGTGGAGACCACACCGCTGAAGCGCGGGGGTCTTCGAGCGAATTGGAGTGAATAGCCTCGTTTTATTATCCCCATAACCCATTCTGACACTCCGGGGATGGCCTCGGCCCGCGTGGCAAGGGGTTGGATAAACTCGAGTGACTGACTGCACGGAGGCAGGGCACTCATGAGGGACGGAAGAGGAAATCTGCTCTCTTTTTGAAAATGTTTGTGTTTTATTTTTTCCACTATCACAGCGGATGGTTGCTTGGGCGCTTGTACAGGCCCTGTATTTGCAACAAACACACTTCCCTCTGCACCCGGAAATGAACGGGGTGAGGAGGTTAAGAGAGGCTGCTTGGTGGGCGGTCCGGCCGTGGCGGGACTTGGCCCTTTCCTCTTCCTGCCCCGCAGATCAGGAAGACGCCGGAGGCGCAGGGTTCAACGCTATCCTGGGTCGGGGGCCCTGGCGCTTCGGAAAAGGGTGGTGTCTGGCCGAGCGGGAACGCCCTCACGTCTGCTGAGTCTTGGCAGACTGAGGGGCGGGAACGGCAGGTGCAGGCGGATGAAGCGGAAGTACGGAGGCGAGCAGAGTAAGGGGAGCGCCAAGATCTCGTGAGCTCGTCGTGAACTTCAGGGAAGAACAGTGAGGGTCGCTGGCGAGGAGCCTGACGGTGCCCCGGCAGGAACCATTCGTCGAGAAGGCTCCTCTGGTGGAGACCACTCCAATCCTAGCTCTTCAACCGCTTTTGAGAGGACACGGAAAAGTTCGGCATCCACCCCGGCTTTGGCGGCGCTGGGAGCGGACGAATGCAGGGGGGCGGGGTCAGCTACTGAGCCCGACAGCTCCTCAGCGTCCGAAGCTGCCAATGACATGCTGTCATCGGCCAGCTCTTCGTCACTTCCCCCGAACGAGACCAGATCGCTCGCGCTTGCAGAGAGACGCTGGTCAGGTTGGGAAAAAAGGACGGGAGAAACCTCTCTGTGTGGCGAGAGCGAGGGACGCGGGCTCTGAGCCGACGTGAGCCGGGCGCTGAGATCCTCTGCCCCGCTGTTTTTTCCTCACAGGTCCCTGGGAGGAAGACAACGGGAGGGCGCGAGGGGTGGAGTCGCTCTCTGAAAAGAAAGCGATCCACGAGCGCAGAGAGGCGAGACTGATGTTCTTGCAGTGAGAACAATCAGAGCTGGGGAGCGCGGCATCTGCATGGGATTTCCCCAAACAGGACACGTTCTCGCTGTGGCCGTCATCGACATGCAGGGGAGACCTGCACGAGCCGCAATAACGGCGCGGCATTTGCAACAACGCCGATTTGCTCTTTTAGATAATGCGTGAGATTCGCCGGATGGCGGCAGCGAACAGGACCGGAACTGCCGCGATGCTGGAGTGCGAAGAAAAGGCGAATCAGCCGAGCAGTTCAAGGCCACTGGGTCCAGCTGCAATGCTTGTCAACGGCGAGCAGGCTTCTGGGATCAGCGAGGCGAAGTCGTCGTCGCTGAAGGAGAAGAAATCTGAGGATCCTATGGCGAAACGGCCACTTATATAGCCAGATGGTCCGCCCATTCTGGCGGGCTCCGTCGCCATAGGCTTGTGCAGCTCCACTACCGACACATTGGTTCGTTTTTTACACACTGCACGAACCAATGGTCATGCAGTTTCACTGATTGAATAAGACTTCAGTTCAGGAGAAAAAAGGCTTTTTCCCATATGCATCTTTATCAAGACGCAGTACGAGTAGAGTTTCGACAGGGAACCTATGTTTTCTCAAATATTTGGTCTAGGATCACCGTGATAAAACCTTGTTATATCTCCTTGTTGTCCTCAGTTATAGGCCCCGTGTAGCCACAGTTGACAATCTGTTCTCTGTAAGAGCCCAAGTCACATGACAACAAAACAGTAAATATAGTGTAATACTTTTTTTTTCCAGTTATGTGTGTGTATCAATCTTACATGTTCAAATTGTATTTGCTTTTAAAAGGATAGTTCACCCAAAAATGATTTTACGCTACCTTCTAAGATCCGAAAAGGTTTGGACCTCATTGATTTTCATTGTAAATAAATGACAACTTGATTTTTTGTGATTCAGCATTATGGTATAGGTTATAAATTACGCAAATACATTATTTTGTAACAATATTCATGTTACTTTTTTAATTAGTGCACCATGATATCTCTGTATTTTGTGGCTCCATTATATCTGGGCACCTTGTTAGGAGGGACACTGGACTAGGAAGAAAAGGTAACAGTGAAAATATATCGGTTTATGTGAAGTAAAATTATTTGAATTAGGGCATTAATACATAGTTTATTTCCTATACATTCTCAATTGCCATATAAATATACTTTTGAAATTCAGTGTTCTGACTTATGATCCAACAAGTCATGTCATGCACAAAATTACACTGCTGTTTCTACACTACTATATAGTGAATTACCTTTCCAGTTCACCACAGAAACTTGAATGGACCTCCAATTCCATCATAGGACATGTTTTCATGCATACAGGACACTTTACATCTGTCAACTTAAAAGTAATTATGTAAAATACAAATAAAGCAGTCAGAATGATGTCCTCCCTTCCTTCAAAGGCTGGAGGTGAAACAGTTACCTGCTAGTAGACAAAAACCCTACATTAAAAAAAAACAAAAAACATTTGAAAATAACTGAACTTCCCTTTTGTTCCGAGTCTGAGAGTGTCTCACGTTCCAGAACATTAAAATTCCCTTACATGTAGGCCAAGAATCTGTGGTGGCATTCTTTTAAAGCATTTCTTTTGGCAAGATGGAAGAGGTGGCGGATCAAGTTCGTCCTTTAAAGGCACAATATGCACAAAATGCATGTAAAAAATTGCCTGGAAAGAGGGTGAGGGTCACAACTTCATGAGAGATGGAAAACCATTTATACAGTATCCGACAAAACAACATCAGCAGAACTCAAGAGTCTGGGGGGAACAATGCCTCAACATCGAACAGTGGTACAGTATGAGTAACATCTCAGGTAGACAATTTGATCATAAACCATGACTCAGAACAATAAAAGACACTGAGCTTATAAGCATCCCATCTGAAGGCACGACGTTTGTTCCCTCAACAACTTCAGTCACTGAAGAATGTGAAATAATTGGAGCACAAATAACAAACACTTACATAATTATGTCCATTAAATCATCTCATTGGTAACATGTCCCTATCCAGTTCAAGAACACTTTGTCCAAAATGTCAAACACACTTCAAATCAATTCATTCTTAGAATTCATTTTCTAAGAACATTTTTAGATCAAAAAGTTTCCAACAAAAACAAGTTATATATATAAGTTTGGGAGCAGTTGTGGCCTAATAGTTAGACTTATAACCTGAAGGTCGTTGGTTCGAGTCTCAGGTCTGGCAGGAATTGTAAGTGGGGGGAGTGAATGACCAGAGCTCTCTTCCACCTTCAATACCACGACTAAGGTGAGACCCTTGAGCAAGAACCGAACCCCCAACTGCTCCCCGGGCGCCACAGCATAAATGGCTGCCCACTGCTCCGGGTGTGTTTTCACTACTGTGTGTGTGTGTGTGTGTGCACTTAGGATGGGTTGAATGCAGAGCACAAATTCCGAGTATGGGTCACCACACTTAGCAACACGTCACTTCACTTTCCCTTTCATTTTTCAAAAAACAAACAAACAATACAATACAATAGGAGGATATAATTTCTGTTTTTAACAAGTGTGTGTGCACGTTACACATGTAAAATATATATAATCAATGATTATTACAGTATTAAATTAATTTCTTCCAATATTTTAGAAACAAAATAAAAGTCAATTCTTCCATATTGTATATTTCTTTAACAATTTCTATCCATTCACCAAGTGAGGGGTGTCCTGCTTATACCACTTCCTGGTAATGCTCTTCTTACACGCTACACTTAATATATTTACAAGATACACATCCTCTTTCAACACAATGGGCCTCATTCATGAAACACGAGCAGAACGAATTTTTGTGTAAATCGTTCATAAAAGCCGTTCTGATGTAAATTTTCGGATTCATGAAAGTGTTCGTATTTTCAAAACGTTAAATGGTACGAAAGAAATTTACACCTGCTCCCTACCATGAGTAAATGGTGCGTAAAAAGTTCCAAATCATAGCCACCAAAGCGTTCAAGCGCCACCAACTGGCCGTTTTCAGAAGAGCACCTGACATTTTTTCTTGGGGATTATGCTAATTGTGAATGAGCGTGCACGAGCACCCTATTTACAAATGTTTGGAATTTATTAACACACACGTTTAACTATCAAATCAGACGTTTGCGAAGCGTTTTTGGGAAGGTCTGTTTTACGCGCAAATTCATCAGAATTTACTCGTATATTTATGAATATTTCATGAATGAGGCCCAATGTCTACAAAATTTCCAAGATGCAATGTTGTGAAATCTCATGGTATTTCATATCCTAAAATCTTTTTAAACTCCATCAAAACCATGTTCCAAAAAGGTAATATTTTTGCAGAACTCCAGAATATATGAAGATGGTCAACATCGACCTGACCACATATCCTGCAGCATAGTTGTGGTGTGGATAATTGTTTACTTTTAATTTTAGGAGTAATGAAAATATGCACCAGATTTTTCCATGCAAACTCTTTCCACCTCTGTGAACAGGTAATTGTATGTTGAGTCTTACAAGCAAAATACCATTTTTCATTTGGAATTTCTTCCCCTTATTCTCTTTCCCATTTCTGCTTCATACAGCTAGATGAATCTTTTCTATTCTCCCTCAGGGCCCGATTTTAGGATTATTCTTTGTATAAGAATCGATTATCAATTTTACTCATTTATGTAATTCAGTACTACCCATTATTTTATATTCTCTTTCAAAATAATCCAGTATTTGTAAATAACGATAAAAATCATTATCCAAATTGTAATTGTCTTTTAATTCTGAAAAACGTTTAAATTGTTCTTGTGCAACAAAAGTGTACAATGCAGTTAACGATTACTCCAAAAACAGGGAAGATCCAAGAGCAGCTTTATTGCAAGAAACAAAGATCCAAAACAGGGCAACAGGCAGAAAACAAAGGCAAACAGTAATCCACAAACAGAGTAAACGAAATCAAGGTAACAGAACACAATACTAAAGCAACAATGATTAAGTGAGCAGGGTATTTAACAGGGTGAGCTAATAAGTAAATGACAAACAGCTGAAAGTAATAGAACAATCATGAGTGCAAAGGGTGATCTGAATTGAAGTTCATAACAGACAAACAATGATCCAGAAGACTGCCCTCTGGTGGCTGTGACATAACCCCCGCTTTAAGGAGCGGATTCCAGATGCTCCACCAAGTGTCATAAAATTCCAGGAGGGAGGTGTAACGGAGGCGGATCAGGGGGAGGGATGGCAGGCCAGGCCTGTGTAGTTGAAGAGGGCCCAGAGACAGAGGCAGAGCAGGAGGCCAGGGTGAGGCTAGAGACCCCCATGGTGAAGCAGATATAGCGTTTGGACTAATCAGACACACATTTATTCATTATATTTAATGAATAATCCAGCAAACCCCCTCACACAACACCAGACTCGGTGCCAGGATGTCTGTGAATAACCTCCAGGCCCCTGGTTACCATGACAACCTCAGCCAGACCAGATAAACTTTATGACCTAACGGCATGTCGAGAGTTCTCCCTCTCACTACCTTTTACCAATAGGAAAGACATAAAGTCCATAAAAATGGACTCTTCTCTAATTAATTCATAGAAAAACCTTTCTTTGAATAAACACACATATCCTTCAGCCCATTGTGTATATTACAAATATTTTTTACAAAAATTAAGAGACCATAGACACACAATTTGTGTATTTTTGGCTTCAGTCCTATAAAAATGTGAAAATTATGATAAATGTTACATTTGCTATCATTAAACGTAATGAGCAATAGGTAGATGTTTGTTTAATAACAAGTTCTGTGTAAAATCCTTTTTAAACCAATCCCATTTTGTCTGTTACTGGGTTGAGGAAAAAAATGAAAATAATAAAAGGTCTTTAATGCCTGAGGTGGGAAAATATGATTGTTTTTGTTTTGTTTTTTTTGTTTTTTGATATTTGCCTAATGATGTGGGGTATTTAGAAAATGAATGTAGTTGAAAAAATATATTTCAAGTTCAAATGTTACCGAATCCCAGGCCCACATATAATTTAGTTTAATTTAGTTTTAGACCTCCAGTATCTGAATGAGGAGTCACTCAGATCTGACCACTGCCACGAGTCTCTGAACAGACCGATCCAGACATGTGATCCAGATAAATGATTATCGCTTCTGAACTTGTTGATTCTCATTCTGGTTCCTCACACTGACCAGATCAATGTGATTCCGTCTGCAGTAACTCTGAGCATCTCTCCAATACATCATCTGATTGACAAAGACGAGCCCTGTGTTCGCTTTAAGAAAAACAAATGAGAAAAAGATTCATGAATCTGCAGATATTCATATTATTTCTCAGCAACGAGGGTTTATGTTGAAATGGGCCATCATTCCTTCATGGTTAATCTACTTATGAAAAATGAAGCCCTTGTAGGTTTGTGTTGAGGTACTGAAGGCTGAAAATATCAAGCTGAATCACATCTAGTCACTGCTGTATGTTTATTATTAATAATATAAGATCAATTTAGTTCTCCAAGATTTGTAGGCTTTTAATTGCAAGTTTCCATTGTGACAAATTATCATATAGAGGGACAACAAAAGATCAAAGTGTGTTCAGTGAATGAAGACTTTTCTTCTGGTAAATATTGTGTAGATACAGAAATTGTCTCAACAATGAAAGTGTGACAAATATCCACAGTCTCTTATAAATTCACGATCAAATTAAAAAGTCATTCTGTTTAGAATTCCAAATTTGGTATATGGTGCATGTGAGAATGAACTCACTGTTGTAGCAGATGAAATGTCGGCTAACATTACATGGCAAATCATGCCATTGTCCATTAAACACAGCACAATCATCTCTGCCTTCTGGTTTTCCAGGTTCCCAGTTCAGATATAGCGCAGGTTCACCTGAAGACCAATGCCATTGATCACGACCCATCTTCTGCAGCCCAATCCAGACAAGCTGAACACTTCCATCATTCACACTCTTCTTCAGCTCGTTCATGTCATTCATGTCGTCAATGGTGGCCAGATCTGTGTATCTCTCTCTGCAGTATCTCTGAGCTTCAGTCCAGGTCTTCAACTCATTTATAAAGTGATACTGATGCAGAACACATTCAGATACAGAGCAGAGAGCTGTGAAAGAGAGGCTTTGATTTAATGATTTTCATAACAGAATCAAACCCAATGAAACTAGAAACCATAAATAAACACACAACCCCACTCACCAATGAGAAGAAGAATGAAAAACAGAGTTTGGTCCATTTCTGAGGAAGAAAAATACAGATAAACTCAGATTTCAAATATTTGCAGATTCATTTTGGTGTAAAACATGATTTCAGTGATAATTAAAAATTCATCTTCAGAAATCTTAAAAGTCCATCTTAAAATCCAACAGGAACATAAAATGCACTGTACGTTTATTATTAGTACGTATATTATTAAGACAATACTATCATGTCAAAAGTCTTATTCTGGTTAAAGAATGAACGTGAGTTCTTACTTTAGAGGTTATGTGTTTCTGTTCTGAGTCTGATGTTTCTGTCTGAAGTTTTAATGCGATTATTATATCTGCTCTCATCCCTCATTCAGCATCACATCATCTATTACTCGACTAAACAAAAGCCCTTTTCATATGTTGTCCTCATTCATGTTTTTATGATATTTTTCTCTGCGTTGGTCTGTTACTGTAATTCTCTGGAAGTGTGTTCATTTGAATGTGGTAGAGACTAAGGGTCCGTATGTTTCTGTATGCACACAAGCAAATAAAAGACAAGCAACAACACACTCCAACTCTTCATTTATGGAAATCATAGGCACAGAGAACATCCACATTATTTCACAATGTACACATTCAAATGAAAACACACACACACAGAGAAACATTTAAAAGCACTGAATCTTCATGTCAACCTGCACCGTGAGTTTTATTATAAAATGGCTTCACTATTGAATCGCTACATTACATTTCTCTGCAACAAGGGTTTATGTTGTAATGGACTTTCATTCCTGCAGCTGATATTGCTGCTTCTTCATATGATGTCAACTCACAGTCAACATTATAACAGTAAATTTCATTTACTGGTGTTACAAAACATGCTTGAACTTCTTCCTTACTCTTTTTCACTGATTAACATGCATGTGAGGACCTCCAATGACTATACACGACTCACGTTCATATAGCACAAAAAAGGTGCATAAATGCATTCACATGAGTTACAAGAGCAAGAAATTAATTTTAATATAGAAACATTACAAAAATGAAAATTAGAATTCATAAATAATGAAATATATACTCTGTCACTTCAACAATTGAGTTAAAATAATGTTTTTAATTATTAGCATGTCTTTGTGCACTCCATGAGGAGAATAATTCAGCACCTCCAGTGGTGTTTTTAATGTAGCTGTAGGTAGTAAATTTTATTAGCAAACATTATAAAATTACATTTAGCTTAACCTAAAGTGTTAATTAATACATAAGATGGCCATTATTCACATTTGAATTCAAATGACTGATGTTGTAGGTGTCACACCCATGGTGTTTTTTGTTGTGTTTTCTTTCCTCGTGTTCTGTGACCTAGTTTTCCCCAGGGTTTGATTTCGCCATTTGATTCACCTGTGGCTCATTAATTATCCTCTTTGCTTTAGTACTTAAGTACTAGTCTGTTCAGTTTGTCCTGGTCCGGTATTGTAAATGTCCATACGTGTATCTCCTTCCTGCCTACCTGTGGATTTACCCTGTGTCCCAATGTTGACTGACCGGACTCCAAAGTGTACGGACTTCGAAGGCCACGCCTTCGCAGGATTTCCTAATTGCGCCACCAGGTGTTCCCGATTGCCGCTCCTGTCGCATAGCAACAGTGTGAGAGGAGAGCTGCCATCCTGACAGGTTTAGTCGTTTAAAAAAGTTATGGAGCCAGTATTGCTCATATTTGTTTTTATATTTTACTGGAGGAGATTGTGGGAATGCTTCACCCCCGGCGGCGCTGGGTGATTTACCTCAGGCTTAGCCAAGACCGTGGCCGGCGAAGTTGCATTGCTTTGCTGCATCCTTGCTGGTGTTACGGTTTAACTGGTGCCTGTGTTATCTTGTGACCAACTTCCTGGTTCAGGGCTCCGCTCCAGATGTGATGGAACGAACGCCACAAATTCGCCAATTCTGAAAGAACAAACTGACGTGATATTAAGCTGTCTAATAAACGCACACTTGCTCATTACATGATTTTGATATTCTTGTAAAGATTACAAATGAATGGTATGGTCACCTGTAGCGGCAGAAGTACGGAAAATAAACAAAAAAGTCTGTTTGGCACAGGTTTCGAACACGCACTTAAAGACACCGCGCTGTGAGATGCCAGTAATGAATGCACTGAGCTACCGAACAGTGCTAATTTAGCCTCAGATTTTTGGATTCAAGTAGGGCTGCTCGATTTTGGCAAAAATCATAATCACAATTATTTAACACGATTATGAGGGGGCCAAATGGCCAAAACTTTATATGAGTGTTATATTTAAAGATCGTGATACATGGGTGACTAGCCTATTAGAAACTAACTAACTAACTAAATCCTGCGTCGAACTGGGCCTTGTTTATAAAATGTTCGTCAACAAAAACACTTGAGAAACTGCCCCAAAAAAAGAAACCGCATCCACTGTTTACGTAACGCTGGGTTCTTCGGGAAGCTGAACAAGGTTATCTTTCCCTCACAACCAAAAACACACTTCTTTAGAGACATTCTTCCTGAGCGAGTCCCGTGCAGTGCAGCCGAATGAAGCGTGTTGATGGGAGCGCTCTTGGTGTCGCTCTGGTCAATGCGTGCACGGGCGCGTTCTAACGGGAGAAATGCCCATATAAGGAGTTCCACCCTCGTTTACGTCATGAAGAGCCACGATCGAAAAAAAAAAACTCTCCGAAACTTGTACAAACCTGGAAGTAAGATTTTTGGCACAGAAATACTCTGTTAAACGTCCAAATTGTTTTTTGAAACTTTGTCCATGCCTAGCATGAGAATCCAACTCTTTAATAGTGTAAACAATTAATGAATGCATGAAACAGCATTGCATCCCCCTTTAAACTTGATTTGTTTCTTATTAAAGCTACAAAAGTCCTTCACTCAAGAGCAGTGTGTGATTTTTGAATTTGTCTAGTCTTTTGTTGTTTGATTAATATTAAGCACACAGTCGCAGCACAAAATAGCCCGCTGAGCCGCACGGATCCAATTTACTGTTACATGCGTATTTTCATTCTCAACCCTTTACGTTCATTTATTACATGATCGACGAAGGTTTACATGAATAATCACGAAGCGCCACATTTTGACACATTTTTGCATGTATTTGACCATTTAGGTGCGCACCTTGAGCTAAAAGATGACTTTACATGTCTGTGTACTGTTCCTGAGGAACAGCGCAAGTTCTCTTTCATGCTTTTAAAAAGATGAAATCTAATATACTTCTATAAATCAAGCACGTCCCATTTTGCAAAAGTCACGTTACATGATTTTACTGATTTGCACGTGAAATTGGGCTTTTATGGGGGAATGAAAGTGCAGCGCTGGAAAGGGGGCGGAATGGGGTGCAATAATCGTTTTATCTCAATTATTGTATTTTCATAATTGTTGGAGGCCAAAATCGAAACTGTTTTTCGATTAATTGCACAGCCCTAGATTGAAGACAGGATTTTACTCTCAGCGTCACATTGTGAAGCTGGGTGATTCGAGGAAATGTGACTGTGTGAACTTGTGACCTGTGTTTACCTATTATGAAAATGAACCTAGTAGAAAGTTGACTACATTTTATGGTTTATGATATTAAAGTATAAACCACCTCATAGCCCCATTGCCTAATACAGTAAGCTGTGATCCAGCGGTTCACTGCCTTACATATTAGCATGTATCCAATTTAGAATGTAAGTATATTACACTTCAAGGGGTCCAACTATATTTTAAAAACCCATTAAAATGTTTTTAAAGGCCATCAATCTGTTACTAGTGAGTAATTCTACAGCGACACATATTTTGTGGGTAATTTCATTCACAATCAAATAAAGGAATCAAGTGACATGTTTCCAAAGTATTTCTACGAGAAATAACATTATTGCATTCATCAAATGAGACATCAGTTAGTTTCTGGTGTCTCTTAGCCCGTGTTCGAAACCCGTGCCAAACTGACTTTTTTTGTTTATTTTACTTAAGCCGCTACAGTCAACCATACCATTAATTTGTAATCTTTAAAAGAATATCAAAATCATGTAATGAGCAAGGGTGCGTTTATTAGAAGGCTTAATATCACGTCAGTTTGTTCTTTCAGAATCAGTGAATCTGCTGCGGTCATTCCATCACATCTGGAGCGGAGACCTGAACCAGGAAGTTGGTCACCAGATAACACGGGATAACACATCCTGAATTGGGACAGCTTACATTGTGACGCAATCGCACTTCAAATGCGGACTCCGGAGTCCACGCACTTCACATTGGGACAGCCTTCGTCACACCGCTGTGACGCAATCGCACTTTGGAGTCCGAGCACTCCACATTGGGACACAGCTTATATCTCTAATGTGATCACGCCCACGAGACGATCTTGCTTTTCAAATTCTAAACATCCATGTGAGACGCACGCACATGTCAACACCCACATCGCCTCCGTAAACAAATGCGAAGAGTACATCCTGCCTACTTTTTGTTTCTGGAAGAAGACGCGCTGAGAGGAATAACCCAGAATTTACCTCAGAAGAAGAAAACGCGATGCGTTGCGCAGCTTGATCCAGTCGAGGATATCATTCTGATGAGTAGCCTAAGATTACTTGCATCTGTTGTTATTGTGTTATAACGTGTACACGTTTTACTAGTTAGATTTTCCCAAACTATAATTCCAGAGTACATGTATGAAATATGTAATTTCATTGTCTAAATGTCTCACAAAGCCAGGATGTTTGTTTAATGTTTTATAACATATAAAACCACAAGATATAAAAATAGTACGAGTGTTAACACTATGAATGCAGAGGTGGGTAGAGTACCCAAAAACTGTACTCAAGTAAAAGTAAAAGTACTTGAAGAAATATTTACTCAAGTAAAAGTAAAAGTAATAGTCTGAATAATTACTTGAGTAAGAGTAAAAAAGTATCGGATAAAAAAACTACTCAACTAGTTAGTTACTAGTTACTTTGGATCATATACTGAAAATAGTCTATTTTTATTTAGATACATAAATTTTATCTAAATATCTCTCTCTCTCTCTCTCTCTCTCTCTATATATATATATATATATATATATATATATATATATATATACACACACACACACACTGCCATTCAAAATACTTTTAATGTTTTGTTTTTTTATGTAATTTATTTCAGCGATGCAAATCAGAATTTTTATCAGCCTGATTTATTATCAATGCTGTTCTTTTATAGCTTTCTATTCATAAAAGAATCCTGAACAAAATGTCACAGGTTCCAAAAAATATTAAGCAGCAAAACTGTTCCCTGTTGAAAAAAACAGCTTTTGCTGGTAAGGTATGTTTTGAAGCATGGGATGCTGGTTTGAGCTGATTTAAACTGGTCCTTTGCTGGTTTATGCTGATCCTTAACTGGTTTAAGCTGGAAATGTGCATGACCAGCACATGACCAGCCTAAACCAGCTAAGGACCAGCATAAACCATCATCCCAGCTTCAAAACATACCTAACCAGCAGATGCTGTTTTTTTTCAACAACACTGATAATAAATCAATATATCTGAATGATTTCTGAGGGATCATATGACTCTGAAAACTTGAGTAACAGCTGTTAAAAATTCTGATTTGCATCACTGAATTGAATTAAATTATATTTTAAAGTATATTAATTATGTATCATAAATGTATATATGTTTATAACCTCTGACACGGAGAAGAGTGAAAACTCCTCACATGACCTCTACAGAACATCTGAACATAACGAAACAAATCTTCTTCCGTCTGTTCTGCTAAATGTAAACAAATGTAGCCTTTATTTCTGCAAGCGTAAATATTGTGAAAATATCAATATTAATTATGTCTAGGCAAAGGCATTCCTCCTGGAACTAACGCGGGTTTGGCGGGTGTTCATTTCATACTCTGTGACAGCTTATTTAATGAATAAATTATACATTGTATTTAATGTGTAAGGTACATGTACAACAAACTGGTAATGTCATAATAGTATCGTGTACTGTAATCGAATCTCTACCTGTGTAACTGACAGCACACGCGGTGTTCATCTAATAAAGATCTTCATAGCTAGCAAACCATAGCCTTTGCAGATTTGCTTTCAGCTGACTGTAGATCCAAAGCCACGTCTTCAGCGCTCTTGATGTTACAACTCTGAGTGAGAACCGCTTCAGACGATCAGCGCGTGCGGCAGAACTGAACGAATCATTCAAACTGATTCGCGAACCGATTCACTGGTCTGCCAATTGGTTTGATCAAGCCTTCGAACAGAATTGACTCAAAAGAATGAATCATTTGCGAACGGGCATCGCTCAGTGCCCAGAAAAAAAAGTAGACAGCGCGTTTGGAATAAATTGAAGGATTTTTAACTTGTATTACATTAAGGTAACGAGAGGAGCGTCGCCCACAGTAACGAAGTAAAAGTAACGTTTTTTCACTAAAAATGTACTTGAGTAAGAGTAAAAGTACCCATTTTTAAATATACTCAAAGTATTAGTTACCCAAAAAATTTACTCAAGTAAATGTAACGAAGTAAATGTAACTCGTTACTACCCACCTCTGTATGAATGTTATTAGAGTCTATGAATGTTTGGCACAAATGTGTTACTGTTCAAGTCTCAGTGTTCAGATCAGTATGTTCAATCATGTGACCTTGACCTTCACTGCGTATATTTTTATTATACTGTGTTGTAAATAAAATACAAATAATAATCAAAAGCCCACATTATTTTACTCTCCTCGCACTCTTTCTTACCTGCCTCAGTCACATTCATATTGATGGCCCATTATGGGAAGCCGGTAACACTTTAGAATACTGATCCTTTGTTAATGAATAACTATACAGGAACAAGTGACTAATGCACTATTAACATTGTAGTAACTACCATTACCTAACAAGAAACTCTGATTATTGATTTAGTAAGTAATAGCGCTCAGTTGAAACTCGTAGTTCACTAATAGCTAATCAATAACTACTCTTTATATATATATATATATATATATATATATATATATATATATATATATATATATATATATATATATATATATATATATATATATATATCCTGGAGAACTACTAAGAACTACTGTATACAGGTTCATAATTAATGTGAATTATGCATAATGTATAATTAATTCTAAAATGAAGATCATGGTAACCCACTAGTAATGATTTAAGTGTTACCAAATCTAGCAAAATGAATTACTAACCAAAACCTTACAAAAACCTCAAAAGCTTACAATGGCATCAGTAATTACTAGGGAGTTATCACGATCTTCACTTTAGAATACTGATCCAAATAATTAGCAATTCCTTCAGAAGAATTTGATAATACTTGAGTCATTACTAGTGGGTTACCATGACCTTTACTTTAGAATTAATTATTCATTATGGATTATTCATATTAATTATGAACCTGTATACAGTAGTTTTTAGGGAGGTATGAAAAAATAATAGTTACTGATTAGCTAATAGTGAACTACCACATTAGACTAAGCACTATCACTTACTAATTCATTCATCAGAGTTTCCTGTTAGTTACTAGTAGTTACTAGAGTGCTAATATTGCGTTACTCGTGTTCTTATGTAGTTATTCATTAATGATGGAACAGTATTCTAAAGTGTTACCAGGAAGCCCTTTGTCTCTCAGGTGTGAATCACTAAATATTCATGGCCATTGTCACTCCCTTGCATACAGACCTTTCTATCACAAATCATGTCTTACAAAAGTTAAATCAATATATTGTTTTCTGTGAAGGAGTGAACAGGATAATTTTCACATCATTTTGTAGCAAAACAAAATCTCAAAAAACTCTAGTCTACCGCATCCAGTTCTCAAAAGTCTTGTGAACAAACGTTATGTATGTGTTTTAGGGCCTTATTTCAGTGACTTAAAATTTTTAGTTTTTCACTAACCACGCATAAACGTTGTTTTCTCAAAAACCCAATCATGTACATTCATGCTGCTCACATTTTATTGTAGCCCAGTTTGTGCTGAATACAGTGTTATCAGACTTTAGCCATTAATATGTTTTTAAGATACTGAAAAAACACAAATGTCACAACTTCTCCAGGGCCCCAAAACACCCTCAGACCCCAGAGGGGTTAAGTGTGGGTCATTGACTAGCACTGACTTTTTGTTAGTGTCAAGTCTTGGTGTAACACATCACTTCACTATAAAAAAAACTTGCAGAGGAGTTATCACTTAGTTTGCTTACCATCAACTTGGAAACTGGAGGAATGCCTGCGAATGACATATTTCTGCTCTTTTTTTTTTTATGCCAAATGGATAAACACCAAGTTTTGGATCCACTGCTTTCACATGCCAGCAAGAACAGTCATTCAGGTGATGTGTGCAGGGTTGCCAGGTTTTCACAACAAAATCCACCCAATTGCTAATCAAAACTAGCCCAATCGCATTTCGAGGGGGGTCCCCCGGGAAATTCGTATTCCTGGGGCTAAATATCACGTTATTGGGGTCGCTTCGAACCACGGCCATGCAACAGTGTTAAAGTAGCCCAATTCTACAGGAAAACCGTGGACTTGGCAAAAACATGCATACTCTCTTGAGAGAGAGAGGCGCAAGTAACCCGAGAGGCTTCATCAGACTACAGAAAGAGAGACAGAGCTCAGAGCATAATCACTTTACCAGAGATTCCTGCTGGAACAGCAAAGCCCCTTGAAACACATCCTCCATTACCTGTTGTAATAGAGAGGTGTTACACCAGCAGAAGAGACAGGAGTTGATGAGAGGGAGTTGACGCTGATGATGTTGTGGGCCAATTGTGTGGTCATCTCTCCAATTTATAATGGAGCTATTTCATTAAGTGATTGTATGCCAATGTATGCAGGCTTTCTTGTAAAAACAATAACATTTGGTAAAGTGTTCAGATGCAATATATGTCACTGTATCAGTAAGAAGGTCGACAGATTGATCAAATAGAATATTAATTAAAATGTATTGTAGCTCTATATGAAAACCGTAATGAGGCATCGTGTTTGGACGCCATCGTGTTTTGGACATCTAGTTGTGCTTTAGTGTATTTGCATGCTCTGTCAGCAGCAGTGCTGTCAAATCTGCAATTGGGCTACTTTGGGGCAATGTTTAATTTAACAATTGGCTACTTTTTTGGTGTATTTGATGTGGTGTCCTTAATTGGATGCTGATTGTTTTTATTTTAGTTTGTTGTGTTTGTACGGTGAAAGCAGTTAAGAGTATTGGCTCGGGAACACGTCCGTGTTTTGAAATGGTAACTTGTCAATTGGTTGCTATTGCAAACACTGGTTTACAGTGAATAGAAACCCGGTGCAAGTAAGTGTATGAAGACTAGGGTTGAGTTTAGGTAGTTTTGCATATAGGTAGAGGGAATTGCTTTTCCGGTGTTGTTACTCCTCAGATATATGTTGGAAAATATAAGTAGACCTACATTTGTTGTGCTTCATTATGGTCTCTAAAATTGAAGAAATTGTTAGTGCTCTGTCAGAAGATCTATTAGATGATTTTTCTAAAGATCAGCTCTTAGAACTCGCAACTCATTACCAGATTAATTTGTTGACTCAAGATAAATGTTTAAAAGCCAGCATTAAAACTATGATGGAGACAGAGTTGCTTGAACACAGTGTTTTACAGAAGCTTCCATTGGTGATAGGTCTACAGTGTCTCATTTGACATTTGAGCAACAGAAACAGTTGTTAATTGAAACTCAGATAAAAAAAAAAATGATAAAAGCGCAAAATTGCATTGAATTATCTAAAGTTCAATTACAGCAACAGCAGCTTGAGCTTGAACGCTACCACTTGGACTTGATAAGAAAGCCCACATGTGAAGGAACTTAGAGCACGACTTTTAAAGTTTCTCCATGGTTTATGTCCTTGCAAAACATTCTGATTAAAATGTGGAGAACCATTTTTTGTTTTTACACATCTTTCTGTACATGCATTAGATTCATAGCTGTTCAAACAATAGTTTGTGCCATAGAGTCATTAATGATGTTCAATGCCAAGCACGAGACATACTTTTTCTCCTAAGGTATTTAGAAAGATAACTCTTTCACCTGAAACTAAAGATTCTGATTTGTGTAAAAACATTGAGAACTCTTAATTAATGGAACAATTCCTTTTCAGTGCTTAACACAGGCAAGTGTTTTTTTTTTCAAGAAAATGGGAAATAGTTGAGCCTGTGGATTGTGTCCTTGGCGTGAGGCTGGATATGTGTAGAGATACTTGAATATACAGCGGGATTCCTGTAATGGACAAGTCTATGTATGTTAACATTCTGGGCTCTATCAAATGCATTTTCAGAAACAAAGATGTGAGAGAGAGTTTCTTCAAAGACTAACAAAGAAAAATTGTCTTTACAAGGATAGTAATGCCTCATATTTCCAAAAACATCCACTGTTCTCTCTACAAAAGCATACACTGCAAATTCTCCTGCATTATGACAATTTTGAAACGGCAAGTCCTTTAGGAACAAAACGGGTCAAAAAGAGTCAGCACACTTGATTGTCTTATTTAATTTAAAATGTAATTCACCCAAGTTCATCTCTGTTAATGAATAACCATCTTGCAGCTCTTTTTTTACAGTGAAGATTTAGACGCATGATTTGTGATAAGATACTGAATCCTTTTATTAACAATATTGATATTGTAGAAACTAAAGGCATTCAGCTTTCTTGTTTCAAAAACCATTTTCTTGGTTCAATAATGCAAGTCATGGAAATCATTTTGCTTTAAATGGTTTATTAGGATTTTCTGAATCTTTCAGTGGACCACATTTCTTTAGGTTTTGTTTAGTAAAGATGTTATTTACTATATTTACTGAGGATCATCCACAACATATTTTACATTCCAGAGAAGTTCATGATGAACATTGTAGGGCACTTAGTAAAAGACCTACACTACATTCAGTGCATGTAACACAAATTGTTGTTAAATTGACACTATTTCCATAGCATTAAAAACTGTTCTGTTAACATTACACTTGATTTTTTGGAAGGGGTTGTACATTATGAGCTTAAGTTGGTTTGTCAGTACCTTGTTTTAAAAAAAGGGCCATGTTAGAGTATGTTACGTTACACTGAATATAAAAACAGGCCAATAAGTTTAAAAATGGATGATGACAGGAAAAACATACACTAGAATGCTATCACTGTGTGTCCTATGCCACACTACCTTTAAATTTTGGAGATGTTATTGAAAGATACAGATTGCTGATATAGTATTCTCACCCATTGTGACTGATGGACTCTTATGTTTTCTAAAACTTTTTTTTTTTCTCAAATATATTTATTGACATTTTGCGCAGATACAACATCTTATATAGACATAAAAAAAATCAGTAATCCAAGGTTCTGGTTTTCATCCTCCAATCCCCAAGTCAAGTCACCTTTATTTATATAGCGCTTTTAACAATACAAATTGTGTCAAAGCAACTGCACAATATCAAAATAGTGTGTCAATAATGTAAAATGACAAGATTAAACACTCAATTTTCAGTTAAAGCCATTTCATTATTGAATTCAGTGATGTCATCGTCCAGCTTAATTCAGTTTAAATAGTGTCAATCAGGTTGGCGATATCTCTGGAAATGAAGTGTCCCCAACTAAGCAAGCCAGAGGCGACAGCGGCAAGGAACCAAAACTCCATCGGTAACAGAATGGAGAAAAAAACCTTGGGAGAAACCAGGCTCAGTCGGGGGGCCAGTTCTCCTCTGGCCAGACGAACCAGCAGTTTGTTCCAACTGCAGCAAAGTAAGATTGTAAGGGCTCAACTGGTTCCAATGGTCTTTTCCCGATGGATGTCTAGGTGGCGGGGTCCTCACTGGGGATCTGACTCTGGGGCTCATCTAGGTGTCCTGGTCTATTGGAGGACTATAATGTGATAAGAGCTCGCTCAAGTACTGAGGAGCTGAGCCATTCAGGGCTTTATAAGTAATTAACAAGATTTTAAAATCTATCCGATGTTTGATAGGGAGCCAGTGCAGTGTTGACAGAACCGGGCTAATATGGTCATATTTCCTTGTTCTAGTAAGGACTCTAGCTGCTGCATTTTGGACCAACTGTAGTTTGTTGATTAAGCGTGCAGAACAACCACTCAATAAAGCATTACAATAGTCTAACCTTGAGGTCATAAACGCATGAATTAGTATTTCTGCATTTGACGTTGAGAGCATAACAATTTAGATATGTTTTTGAGATGAAAAAACGCAGTTTTACAGATGCTAGAAACATGGCTTTCAAATGAAAGATTGCTATCAAACAGCACACCTAGGTTCCTAACTGATGAAGAAGAATTGACAGAGCAGCCGTCACGTGTTAGATAGTGTTCTAGGTTATTACATGTGGGGGTTTTAGGCCCGATAATTAACAGCTCTGTTTTTTCAGAATTTAGCAGTAAGAAATTACTCGTCACCCAGTTTTTTATATCGACTATGCATTCCATTAGTTTCTCAATTTGGTGTGTTTCACCAGGCTGTGAAGAAATATAGAGCTGAGTATCATCAGCATAACAGTGAAAGCTAACACCATGTCTCCTGATAATATCTCCCAAGGGTAACATGTAAAGCGTGAAAGGTAACGGCCCTAGTACTGAGCCTTGAGGTACTCCATACTGCACTTGTGATCGATATGATACCTCTTCATTCACTGCTACGAACTGATGGCGGTCAGATAAGTATGATTTGAACTATGCTAATGCACTTCCACTAATGCCAACAAAGTTTTCTAGTCTATTCAAAAGAATGTTGTGGTCGACAGTGTCGAACGCAGCGCTAAGATCCAGTAGAACTAATAAAGAGATACAACCACGATCAGATGATAGAAGCAGGTCATTTGTAATGAGAGCAGTCTCAGTACTATGATACGGTCTAAATCCTGACTGGAATTCCTCACAGATACCATTTTTCTCTAAGAAGGAATATAGTTGTGAGGATACTACCTTTTCTAGTATCTTTGACAGAAAAGGGAGATTCGAGATCGGTCTGTAATTAACTAGATCTTTGGGGTCAAGTTGTGGTTTTTTAATGAGAGGCTTAATAACAGCCAATTTGAAGGTTTTGGGGACATATCCTAATGACAATGATGAATTAATAATAGCCAAAAGAGGATCTATGACTTCTGGAAGCAGCTCTTTTAGTAATTTAGATGGAATAGGGTCTAACATACATGTTGTTGGTTTAGGTGATTTAACAAGTTTATACAATTCTTCCTCTCCTATAATAGAGAATGAGTGGAATTGTTCCTCAGGGGATCTATAGTGCACTATCTGATGCGATACTGTAGCTGACGGCTGCATGGTTACAATTTTATCTCTGATAGTATCGATCTTGGAAGTAAAGTAGTTCATAAAGTCATTACTGCTGAGCTGTTGGGAAATGCCAACACCTGTTGATGCTTTATTTTTCGTTAATTTAGTCACTGTATTGAATAAATACCGGGGGTTATGTTTGTTTTCTTCTAGAAGAGACGAAAAGTAATCAGATCTAGCAGTTTTTAATTCTTTTCTGTAGGATAGGGTACTTTCCTGCCAAGCTATACGAAATACCTCTAGTTTTGTTTTCCTCCAGCTGCGCTCCATTTTCCGGGCTGCTCTCTTTAGGGCGCGAGTGTGCTAATTATACCACGGTGTTGGACTCTTATCCTTAATCTTCTGTAGGGTCAGAACGAGTCAGACAAACTTAAGATTCGATCAGAACATCGAAACATGAGAAGCCCAACAGGACGTCATAAATCTGTCCATGGTACTCTGGCCCCATGAGTCTGGAGCAAGCCTAACCAACAAGCCTCTTTCACAGAACAGCTTGCAACATTAAGACAAAAGAATACTTATTGATGAGTACAATGCCGGAAGGAGATCGTCAAATTTGGGACAAGTCATCAAGACTGATGGTCAAAGAGATGGCCATCACATGTGTTCCACGAGAGAAATCATGAGCTTCTTTAGATTGACTTTTCCCCCACACAGAAGAAAAAGAACCAGACTGAAATTCCTTTGTCCAAAGAACATGTCTTTTGGGTCTCCATAGAACTACACAGAGACTTTTTCATATGCATCCATCATCCAAATCATCCTAAAAGGATATTTCTATGCATGACCCCATATTATGTATGTAACCCGCACATTAGACTATCATGTTTTAAGCACATATTATGTATGTCTTTGTAATAGCTATTGAATGACTTTAAGGGTATTCTTGTTTGGTATGTATGAGTTTGACAATTCTAGCTTGAAACGTTTCTTCCAATTGATTCTTTGTCAAATGTATCATATTCTGGTTATAGAAATCACATCCAAAAGTATACTTTGCAAGAGTGTGTAAAATTCAGACCATGTGACTGATAACATGCTGATTTATGATGGAAGGAACATCCCTAGCTAAGATAATAGCCTATCTAATTGGTCAAGACACCAGATGGGATGTGTCCAGAAGCCGAGTTTAAAAACTCAGGACACCATGAAATCTTCCCTTCTTCCCCTTTCCTCCTCTTCTGCGCTCTTCTTCTTTTTGCCACCGCGTTTTGATGCTGCTCTTTGAGTGCCATTCCAGCGTGCTCTGGCCTACATGCCAGCTGCTACCACAGTTGAGAAGAAAAACCACGTAGTCTCGTTACTCATTCTATTCTTTTACTTTACTTTCTTTTCTTTCCTTTGAGTCTCGTGTTCAAAAGTTAAGTTTGCCGCAAAGTCCAGCTCCGACTGCACCCGCTTCAAACTTCAACCAACAACTGACTCCAAAACCATCCTCAGCCAATGCCCAACCATTGGCTTCCCAAGACATCACTTCAAAGACTACTGAACTTCCAGCCAATCACCAACTCGGGAAAACCCCTTTCCTCCAACGATGACGACAGAAAGGAATCCCTGTAACACAAAGGCAACGCGCAAGTAACCTCCAGATTCTAACTGAGCTGGTGCATTTAATATAAATTTTAGCCTCATTGAGAAACTCAATGCGAGGGTTAATTAAGTGATTGATGGTTGTTCAGGTCTATGCAATTGCACATACTGCTATAACTTGGGATTTCACATTTTCATTCTCTAAACTCATCCTTTCTCTCTTTCTGCAACGTGTGACTGTGTGAATGCGTGTGTTAGATTACTTTATGTCTTAGGTTTATATAAATAAAGTCTTATTCATATTGAAAAGAGAAGTATCTTGTGTTTTGTGCTTAGTAGTCTTAATCTGCCGATCTTGTTACTGTGCTTATTAATGGGGTTTTCACTATATTTTGGATTTTAATATCCAGTGCAGAGTTGATATTATACGGCTCGTTCAGTGAATCGCTGGCCGACTCAGTGATCAGCTGTAAAACAGTGATTCTGTTCAAATTCCCTATAAAATCATAAATGATTCCCTTTGAGCTAAATTGACCTTATTTACATATTTGTCTAATATGTAAATGAGGTCAATTTACATATTTGTCTAATAACCCTTTACACTTAAGCGTAAAGGAGCAACCGTATCGAAAGTGCTAGAGAAGAGAGAGTCCAGAGTTTTTGTTATATCATCAAGTTGTTCTGAGCTATTGGATATGCTGAGGAACTGAGATAAATTAGGAAGATTATTTATTAAGCAGTCTTTTGTGGTAGAGGTGATGGTTCTACCATATTTGCAACATGGAGTTGGCTTTACAGCTTTAGCTATATGGAATATACAGGAGACTAGATAATGATCTGAGATATCATCGCTCTGCTGCAAATTTTCAAAGCCACTGACATCAATTCCATATGAAAGTATTAAATCTAGAGTATGATTTAAACGAGTAAGTCCTGACACATGTTGTTTAACACCAATAGAGTTTAGAATGTCTATAAATGCTGATCCCAACTAATCTTTTTCATTATCAACATGGATATTAAAATCACACACAATTAGGACTTTATCCGCAGTCAGCACTAACTCCGATAGAAAATCAGCAAATTCTTTAATAAAGTCTGTATGGTGCCCTGTATACAGTAGCCAGTACAAACATCAAAGGGAATTTATCATTAATACTTATTTCTTTGGATAACGTTATATGAAGCACCATTACTTCGAACGAATTATACTTGAAACCCGACCTCTGAGAAATACTGAAAATATTGCTATAAATTGTAGCAACACCTCCCCCTTTACCTTTACCCAAACTCCCCCAACCCTAACATCCCAAACACACAACACAAACAAGTACAAGTAACAATTATATTGTAAGTGTAATTATGAAATGATTCAATAAATGTACAGAAAAGAACAAAAAATAAGTTAAAAAAAATTGTTAATCCTCTTCTGCATCTTCAGGTCACAGATCAATAGCATCAATATAATTCAACAAAGGTTTCTATGTTTTATAAAAGGGTTTTTAAAGACCATTTTAATAAAAAACGAATTTTTTCCAGCTTTAAACACAAAATAATATGAAGGAGGGGACGCATGTTTTCACTTACGGAGAATAAACCTCCAATAGAGTGGTGAAAGCAACAACATCTTGTGTTGTTGAAGGCAAATTTGGCTTTAAAAAGTATCAAATATGTTAGACCAAAACTCTGTCAATCTTGGACAAGACTAAAACATGTGAGTGTGATTTGCTGGAGTATTGTAAGTGTTTTCTAAAACATTTAATCTGGGATCACGTGATAAATCCTTGTTATATCTCCACGTTGTCCTCATTTGTAGGCCCAGTGTAGCCTCAGTTGATTATCTGTTCTCTGAAAGAGGACAAGTCTGAAGTCTCCTCGATCTTGAGGAAAATCAGTGTTACACTTGTAAAAGATATATGGCAATAAAAAGAAACTGAGATAATTTATTTTGTAATACCATTTTAATCAGTGGTGAAAACTCAGCATCATAAACATTATCCTTGGTAATGTTTTCAAGGTTTCCTCTCAACAGTAAATCATAACAGTTTTTTTCCAGTTAAGTGTGCGTATCAATTTTACATGTTTAAATTGTATTTGCATTTGAAAGGATAGTTCACCCAAAAATTATTTTACACTATCTTCTAAGATCTGAAAAGGTTTGAACCCCATTGATTTTTATTGTATGGACAAAAACAGCTTTTCACAGAAAAAAATCACTTTATGAGTGTAAATAAATAACAACTTTGTGTGTGAATCAGCATTATTGTAAATGTGATAAACTATGCAAATACATTATTACGTAACAACTGTAGGGCAGAGGTGGGTAGAGTACCCAAAAACTGTACTCAAGTAAAAGTACTTAAGAAATATTTACTCAAGTAAAAGTAAAAGTAATAGTCTGAATAATTACTTGAGTAAGAGTAAAAAAGTATCGGATAAAAAAACTACTCAAGTAGTTAGTTACTAGTTACTTTGGATCATATACTGAAAATAGTCTATTTTTATTTAGATACATAAATTTTATCTAAATATCTCTCTCTCTCTCTCTCTCTCTCTCTCTATATATATATATATATATATATATATATATATATATATATATATATATATATATATATATACACACACACACACACACTGCCATTCAAAATACTTTTAATGTTTTGTTTTTTTATGTAATTTATTTCAGTGATGCAAATCAGAATTTTTATCAGCCTGATTTATTATCAATGCTGTTCTTTTATAGCTTTCTATTCATAAAAGAATCCTGAACAAAATGTCACAGGTTCCAAAAAATATTAAGCAGCAAAACTGTTCCCTGTTGAAAAAAAACAGCTTTTGCTGGTAAGGTATGTTTTGAAGCATGGGATGCTGGTTTGAGCTGATTTAAACTGGTCCTTTGCTGGTTTATGCTGATCCTTAACTGGTTTAAGCTGGAAATGTGCATGACCAGCACATGACCATCTTAAACCAGCTAAGGACCAGCATAAACCATCATCCCAGCTTCAAATCATACCTAACCAGCAGATGCTGTTTTTTTTCAACAACACTGATAATAAATCAATATATCTGAATGATTTCTGAGGGATCATATGACTCTGAAAACTTGAGTAACAGCTGTTAAAAATTCTGATTTGCATCACTGAATTGAATTAAATTATAAAGTATATTAATTATGTATTATAAATGTATATATGTTTATAACCTCTGACACGGAGAAGAGTGAAAACTCCTCACATGACCGCTACTGAACATCTGAACATAACGAAACAAATCTTCTTCCGTCTGTTCTGCAAAATGTAAACAAATGTAGCCTTTATTTCTGCAAGCGTAAATATTGTGAAAATATCAATATTAATTGTGTCTAGGCAAAGGCATTCCTCCTGGAACTAACGCGGGTTTGGCGGGTGTTCATTTCATACTCTGTGACAGCTTATTTAATGAATAAATTATACATTGTATTTAATGTGTAAGGTACATGTACAACAAACTGGTAATGTCATAGTGGTATCGTGTACTGTAATTGAATCTCTACCTGTGGAACCGACAGCACACGCGGTGTTCATCTAATAAAGATCTTCATAGCTAGCAAACCATAGCCTTTGCAGATTTGCTTTCAACTGACTGTAGATCCAAAGACACGTCTTCAACGCTCTTGATGTTACAACTCTGAGTGAGAACCGCTTCAGACGATCAGCGCGTGCGGCAGAACTGAACGAATCATTCAAACTGATTCGTGAACCGATTCACTGGTTTGCCAACTGGTTTGATCAAGCCTTTGAACAGAATTGACTCAAAAGAATGAATCATTTGCAAACGGGCATCGCTCATTGCCCAGAAAAAAAAGTAGACGGCGCATTTGGAATAAATTGAAGGATTTTTAACTTGTATTACATTAAGATAAAGTAACGAGAGGAGCGTCGCCCACAGTAACAAAGTAAAAGTACCGTTTTTTCACTAAAAATGTACTTGAGTAAAAGTACCCATTTTTAAATATACTCTAAAAGTATTAGTTACCCAAAAAATTTACTCAAGTAAATGTAACTCGTTACTACCCACCTCTGCTGTAGGGGAATTTACAGTTAAAACCCAAGGACCAGGTATGATGAACAAAGACCAGGAGTCAGAGATGCAATCAATTGAAGCAAAATTTACTGAAGAAAATAGTTTCATCAACAGAAGTCAGCTTCAACACTCACGATGGAGTTTGTAGGCGCACAGTTAATAAACACCAGTAATTATACCCTAACAGAGGTTGCTAATTGCGTCGATGCATAAGTCAACAAAATTCTGATTGGTTCTAAAACCTAGATAAACTTAGACAAGTTCCACATATGGACGCAAGCACTTCAAGCATATCTTCAAATGATTATTGTAGCCGTCAGTGATCAGGAGGAAGACACCTATTCCCAATCCGGATGGCTCATTTAACAGAGAAAAGATGCCGACACACACACACACACACACAGAGCACTTATCAGGATTCTGTTATTCAAACACATAAATATCACAGTTCTCTCTGTCACTCGTAGCTCACGTAGATGGGAGGTCATCCCGACCTCCCGACATGGCCTTGTGACCCTAAGGAAAGAATAGACTCCAGCATGTGGTTACACAATTCACTCTTGCTACTCTAAAAAGACTACACACTTCAATCTGTATTAATATAGATGGTCTACTACTTAATTCAATCATCAAACAATCTGTGAGGTTAAATACTGATCAATAACTTGATTAATAATCAAACAAGACATAATGCAATCATTTTAATAAGAAATAAAATAATAATATGATTAATGTCACTCTGGAGGATATGGCAGATCGATCTTCACTCCATCCACTCCTTCACAATGTTTGTGTTACTATTTTAATTAGTGTACCATGATATCTCTGTATTTTGTGGCACCTTGTTAGAAGGGACACTGGACTAGGAAGAAAAGGTAACAGTGAAAATATAACTGAAAATGAATTGATTCAGAGCGTTAATATGTAGCTAATTTCCATTGCAGTCTCATTTGCCAAAAACACACTTTTGAAATTCAGTGTTCTGACTTATACTGCCACTGTATTCTTCAAAATATGGAGGAACTAGATTCAGCCACCTTCTTCCTTGTCCACTTGAATAATGCATAGTAAGTAAAGCTTTATTTGTATATAACATCTATTAAATAAATCTTACAAAGTGCTTTATAGAAAACATTTAAATGTAATTTCATATACAAAACATAAACAGCTAAAATGAGAGAGTAAATAACCTGATGGTCATGCTAGTAATGCACTGAAATTACTCAGTAATACTTTGGCTTGGCTGATGTTTGTTTGTTTCATTCTCCATTAAAATACCTTCAAAATGACATTATACTTCCAATGAACATTATAATTTAATATAATATTTAGTATTTTCACATCTAGGTGGAAAAAAAAAAAAAAAAAAAAAAAAAACTGTAATTTGTACTAATGTCTGTTCAAAATAAATGAAAAGAAACCTAGCATAGTAGATTTGTTGTTGTTTTTTGTTGTTGTACTGAAATCGTATTGAACTGTGACCCCTGAACCGAGGTACGTACCGAACCGTGACATCTGTGTACCGTTACACCCCTAGTATTAATGCATGTAAAAATTGGCCGGAAAGAGAGTGAGGGTCACAACATCATGAGAAATGGAGAACCATTTATACAGTATCCGACAAAATAAAATCAGCAGAACTCAGAGTCTGGGGGGAACAATGCCTCAACAGTGAACAGTGGTACAGTATGAGTAACATCTCAAGTTAGGCAATTTGATCATAAACCATGACTCAGAACAATAAAAGACACTGAGCTTACAAGCATCCCATCTTAAGGCACGACGTTTGTTCCCTCAAGAACTTCAGTCACTGAAGAATGTGAAATAATTCGAGCACATATAACAAACACTAACTGTACATATGTCCATTAAAACATCTCATTGGTAACATGTCCCTGTCCAGTTTAAGAACACTTTGTGCAAAATGTCAAACACACTTCAAATCAACAGCAATAGATATTAAAATCTGGAGGTCTCACTACGAAATCTACCTCTGGAAAAAATTTCTGAGCGAAATAATGTTGTCAGCACACTTGTAGATCTTAAACACATGTATTGATGCTCTGCTTGAACTGCTTCAAACGAAAGTTACAAGACACAATGACTTTTGTAATCAAAATGATTACAAAATGAACACATGAATATTGCTTCATTGGACCCTAATGCTAGAGGAACGGGCTGCTTCAGCATAGGTGTCGTGATTACTGAGATTGTGTGCCCTGGGTGGCTCAGGAACAAAATATTCATCCTCTTGTTGGATGAACCTATCGTATTCTGCTTGATCACTTTCTGCGTCCAACTCTCTTTCCATGGCCGCAAATCTCTTTTTTTGTGCTGTATACTGTTTTTATTGAATCTGTTCACATTTTGTGGGTTTTCTTGTGGAGGATCAAAATCAAAATTGTTTTGAATGATTGGAACCGTGTCTGACATGTAAAGAATTGAAGGGGGCAGCAATCTGGTGTCTTTCTTTTTTATTTTCTGTTCTTTTGTAATCAGTATAGGGAGCTGTCTACTGTTGAGTGTGCTTGGTGTACTCTGCATCTGTGCGCCACTGACGTTGTTGGTAATTGGCACGAATGGCTGAGGTTTTGAGAAATGTTACCTCACTGTGGCTAAAGCCACCATCAATAGGAATGAAATCATAATTACTAGAATGGTGACGACTTCTTCTGTAATTACCATTTATTTCTTTATCGAATCTGCTAGCCTGGAAACGGGCTGTTGGGGGGGATGTTTCCATCATAAGAAGTGGTGTCATAATCAATAGAATGGTGATGGTCCCTTCCATGTCACCATTTATCAGATCTGTTGGCCCGGGAACGGGACCGTTGGAGGGATGTTTCCATCATTAGGAGAGGTATCAAAATTAATAGAATGGTGACAATCTCTTTCACCATCACCGTTTATCCATTTGTCGAATCTGCTAGCCCAGAAAAAAAAAAAGACATGTTGGGGGGATGTCATCATCAAGGTGTGGGCGTGAACCGATGTAACTGTTCAAGGAAGGAAAGTCGTCTTGCTTTTGTCTGGGGGGTTTTGTGTTTAAGTGGATCGATGTCTCTGATTAACTGGAGGTTCTACAATTCTCCCCCGTTGTTGTGAAGCCCATCTTGGCTCACTGTGTGCTCAAAAACTCTCCATCACAGTTAATACTGAGTACTGTGTGAGATCTGTCAAAAACAAATGAAAGGAATTCCTATAAACACAATGGTTGAATCACAATCGCGACGTTTCGAAGCTTGCTGCTTCTTCAGGCTCGAGTTCAAACGTCGTCTTACAGAAAGGAAAGAATACAGACTGCTGACTGCTAAGAAGTAGCTGTTCAGATGATTCGGAACGAAGGAAACAAAAGAGCGAACCGCTGGTTATAATGTATCAGCTGCTGTGACGTCATTACCAAGTCGACCGAGTCTTTGAACTTCTTAAGGAAAAATAGTTTTTAAAGTATGAATATAAATATGAAAATGCAAATCGGTGCGCTTAAAAAAATATTAGTGTTTCCCTTCAAAAAATTTTTAATTTTTACGTGTACATTTGATGTTTTGAGTCAAAAACGGTCCATCTCCCCTAATAATTTAAATCCTCTTTGAAAAAAACTCTGTTTACTCAGATTTTTAGTCCATTCCTGCTTATAAAAAAATCGTTTTTTTATTTTCAGTTACACCATTAGATGTGTAACTTTGTCCAACTGCATGTATCTATCAAGTTAGTACTATGACACTTTGTAATCGTTTCCCCGAACTGAAAATAATGTAGAGAAGTTATTTTTAAAGGTTAATGAATTTCTTGTAAATAAATTATTTTATGAGGTAATATGTTCTTATTAGTCTTAAGTATTTTTTATTTGATGGTATATCCTTTTTAAGTTTAAATGATGTGTGTCAATTTTATATATAATTATCTGTTAATGAATTTTATATATATAACATTTTATAATTTTAAAATATATTTTATTACAATATCTATTTATATATTTACGGAATATATGCAGTAGGTATATCATATGTAGTTGTTTCTCTTTGAGTCGCAAATTTTTGGAGGCGGGTGCTCGGTTCCAGGTTTTTCCTCACAGTAACCAGAAGCTCAGAGACGAGGCACGGGCATGGCAAGGGATTACAAACCCAGAAACTGGACCAAAGTCCAGTCTCGGTTGTGCACTGTCCTTCAACTTCTACTGACCACTTCTGATCCTGTTTGGTCCAACCTGGTTCCTAAGACACCCAACCCATTCTTTTATTCTAGGTACAACAGTTAGTGTTTTTTTTTTTTTTAATAATCATCTGTCTAATAAGTGCCTGAACAGGCCTGGGCCCTCATTTATCAACAGTGTGCACGCACAGATGTGTGCGTAATGAATGCGTAAGAACAGGTTCACGCAAAGTGTGGGATCTACCAACTTGTACTTAAATGTAGAAATGTGTGTATATAAGCACAACTCTGAGCATGCTTACGCAGAGAATCTAGTGGTAGAATGGCGATACTACAAAGAGAAAGTGCCGCTCCGTGTTTCCTGTGTCCTTTAATTGCAAATACTCAATTTATAAATTCATAGTTCAAGCTAGACATTTGCATAATTGTAAAAAGCGATAAAAGGCACTGCAAAAAAAAAGGGTTTTCTTGTTTCTAGTCAAAATATCTAAAAATTCTTAAATCAAGATGCATTTACTAGTGTCATGCAAGTAGACTCAGGACAGATGTTAGTCTTTTAAATGAAAATACTTTATTAAACAGAATGAGTTCGGAGAGCTATATGGGTGAATGGCAGGTGAGTTGATATTCCAAAACGAACTTGCAGATGAGCAGAGAAATAATGGAATTGTCTTTGCTTACAGGATACTGGGGACTTGCTGGACAGCACACACCTCAATAATGGCTGCTCAGAAGAAAGGAGGACGATGATGGAGGAGACAGATGTTGGAGAGAAGAACAGGAGGTAAGTACAACAGGTAAGTCTTTTGTAGATCCAAAGCTTGGGGAAGCCAGGAGAGTCCACTTCATTGAGACGAGACTGGACCATGAGTGAGACAGGTGTGTGCTTATGTACTGTGGCTAAGTGACTGTGGTGATTGGAAACAGGTGCAGGTGATTAGTATACAGGTGAGGGTGCTCCTTGTGATGACGTGGTGAGGAATGACAGACAGATCCATGACAATTAGATAAGCAAAAAGACATAAGATATTTATTCTTGTTTCCTGGGGGAAAAAATCTAAATGAAGTTAATTTTGCTTAAAACAAGTAAAAAAAAAACAAAAAAACAACCTGGTCTCACAGAATTCCGTGTAATGACCACGGACCCTTAACTTCGAATCTGTGGTGGCATCATGGAATCGCCGAAAATTCTGTGATGGGCTCACAGAAGTGATACCAATGCAAGTCAGTGACAGGCATTAGCTGTGGTCCACGCATGGATCCACTGGTTCAACACCAGCACTGCCTCAATTGACGTGGACCACGTAAAAAGAGTGACTCCGATGCAGTTTTATTTGTATATAAATTTATACTTTCACTGGAGCACCTAACCCACCCCTACCCTAAACCTACCCACTTCTGAACAATATAAAACACACACAGGCAAATATAAGTGCAGTCACAGGTATTTATTGCAAAATGACCATAAACAAGCAGTATAAAAGCATTACAAACAATTCGTGTTGCATTCCAAGTCTTGTGAAGCCATACGAAGTCTTTATGCTAAGAAGAGAGTAAAACATAAGGTTTTAATCGCTGAAAATGATCCCGCTCCGTTAACGCGCTCACATCTCATTCAAAAAGATACTCCCGTCCCGTAGCATGATGCAATCGGTCACGAGACATACAAGAACCAATAGCCTGTCACAACAGAATGACGCAATCGATCACGAAACACGCAAGAGCCAATGGCATTTCACAACCAAAGCTGATGTAAGGGTTCTTCTGGTGGCATTTTATGAATTTACGCACAGAGACTGCAGCACATAGGAAGAGGTTTATGGCGGACGGAGACGGCGATCGCGTCTATTCCTCTCACAAATCAATCGTTTTGCCTCGGAAGACTTGGAACATTAATACTTTTTGAATAAATTATGACGGTAGTTGTGTCTGTCTATCTTCTGTTTTATTAACAAATAGTAGGTTTAGGGGCAGGGGTTGGGTTACATGCTCATAAATGTGTAATGTAATATAAATAAAACTGTTGTGGCTGTTTACATTGCCATTATTGCTTATATGTTGGGGTGTGATGTTTCAATGTTGTTACCTAATATATAATTTACAACCTGGTCTCACAGAATTCCGTGTAATGGATCCGTGCATGGACCACGGCTGATGCCTGTCACTGTTCAACTTTTGTCTCGTCAGTCCAGAGTATTTTCCCAAAAGTCTTGGGGATCATCAAGATGTTTTCTGGCAAAACTGAGACGAGCCTTTATGTTCTTTTTGCTCAGCAGCGGTTTTCGTCTTGGAACTCTGCCATGCAGGCCATTTTTGCCCAGTCTCTTTCTTATGGTGGAGTCATGAACACTGACCTTAACTGAGGCAAGTGAGGCCTGCAGTTCTTTGGATGTTGTTCTGAGGTCTTTTGTGACCTCTTGGATGATTCGTCGCTGCACTCTTGGGGTAATTTTGGTCGGCCGGCCACTCCTGGGAAGGTTCACCACTGTTCCATGTTTTCGCCATTTGTGGATAATGGCTCTCACTGTGGTTCGCTGGAGTCCCAAAGCTTTAGAAATGGCTTTATAACCTTTTCCAGACTGATAGATCTCAATTACTTTCTTTCTCATTTGTTCCTGAATTTCTTTGGATCTCAACATGATGTGTAGCTTTTGAGGATCTTTTGGTCTACTTCACTTTGTCAGGCAGGTCCTATTTAAGTGATTTCTTGATTGCGAACAGGTGTGGCAGTAATCAGGCCTGGGTGTGGCTAAAGGAACTGAACTCAGGTGTGATAAAATCTGTTAAAACATAACATCAGGTGGTTTGTTTTCCCTTCATAAAAAAACCCTTCATTTAAAAACTGCATGTTGTGTTTACTTGTTATATTTTATTAATATTTAAATTTGTTTGATGATCTGAAACATTAAAGTGTGACAAACATGCAAAAAAAAAAAAAAAAAATCAGGAAGGGGGCCAACAATTTTTCACACCACTGTACATTCACGTGATTTATAAAGGGAGGTGTTGTCACCATACAGTATATGGTTCATTGGAGGTGTTTCTGAATGCAAATGACCATGAACGTGAACGAGCATGGTGCTTAAGAACATGTGGGATTTATCAACAATGATTACTTACCGGTGTGCGCAAGAACCACGTATGCACGTTTGATAAATGTGACCCTGGACCACAAAACCAGTCATAAGGGTCAATTTTTCAAAATTGAGATTTATACATCATCTGAAAGCTGAATAAATAATCTTTCCATTGATGTATGGTTTGTTAGGATAGGACCATATTTGGCTGAGACACAATATTTGAAATTCTGGAATCTGAGGGTGCAAAAAAAAATTCTAAATACTGAGAAAATTGCCTTTAAAGTTGTCCAAATGAAGTTCTTAGCAATGCATATTACTGATCAGACATTAAGTTTTCATATATTTACGGTTTTTACAAATTTACAAAATATCTTCATGGAACATGATCTTTACTTAAGATCCTAATGATTTTTGGCATAAAAGAAAAATCGATCATTTTGACCCATACAATGTATTTTTGGCTATGGCTACAAATATTACTTACTCACATTCTAAATTTAATTCGTAGGACAAAATATAGAACCTTTTCTATGCATTGTTGATAAATGAGGGCCCTGGTTCTAACTTTCCCTTTTACCTTATATATATATATATTTTTTTTTTTAGGGGTTTTTCCTATGAGGGGTGTATTCATTAGGTCTAGAATTTATATAGGTTTAATATTTAGTGGTTTATAAATGAGAATCAATACATGTGAACAACTATATTTAATTAAATAAAAAATAAAAATACTCCAAATAAAATTCCCACAGGGGTAAAATATGTGGGTGTGTATGTACTCTTTGAAATATTATTACAGGTATTCCAATTAGGTTTAAGTTGATTAAGGGCACGGGCAGTAGGTGTCCACAGATTGGGTGTAAGTCCTCGGGGGGTGTGCTGTATTAGGTTTAGAAATGGTAGGTTTTAGGTAGTTTCGTGGTTCGTGTGGTTAAAGGGTAACTAAACCCTAAAACAACTTTGAGTTATGATCTGTAAGACTGTGTCTTTATTAGTGTTGTGCATTGATTCAAGTAAATGTTTTGACATTTGGTTATAAAGTGTTTTAATTCTACAATATATGGTGTAAAAACATCTGAGTGCTGCCCTCTTCAGGTTGAACGGTGGCTACTGCAGTTGAAATTTCCTATTGGACGTTGCATACCCCTGTGACGTATGATGGCACTTACTAACCACGCCCCTGCACGAGCTCACCACGCCGCTGCACGAGCTCGGTTCGTCCCCTCTGTCTCCACTGGGTTCTGCCCACTTTTCCAGCATTTTTCAAATATTGCCAGTGGGTGGAGTTAGGCTCTGACCAGGGGTTTAGTTACCCTTTAAAAAATGTGGGTGTAAGTGTTAGTCAGGTTCACTAAGGGCTAAGTTCCGTGTGTGTGTGTAGTCATCAGCCTAGTCAAGCAAAGACAGGGTTCTGATCACGTCATTCAAACTGAGAAAGGTGTATATGTGTGAAGGAAAGAAAGGAAAGAAATAAATGTTTCAATGAAAGAAAAGAGTCATGTTTAGGGAAACCGAACTGAAGTTTTTGAGTCGTTCCTCTCTCAGGCTTCATTGAGACCTCTTGGATGAATTGAATCCAACCTTTTGATCCATTGCCTCTCCGTTCTGAGTCTGTCCTGCAGGGACCAGAACGGATGGGCCTGTAATGCAGTCACTCTGAGAGAGGACAGGCTGTGCGCCAGGAAATGCTGTACAACATATCTGCGTTTCTCGATTTTGTAGAGCATGTTGTGCATGTGTTGATATAATCTCTTCGGTAATTAATTTTTTGTCTGGCCCACGTATTGTTTCTTGCATTTGTCACAAAAGATGAGGTAGTTGGTCGTCTGGGGGGATAGAGACTGATGAAGTTCATATATTTGATGATTGGTTCTATTTTTCACCCACTCAAGCGACAAAGTATTTTCAGGAGCCTGCCTTGCTCTTGGCCTGCGGCCCGCCTGTCTTGTGCTGTAACAGCATGTCTGGGAGATTTTTGTTCCTGCGATACGCGTCTATAGGCCTGTGCTTCTGCAAACAGTGTGTGTTGTCTAAGAATTTATAAAAGTTTTGCAAGTACTCTGTGTCGTATAATAGGCCACTAAAGGAATGATTTTACTTCTGGACTGTGTGACTCTGGTTGGATTACTGCTAGACTTTCTGAATAATTTCAAAACTTTTTTGAAGAACGATCTGGAGTAACCTCTTCATTTGAGGCTACTAAAAACTCTGCCTCTTGTGAGCATATTCTATGAAATCTTAAGAGCTCTGACTTCAGGATCCCCCGAAATGCGTCTCGGATGAAAAGTCTCTTTGTGAAGTAAACGATGCCTGTCAGTTTCGTTAAAATACACTTTGTAATCCAACTGTCCACTTTCCATAATTTTAGACCCTTTGTAGGTAATCACATCCAGGAAATTAACCTGAGTGGCATCTATTTCAAACTTAATCTTAATAGAGCTCTAGTGCTGTTTGAGATGATCAGTGAAGATGAAAAATTCTTCTTTTGTGTGGGTCCATATGCCTCAAATGTCGTCGAGAAATCTGAAATACGCGAATGGTCTCAGTGGAAAGGAGGATGCAGACTCTTCCCAGCAGGCCATAAATATATTGGCGTATGAGGGCACAAACTACTTCCCCATCACGGTGCCTTTGGTTTGTAAATGGAACTTCGGTCCAACAGCAAACTATAATGTTTGACTCAATCTATAGTTGAACTCAAAGAATGTATGGATCAGGCCAACTGATTCCACGCTTTCAGAATATCCATCCATTGGGCAAATAAGAATTTCAGAAACAGGATTGACCCTGAGGTGTTTGAAAGAGTGGAGGCTCTATTCACCGCAGAAATGTGTGACAACTTGGAGGGCCGCACATCGACGGCGGATGCCACTCCCTCAAACACTCAGGCTGAAACGGTGACTTTGGAAACTGCACGAGTTGTTAGGCCAGAAATGAGCGCTTCTCATGTCAGTGTACAAATTCAAACATCTCCACAGAAGGAAGTGATGGCGGAGGCACAGGCCGTCTCTACCCCTCCAAACAGAGGGGACTGGTCATTTGATGACAATTTTCCACGCCTGGAGAAAATCTTCGATCCAACCCACACCGATTAGACCACTTCCACAGAGAAAACCACAAAGAATCCACAAAGAGATGTTAGTAGACACGAGTCTGCCACTTACCACCAATGTTGAGCCTCAGGTTGGGGAACAAACCCCTTCTGCAAATGAAATTGAGAATGCGAAAGGGAACACAGAGGAGGAGGTGATCATGGTTAAGCAAGATGAACCAGCTTAAGAACCACAAACTTCTAAGGCAGGGACTGTACACGACCACTGCCCATCACTGTCCAGACTTGATTGTTCATTGATCATCTTCTCTGACGAATCTGATGTATCTAAGCAGTTTTCGGAGAACTCAGTTAGCTCCATCAGACCCCCATCACCGCTGACTCGTTTCTTAGCAGAAAATAAACATCTCATTGATCAAACTGAAAACACACGACACACAGACAGAACAGATGACCCCACAAAAAAAATCCAGAGTTTGGAAAAATCCAGTATTTATCCAAAGTTAACCAATATTGAGTCAATCAATAAACTGATCAAGTATTAAATATATAAAACAGGTAATATATATATTAAAAAAAAAGTGTCAATCATTTACATAAAAGTTTTAGAGCATTTATCAAGCAGATTTTTTCAAGTTTGTTGGAACATAAATATACATTTAAATAAAATAAATACAACTTTATAAATAAAAATCAATTAAACTGAAAAATATTTAAAAAATATATATATAAAATAAATAATAGTAGTGCTGCAAACACACTAGCAACCAGCAACATTTGTGTTTGGTATAAATGACACAGAACATCTAAAGTGCATTCTAACTTTCTGCATTTTTATATAAAACAAAGTCCTCAAGTAACCAACTGTGAATAAAAAGTTAAAGGCTTTTGTGCACTTGACTTAGCAGCATCAAAAATCTCTTTTAGTGCAAATACCATAGCAGCAAACCCCTTTTTTTAGTCACTTTATTAGGCTGATGTCCATTTTTATTCGCATTAGCTACACAATTGATGGAAACACACGCAGATGCGCATATTCTTGAGCTGAATTTTCATTAATGCAAATAAGTTGGATGGAAACCCGGCTATTGTCTGCATCAAACCATGCTTCCGAATAGAGGTCTGTTCGGGAATGTTTTTTAAGTCCCGCACCCGCGATAGGCTATATTCACTCTTTGTTCACCCTCTGTCCGCTTTGAATAATTTTCTTCCCAACCCGACCATTCCCGCTACATTTAGATCTCGTTTCCAGAATCTCACATTTAAATTTGCTCTACTGAAAGAAAGAGCTAAAAAATAAAAGTGTAGTATGCACAAAATTGTATTTGTTATTTTATTCGTCTTGTCAAGTCTTTTATTGACAGCAAAATGTAAAACGAATTTTGTAAGACACAAAATTCATTTAACATTTTTCTGCCAACACAGTAGGAAAAAAAAGTGTCACAGAGAAAATAAAAATGTTGTACAAAAATTGTATTCCTTATTTTTATTCTTGTCAGGATACAATTCGTTTAACATTTACAACACAATAGGAACAAGTGTCGCAGAGAGAAAAAAAATAGGTTGTACAAAAATGGCCTATTATAATTTTATTCGTCTTGTCAAAATACTAAATTCGTTTAACATCTTGCTGTAAACACAGTAGCCTAGGAAAAGTGTCACAGAGAAAAATAAATAAGTTAAATTAATTCAACATCTGTCATTTAACAATTATAGGCTAAGCAAAATATAAACAAAACCGAGTTCGGTGAACTACGGCTCTCTGTGTATTAAATGGCGCTCCATTTGAAAACAGGTGATGGAGATTTAACGCTAATCACGGAACCGGCTTTACTGACGAGATGCGCATGACAATCGCATGCAATATATCGTGCAGCCCTACTTTGTTCCATCCTTATTCTGCTCTGTCACTCATCGACAACCTGCCTGTTCTGTCTGCGGGCCGTACATTCACCACTGGTAGGCCTGCTCTGAGGACCGTTATGCACATGCTGCGCACAGACCTTGCAAATAAAACAAAGCACTTTCGTGCAACGGTCCGAGTGCAGGCTGCACCGGTGCTTGATAAGAATAAAGCGCAGATATGCTATTCTGAAAGGACGTCAGGAACGGGATATTGTTAGACCGCCCGCTCCCGTTCAAATTACACCAGAGTTACCGACCGCTACCGCGTTTTATTCGGGAATTTAATCCCGCGTCGCAAGAAATCTGGTCGGGTCCCGCGGGAATGCAGACCTCTACTTCCGAACAAATGTCATACACCGTTCTGGGCTGCTCCAGGACAGCTCTGTGTCTCTGAGCACGGTGCTGTCTGTGAGCGGGGCGGAGTAATGTAGCCCTCAATCACGCTGCAGTGCTTGTGAGAGCTTCACAGTTTACTAGTAATATATAGTAAATATATGGCCATAGGACTTTGAAATATCAGAATTTAAGCCTTTATCTCCCAGGACTGTTGTTGAATCTTCCAAAAGTTTTGGCTTGGGGTCCTTCACATGCGGCAGCAGTACATTCCACCGCAACAATAACACGGGGCTGCCCGCGGACGTGCCTGACTTTAAATCGGCGCTACTAAACATGGTTATCGGCCGATGCCGATATATTAAAAAATGACAATTATCGGCCCGATATATCGGTTGACCTCTAGTTGGCACCTTATTAAAGCACATGCCACGGGTATCATGGATTTACTGAATAAATACACATTTTTTGACCTTGCTTTTGTGGACTCTGAATTGATTGGCAATGACCCTATTCTCCACACAGCTGTCCAGCTTGTACAGCGCTATTTCCGCCCTCATCTCCAGTGGTATAGGTGCACGAATGGAAAACTCCTGTGGACTCATATGGAGACGAACATGTTCATACAGCTCCATGAATAATACCCGTGACATTCTGAAATTTTCCCTCCACTTCGAATCGCTGAACTCTGTTAGCACAACTCGCTGCCACCAGTCTCTGTTCCTTACCCTCATCCAGAGATGGCACGTAGAACCCAGCTGAAGTGGCATTGCCATCACATTTCTATGGTGCCAAAAAAGTACACAATACAACCAGTGTTTTGCACCAGATGTAAATAAATTAAAACAGCGTCCAGTAACACACCTTTTTCTGAGTCCATCATTTGTGATGTGCAGTGGGGTATGTGAATAATGGTGGTAATAAAAAATAACCACAATTCTTAGTGAATAATACGATTAATGGAAATTGCATATAATTGCATTGCATGCTTTGCTCTTGACATGTAAACATCCTTTTAAAGTCCTTACTCTGATTATTGGAAATAATCGCATTATTCGTGCATATGTAAATGTAGTCAATGTTATATTGAATGCTTTTTACATTTAAAGAATTAGTTTGGCAAAAAAATCATGCCATTAACCCATTAAAAGACACAATGAAGATCTTTCTAATGAAATCTAAGAGTTTTCTTTCTCTCCATTGACAGCCTATGCACAGGGACAGATTAATGCAAGGCCTACTGGGCACCTGCCCAGGGCAGTAGAACAGCAGGGGGCCCAGGAAAATTTACCATGTGAATTTAGTGTTTTCATATAATAATTTTTTACTTTATTTCAATAAAATGGCATTGAATACTGTGGAATAATGTGATTATTTTTGCATTTGTGAAGTATTAACTGGTAAAAAAAAAAAAAAATTCTTTTAAACTGTTGCTGTGCTGTTGAGAGGGACATCTAGAGGCGAGTAAAAATCACTGTGTAATTATAAAGCAGTCACATGTAGCAGATGGTTAGTCAAAAATAGCAAAAATTAGTTTAAAACCACAACCAAGTGGATCAGTGAAGAGAAAGCTAAAAAAAAATAAAAGACAAAGAAGCAAGAGAAGCTCAACTCCTACAAAAGCTACCAACAATCTCCAACTTTTTTGGAGTCTAAGTCACATCTCAAGACTTTAATTACAATAACTAGCTAAAATAACTATTGCTAAAAATAGAACAGCGTATGAGGCTAAACCAATTTTGAAATATTAAAACTAAATACTTCCATAGAATGTCTTGTTCATTCATTCAAAACTGTCTAATAAAGCACACAAACCTTTAAGGCCCTTTCACACGGGATGCGGCAGTTGCGAATGTCTAGTTAATTTTCAATGGGAGACATGCGACAAGCGGCAAAACGCGAGCGGTTTTGCTGGCGGTGCGGAGGCGGAGCGCAAGCGTTGCTCGTGCACCCAAAATCCTGCCGCTTCCACGAGCACGGCGCATCGCGGCAGGCGCTGCCAAAGATAAAAATATTTTATCTTTTTGTGAGCGGAAGCGGCAGCCGCGTCAGTTTCAACCAATCAGAGAACTGATTATTAACAACCACTTGTAACATTTCACTGAGCTCATGTCGGGAGTGTTGAAAACATGATGAAGATTGCTGTAAATCCTACTGGAATTCCCAGAGTTGTTGTCCATCAAAATCTCAGAGATATAACATTAATTTAAAAAAAAAAAAAAAAAAAAATCCAGAGTGCGATCGAGTGTACGGAGTTTGTTAATGAAAACACTAGTAGACGCTCCCATTAAATGATAAATAGCAAATAACACCAACACAAAACTTACATTGTTTTATTTATTTAGTGTAGGAACTACAAATGTTATTTGTTGTTTGTAACTATGTTAACGTCCGCCCCGAGACCGCGATGCTAGCACCGCCTCAACTGCCCAAAACGCTTCCACTAGGAGAGAAAGCAGCAGCCGCACAGCGATTCCACCGCTTGCCGCGTCCCGTGTGAAAGGGCCTTTATTGTAATAATTCATTTAATTTAATACAGAATGTTTTAAAACTTTTTTTTTTTCCATTTTATTTTATTTCTGAATGTAGCAGTAAAATGTGACTTGTACTCAATCTTATCTGTTTTTTTTTTTTTTTTGTAGTATAATTCAGTCAAAATTCTTACTGTCTGTTAACTGGTTATTTATGGTCATCCTTAATTTTGCCTTTTATACTGTGCACTTTTTATGAATTAATTTTATAGCTTTTATTTTGGGAAAAATTTTAATTTATGGTTAATTTCTATGGTTGTATTTACCACTATTTTAATTCATGTTTAAATTCATGCATTTATGTCACTTCAGAACAACATTTAACATTGTGCTTCAGTAGGGATGTAATGATTCACTCAACTCATGATGCGATACAATTCACAATACTGATTTCATGTGATTTTCTCACTATTTTTCTTAAAATGAGATTTAAGACAAATTAGAAATTAAAAGGTGTCCTTTTAGACAAAATGCTGCACATTTCTTTGTAAAATTGAAATGTCAAATAACAAAACTAAATTGAAATTTTAAAACAAACCCCAATTCAAATTAATAACACCAATGAAAGAAATCTCTGAAAGAAACTAAGGCTTTGTCTGTGCTCTTTCCATTTCAAATTAGAGGCAACCACTGAATTTTAACCATGTTCCAAACAAAAATGCTGCACACATGCAGCATGAGTGAGTTTTTAAATCTAAACTGGCTTGTATAATTTCGAAATCTGAAGCAAAACCAGAATGGTCTGACTTAAGTTTTGTGAAACTATACTACATAAAACACGTCTGCACAAAACAGAAACAGCAGACGGGCTGAATGAGAATGCAGATTTATTCTCTGACAGCAGGTGGCGCTTATGGAACAGCAAGAAAACAGCCCTGGTTAACACTTGTAAGGTCCAGTTGGAGGTATCCAATGGTGGCTGAAAGTTTCCTGCATGTTCGGTCTTTTCAGAGCACAAAGTTACTTAATTTAAGTTAAATTCTAATCTGACTCCATTTTATTATGACCTCGGATAATTTACTTAAACATCTGATTATTCTATTAAACTCTTTAATCTTGTTGAATCTTATATACAGATCTTATACTCACAAACTTGTCAGTCTTGGTCATTAGACAGAGGCAATTGACTAATATTCTGGACGGCCCGTGCCATACTTTGCTCATTCTAGAATACATGCATACCTGACTTTAGAAAAGTACATAGTGTAGAGTGTGGACACACTCCACGCTACGGGCTTCTGACTACAGAATCGCCCTGATCCTCTTGCAACATTTCATTAAGTACCCAGACATCCCCCAAAATGGAGACAGCAACTAACAAATGGAATTTGCATTGATCAAGTAGTGTTGACACCTATGGAGTTTAGATGGTGCACAGGAACCTGGTAGCCCAGCTCTTAGATGGAGAAATATACTGAATTTTCAAGTATGGCTGCTATTAATGCAGTGAAACAAAAAGGTTTGAAATAACTAAAGCGGTGCCTCCTTTCCAACCCTTATACTGTAAAGTATAAATAAATACCAGCAAATATACTTCTGATTTACGTCAAGTATTTATTAACAGATCTTGGATTAAACTAAAGGTTTTCACTAAACAAAACCCAATCTCCTTAACGGTTGTTTTATGCAAAATAGAGACTGTTTACCTGAAATGAATTAAATGTCTTGGGTCTTTCTTTAACTCAAGTGAGATGAGGTTTTATATCTCAATGTAAAATGAATTACTTTACAATAGAGTGGAGGAACTATGGCGTCACTTTGTATGCGGATCGGCTGTTAGCATGAAACTGGTTCCCTCGGCAAAAAGCCAATGGGATTTTTCCATAGGCTTTTGGATAATCGCAAAAAATAAGCTCTGTGTTCAATCATAGTTCATGAAATGTACACGTTTTGTCCATCAAGATAATCTTCACAAAATAATATAACTTTGACGAGTTTTGAAGCCTAACTAAAAGCGCGAGAACTAAAAAGCTAAACTTAGGCTATAAACGAACTACAGCACCACGGTCGCTCGCCTTCAGCGTCACCACCAACGCGCTCCCGACAATTGTTTCAAACTTATTTTTAACATGTTCAGTGAAGGATTTACTCTGTATATGAATGTTAATCCATGCTACATGAACCTTTTCATATAAACTGGTTCACTGTACCCTCATCACACAATGATAGATAACCTTCCGCGCTGCGATGATGGGAAGAAGTTGGGGTCAAACCTTATCAAACGATTAATTTGCGTTAAAAAAATATTAACACGTTAAAAATTTTTGATTAATCACATGCGTTAACGCGTTAACGTTGACACCCCTAGAATAAATGAAATAATCTTAACTAAAGGACATTTAAAGCACGTATTTCTGTACATTTCGAAATAAGGTGCATTAAAAGTGAATAAATCCTTGATTAATATGAATATGAATATAATTTAAAACGTATCCCCATGTATTTAATCTTTTAAATAGCAGCAGAGCGAGCGAGTTTTTGGATATGGTAAGATTAAACTTATTTTAGTGAACAAAGTACCACATTTCAGCTATCATTTTGTTAGGGTGGATACACAAAATGTTATTTTATCCTTGGTTCTAGGAAATCCTCAATCTATATGCTTTCTAACAGCTTCATGTTGCCTTAAACATTTCATTTTAATGTGGCTTTAAGCACTATGCATCATTAAAGTTTCACTTTCACCACGTTAAGCCGCTAAATGTGGTGTTTACATGTAATAATCGCAATATGAGTTTACCTTATAGCACAAACCCAGAGTCTGTATTAGTAGGAAAGCCGAAAGCGATAAAACAAGCTTCTTCCATCCGAAGACGTGTCGCATTTTGGGGCAAAGCAAAAAAATAAAACATTGTCGAACAACAATATAAATTATATTGTTTAACAATATAAACAATTCATTGGTTATTCTAAAATTAATTGTATTACAAATTATACTACAACTGCAAAATACTAAATTGATAAACTGTCCGGCGTGATGACGTTTAATGTCTCCGACAGCGCCTGTAGTCCCACTTAGCAACTTGTTAGCAATCGTCTTTTTTAAGAAACATAACAGTTTTAAAAAATCACGAGTGGGGTGTAACTGGTGTGTTTTATGTCGTAGAATAAAACGTGAAAGTATCTTGAGCTTGTGTGAACCACGGACCTTATTTAAGGGATTTAACCAAAATCCCATTCAAAAAACCCATTGACTCTGGGACGATGGAACCGGAAGTGCTAAAATGCTAACTCGCTTCCAGGTTTTCGCCTACAAAGTGACATCATAGTTCCCCCACTCTATTGTCACCCCTTTTTACATTTACAACATATTTCCTGAAAATTCACTAACTTGGAATTCACCACAAATTAAGTGATACAGGTCAGGAGTCTTAAAATAACCACATGAATTAAACGGACAAAAAGGAGAGAATCACATTTTCATGAATCAACCTGTCATTCGGTTCTCTTTAACGATTCAAAACCCGCTTAGACTCAAATAAGCGGATTCACCTTCAAAGAATCACAAAAAGTCACACGTGCCGAAAATGACGTCCTTATGTAGGTATTTGTCATTCGTTGGGGCCCATTACCGTTGGTGCACAGGTGGAAACAGTGTTCAAGAGAGGAGTGCAATCACGTTACTCACGAATCCTCACGACGTCACGCGGCAGTGATCATCGGAATTTCCCCCAGCAGAAAACATCCTTGCCGTGATGAGACTGTCGGTGCAGATAGCAGGAGTCTAAGGCAATCTGGATTTACCATTACAGAGAGTAAACTTGGGAATGCGTTGCTGTAGTCCAACGATCACTTCACAGCTGTCACCCGAACGATTCCAGGCCCAACGCTTGCGTAATGAATAATCCGTCCTGTGAACTGCCATCAACACGACGAAAACTCTGATCCACGATGCAAACCAAATAACTGAAACAGTCAAAATTCCGTTAGCCTCACTAAACGATGTTAAACTGTTTATTTTCTGTTATAGCTTTATCCCCGCGAGCGAATACGCCACAGCCCGATTCCCGCCGTCTTTCTCCCCCGAGGTTCTGTCGTCTCCGCCCACCTTCCTTGTGCTGGATTCTGATTGGCCAGTGTAGTCTGTCAGCTAAGCTTGGAGACAGTTCTCATTGACTCAAGATATTAGAACTCACATAAACTTAGTTTTCACAAAATAAAAATACAATATCAAATTAGTTACATTAAGCATCTTTGAAAAATTCTCAATGTCGATATTTTAATCTTGAGTTGGTTACATGAGTGAGCTAAGTGGAGGGAGGATGTATAAGAGGAAGGAAGGGGATGAGAAGGAACTAATGTATATGTGAGAGTCATATTCCCGCATTTTCTCTCAGTGAGATGTGGAAACAGATGTCTGTATACTAATACACTGTGTGTATTGTCCGTCTCAGAAGATCAAAGTGTCTGAGCTTCTGTAAATCTTACACCACTGTAAACAAAGCAGCACTGTCCCTAGAAATAAGTTACTACTTTAATATGCATTATACAGAGATGTGATAGAAATATAATCTAAACTTTCCTAAAGACAGTCAGTTCCCCTCAGAAGATACATTCATATTAACTCCTTCACCCAATTGTATTGCAATTAATTTAACATCTCCATTGATTTGAGTAGTTACATATTTGTATCGATTTCCAACCAGCTTGGGGTGTATCGTTACATCCCTATGCTTCAGATTTGGTTTCTGTGCTACATTTGGTGTGTAAAGATGCCTTTAGACTGTGTAGTTTATTTACAATATGATCTTATATCTCATGATTTAATTTTTTTTTATAGTAGGTATGTTACAGTTTGATGTCAATTTGACGTCTTTTTGACATCAACTGCCCACTGGGTGGCGAGAGTATGCAGGCAGTTTCTGGAGGATGAAGGAATTGATACCATTGGCCTCACGCTTGCCTGACCTAAATCCAATAGTTTGGGTCCATCCAACGCTGCCAGGTTGGACCTCAGACTGTCCAGGAGCTCAGTGATGCCCTGGTCCAGATCTGGGAGGAAATACCCCAGGACACCATCCGTCGCCTCATTAGGAGCATGCCCCGACATTGTCAGGCATGCATACAAGCACGTGGGGGCCACGCAAACTACTGAGTACCATTTTGAGTTGTTGCAATGAAATTTCAGCAAAATGGACTAGACTGCTACATCATTTTTTTCACTTTGATTTTCGGGGTGTCTTTGAATTCAGCCCTCTGTAGCTTGATAATTTTCATTTCCATCAAACGATGTGGTGTCCTTTCATTCCTAACACATTACCAAGTCCATATCAAATCTCAATGGGGAAAAAATATCATGCTGGATATCTATACTGATGTGTTTTCAAAGTGTTCCTTTAATTTTTTGGAGCATTGTTCACAACATTGTCATTTTATTTTGCATACTTTTAATAAAGCGATAAAGACCTAGAAAAAAACCTGTTGTTACGTGCTGGCGCTATATCTCAAAGAACATGACACAGGAGTAATCCAAAACATCTTTAATAATAAATCCACAGGAGAGCACTGTCAGTTTTTTGGGATTGACAACCACATTTTCTTTACAGGTGTGAGTCTCGAAATGTTCCATTCACACAGCAGCTTACAGTAGCGTCTCGAATACTGACTGTATGAACGTGCAACGGGTGTCAAGCCCCTATTCCTTAACAGTAACCATAGTGACAGTGACCAAAGTAAAATCAAAGATGGCACGTCCATAATACTGAAAGTCTTATCACTTCTGACACGACAAGAGTCCAATCGAGCCGCGAGTTCTTCCTTCAAATCTTCATTAACTGACAGCAGCTTTTATATTTGGATGGAGAGCAGAGCATTTGAATCGCGCGCAGAACACAAAACTGACGGGAGCGGCTCCAGTGGAAAACTGACAAGATCTAAAACTTTCAGATTACACGCAAATCATTTCTTCATTACTGCAAGTTACCAAAACCACACATGAAAACACGCAACACATGCTAGACGTGTGTTTGTGCGGCAGAGCAGCTCTCTCTCGCACTGTATAACGTGACAGACAACTAGTTGTCCAGTCCTCCTCCATTCACAAAGCGTGTGTTCCGAGAATGCGGTTGTGAGTCCTGAACATTTACGGGTGTGAGTTCAGTTGCAAAATGCAGTTGTCACGCCCGTAAATAACCATACTGTGTGTGAACGTAACCGTATTAAGGACTCAAATAAAGGACTGACAACCATACCCAGCAGGCACCGGACGTCTATGTAGCATCAGGTTTACGTTGGACATGACGTCATGCAGACGTTGCATTTTGGTTGGAAATGAAAATCGGGTTGACGTCAATATTCTACGTCAATTTGACGTTGACTTAATGTTGGATTTTGGTTACACAACCTAAAAACAACAAAATGTCAATGTCAGCTGACGTCGGTATTGGACATCAATTTAACATTGACATTAGACGTTGAATTTACATTTGAATTTTGGTCACCCATCGTCGCAACCGAAATTTAACCAAATATCAACGTCTTATGATGTTGTGTGCCTTCTGCTGCTGTTTGAACGTGGCCACAGTCTTTAATAATAAATCCACAGGAGGAAATCCACAAACTAGGAATCCAGGAACAGACCAGAATGGCAAAGCAAAACCAAAGATATACAGCAGGGGTGGTGAACTCCGGTCCTGGAGAGCCGCAGCTCTGCAGAGTTCAGCTCCAACCCTAATTAAAACTCACCTGCCTGTAGCTTTCTAGTAACCCTTCAGACCTTAATTAGCTTGTTCAGGTGTGTTTGATTAGGGTTGAAGCAAAACTCTGCAGGGCTGCGGCCAGGCCTGGCGCTACGGGGGGGAATTTGTGCCCCACCAGTTTTCTTAACGAACTTTATTTAAACCGGGAATATATAATTATTTTGAGGAGGATGTGCGATCGATCAGCGTCTGACTTAAAGCAGTAGCCACGTTTACATGTACACTTTTTTGTCATTCCGATTAAAATCATTTCGATTGAAAGATTCGGTGGACTGTTTACATGAGACGTAATCTAATCCGATATGGTGTTTACATGTGCCTGTGCTTTCAGTTTTGGGACACACTAAGTATAAGTAGCCTAACGACAAATACAAATTACCAGAGGAAAAAACGCCCAGATTTGCGTAAATACTTTTAATAGCTGCATGCACTTGCTTAGAATAATGGACTAATATTTGAATCCCTTGCGTTCATTCGAGCGCTCAGTCATATGGCGAGAACACGATCATAGAAATCATACGGCCGTCTTCTGTACCACACACAGAACCAATATAGCTTGATCTCACACAGCTGATCAATGCATATCATCATAACACCCTAATTTCTTAATGTTAAAGCATTAAAGGATAAAATAACAGTACGACCCTCTGTAATGCTGCTCTGAAATGAATTGTATTCTGATACTAAAAAGTTTTACTGTAGCCTAATTAAATGGAACAAATACATGATTTCTTACCAAGAGTTGCTAAACAATAAATCAAAGGAGTGCTGCTTTATGAACACAGAGAGTGATCGCAACGAGCTATCACACATAACATTTCCAAACGTGTTTTCATACAATATTCATGGCGTGAGCACTTATAAATTCGAGCAGATCTGAAATTATGAATCTGTAATAAACAAATACAAATGACAAAGGCAAATTTTGGTCAAGTTGTTTATTTTCATTGATCTATACTTCCACTATCATCATTGTGTTGTTTCTAAGCTGAAAAGCAGAAAATCGCGCTTCATTTCCGATCTGTTTGTCACACTGGTCATGAGAGCAGATACAGTCAGATCCATAAATATTGGGACATCGACACAATTCTAACATTTTTGGCTCTATACACCACCACAATGGATTTCAAATGAAACTAACAAGATGTGCTTTAACTGCAGACTGTCAGCTTTAATTTGAGGGTATTTACATCCAAATCAGGTGAACGGTGTAGGAATTACAACAGTTTGCATATGTGCCTCCCACTTGTTAAGGGACCAAAAGTAATGGGACAGAATAATAATCATAAATCAAACTTTCACTTTTTAATACTTTGTTGCAAATCCTTTGCAGTCAATTACAGCCTGAAGTCTGGAACGCATAGACATCACCAGACGCTGGGTTTCATCCCTGGTGATGCTCTGCCAGGCCTCTACTGCAACCGTCTTCAGTTCCTGCTTGTTCTTGGCGCATTTTCCCTTCAGTTTTGTCTTCAGCAAGTGAAATGCATGCTCAATCAGATTCAGGTCAGGTGATTGACTTGGCCATTGCATAACAGTCCACTTCTTTCCCTTCAAAAACTCTTTGGTTGCTTTTGCAGTATGCTTTGGGTCATTGTCCATCTGCACTGTGAAGCGCCATCCAATGAGTTCTGAAGCATTTGGCTGAATATGAGCAGATAATATTGCCCGAAACACTTCAGAATTCATCCTGCTGCTTTTGTCAGCAGTCACATCATCAATAAATACAAGAGAACCAGTTCCACTGGCAGCCATACATGCCCACGCCATGACACTACCACCACCATGCTTCACTGATGAGCAGTTCCTTTCCTTCTCCATACTCTTCTCTTCCCATCACTCTGGTACAAGTTGATCTTGGTCTCATCTGTCCATAGGATGTTGTTCCAGAACTGTGACGGCTTTAGATGTCGTTTGGCAAACTCTAATCTGGCCTTCCTGTTTTTGAGGCTCACCAATGGTTTACATCTTGTGGTGAACCCTCTGTATTCACTCTGGTGAAGTCTTCTCTTGATTGTTGACTTTGACACACATACACCTGCCTCCTGGAGAGTGATCTTGATCTGGCCAACTGTTGTGAAGGGTGTTTTCTTCACCAGGGAAAGAATTCTTCGGTCATCCACCACAGTTGTTTTCCGTGGTCTTCCAGGTCTTTTGGTGTTGCTGAGCTCACCGGTGCGTTCCTTCTTTTTAAGAATGTTCCAAACAGTTGTTTTGGCCACGCCTAATGTTTTTGCTATCTCTCTGATGGGTTTGTTTTGTTTTTTCAGCCTAATGATGGCTTGCTTCACTGATAGTGACAGCTCTTTGAATCTCATCTTGACAGTTGACAGCAACAGATTCCAAATGCAAATAGCACACTTGAAATGAACCCTGGACCTTTTATCTGCTCATTGTAATTGGGATAATGAGGGAATAACACACACCTGGCCATGGAACAGCTGAGAAGCCCATTGTCCCATTACTTTTGGTCCCTTAACAAGTGGGAGGCACATATGCAAACTGTTGTAATTCCTACACCGTTCACCTGATTTGGATGTAAATACCCTCAAATTAAAGCTGACAGTCTGCAGTTAAAGTACATCTTGTTCGTTTCATTTGAAATCCATTGTGGTGGTGTATAGAGCCAAAAATGTTAGAATTGTGTCGATGTCCCAATATTTATGGACCTGACTGTACGTTAGCTCATAACACAGCAAACGTTCTCCATTCTAATGTGTTTTTAACTGTATAATTGAAATTTTAACTTTATACCTCCGCTATTACCCAGTCTCTACTGACATGACATTCATGTTCTGACGACCCGACCTCTTGACGTGATGACGTTGACACAAAGTAATCGGTTTAATGCGTTTACATGGCAGGATTTTAATTTTGTTTGGTTTATAGAAAGGTTTATCCCACCCCTCTAAAAACGATTACAAATTCATTCGGTTTGGGCATTTTTATTCCGATTGAGGTGTTTATATGGAGCATTTTCATTCGGATTGGACTTTTAAACCGATTACAGTGCTCCATGTAAACGCACCTAGTGTTTGTCATCAAAGTAAGCTAGAGCAAGAGCGATTCTCAAGCAGACACTGATTACGGTCATCTCAATTTCTCCAGCGCGGCTGCACGAGCTCTGATGATGGCCGCTAATTCACGATTTAGCAGACTTACTGTATTTCATGTTGTGCTTTAAAAGGGTTACAAACTCTTTCAAGTTATATTAATGCTATAGCATATTGTGTCATGTTCATAAATAGGCTAACCAATAAAAAAGTGAATTTACACACAAAAGATAGGCACATTGTTTTTTATTTTACCAACATTTCTTTCATTATTCCTGGATGAGACTCCCGGCCAGGCTGAAATTTTGTCCCAGACCGGCATTAAATTAATATTTGTAAATATTTGTGGCTTGAAACATGCAGCTGAAAAATTTAAAGTGTGGCCTACTGCAGCTCTATGGATGTATTGTAGTAGGGTTTTTAAAGTTAATTAAAACTATTAAAAACATTTATGTAATAAAGCTGAATTAAAATAATGGAGAAAAACGGAATAAAATCACATATATAAAATAAATAGTCCTATTCGTGAAATATATTTGACTTAAATAATTCACAGAAACGAAAGACAAAACTGCGATGCTACTTTTAAAACAGTGTAGCTTTTCCAGTAGCTAACTAGTTTTTCCAGCAAGTAGCGATGTAGCGCGACCAAACACTATATTCTGTTTTGCGTTCTGACGAGTCACGAGCCTGTAATGCATAGAAGCAGCATCTTCTTCTGACTAGATCACAAACTAAATTTGATAATTACTGCCATCTGTTGTGATATCACGCATCGTCCGGCTTTACAGTCTTTTATTGCAAAAGATGCACAGGAGAGGATATTTCACATGAATCAACTGTAATTTACGCAAAACAAAGATTAAAATGCGGTCTACGTCGAAGACTTCATACAGGAGGTGAATAATAGGCTTTTTAAACTGATTACTGTTTCTTTATTGCACTCAAGGTTATTATAGTTTTTAATTATTTAATTCGTTTTATTTTAATATCGTTTTCAAATTTGCTATAAAATTCAGTTTAGTTTTTATTAGTTTCATTAATATTGTTAGTTTTAGTTTAGTTTTTATTTTGTGAACACGTTTTTATATGGTTTAGTTTCAGTTTTAATTAAAGTTTAGCAGAATTAACAGATCACTTCCAGAGCGAAGGCCAAAGAAAACATAATTTAGCCTTAGTGAGGCAAATGTTTAGCGACACAATTAACGAAGACTGAGATTGATTAAATGGTAAAAGTATACAAATATACGCCAAAATGAAGCAGTCAAGCCTTTTTACTAAATAAATCTAAACAAGTTGTGCTTAATTTCATATCTAATGATGTGTATTGAGTATGCAGTATATCTAATGATGTGTATTCATAAATGTAGCCTAATTTGGTTAAGATGGTTAGATGTCTTTTTTCTTATTTAACCATAAACATGATATTGTAACTGTCGTGTCTTACTTTTCCATGAACAGCTGTGCATAAATCAAATCTGGGACTAATGAAATTCAATAATAATGGCAATCGCATTTAACAAAGGCTCATATTTGAATTATGTTCTTTCCATTTATGAAGAATTATGCGTGTGTATGATGTGATTTAGCCTATGCATATTTGTTCAAAAGCCTGGCAGAGTGATCACAAGATGCTAGGCCAAGTTTTGTATTGCAGAAAGGATGTGCGTTTTCATCTTTTTTCTCTTAATTATCATGTTGCTTTGCGTGTCTGTTTTTCTTAAAAGCACCAACTTGCCTAATGTTAGATTGCTTGTGTTACATGAGAAAATAATTTTGCCTACCTGATGTAATAGATATAATGCGGATTCGATTTGGGTCGCGACTCGCGGCCTTTATGTCAAATGGTTCTGGTCTGGTACAGAATTAAATTAGTGCTGCTGTCGGATAACGGGTCGAGTGTTCTGTTAAGTACTGCTGGTGCACGTGTACCAGGACCCGTGCAGGACTCTGCTTTAAACTGCTTTGCGTCTCTCCGTCAGATGACCCCATGTGCATGATGCGCCATTTACAGGTATTTCCCTAAACTGTCACACAGCTCATATATATTTTTCTGCCAAGGGGTGAGAATGTAATGATTACGAAAACAATCTATTTTTGATAATTATTATTTTATTTCAGTTAGTTTTTCAAAAACTGTTGTTAGTTTCGTTTTTCAAATATTTTGTCATTTTTATTTTATTTCAGTTTATGAAATTGTTTTTTCATCAATCGTTTTCGTCTTAGTTTTAGTTTGCGAAAATAACCTTGATTGCACTCTAGATCAAATGTCTATTTTACAATGATGAACGGTCATAATATAATCTGTCCCCCCCACAGTTTTGTAATGAACACTAATCGAACAGAAAATAAAATCGCGATACAGTAGTGTGCTTATCATTTGGCAAATGATTGTTGCGGCGGGATTCACGCAAAGCGCAGTGTTCACGCGTGCAGCTTGACATCTCTTAGAGCGGCTCCATTCACAGTCAGTAAATACTGCATGTGCTATGAGTTTAACCTGCTTATTTTATGACTCCTCCCTATCCAGTACCATACATTTTGTTCTTGCACTGAAGTTACGTTAGTAGCAATTTTGCACTGACAGTCAGTTTAAGATAATATAACTATGTAACTATAAAGTATTTTATTATTGTGAGTATCGGATAGTTTACAAAATCAAATCACTGGGACACTCTTTGAAATCATGATTGCATTACAGTATGTTGTTTTAAACCCCAAATATTTTACTTATAAGTAAAATATAGGCCTAATGAAGTTATAACTTCATTATAATTCTTCATTAATAATTATTTAGTTATTTGTAACGTTAATTGTAAAAAACAAATAATAACAATAATAAAAAATTGAAAGTAGTTTCAATGTAGCTATAGGTACTTTTTGATAGTAACTTGTAGTGTAGCTTGCTGCTTGTTCAGAAGGGTAGCTTGAATGTATCTCAACTACTTTAGCTTGACCAGCTACAAGCTACTCGTAAATTACAGTTTCAGAGTAGCTTCCCCAACACTGAAAGCTACATCTGTTTGTTTTCTTTATTTTGTAAAGCACAGTGTTTTGTTGTTATTGTGACTGTATACAAAAGTAAACCCTTTATAGTTTCATAATGATGTCTCTCTCTTATCTTTGTTTCCGCTGTCATAAGGAACAAATTCAAGTGGTCGTGCAGGTGCCTCACCCGCGCACACACAACATATTAGTTATAACATCGCAGCCAGTTCATTATCAAAATAAAAATAAGTCAACCAAACATATAAAAAGTTAACCTACACTACTCAATTTAAATTCAAATAGCCTACATCCCGAATGGATTCCTGCCGAATAAGAGAGGTAGGCTATGTGAGCCCAACGCCCGTTTTGGTTTTAGCAGCAATGAATTCGTTTTGTTTATCTACTTTTAGGCCTACTATTTTTCATTATTTTTCTGAATACCGTTAAATTTGAAGGATTTGTTATGGAGTGAGAGGAACTAAAATAGCTTTTAGTTATGTTTATCAGTATTTATAATGTAAACATTTAGCTTTATTTACCGGCATTTTACATTAGGCTATTCATGAATGTAATAATAAAATGCGACTTGGCCTTTACGCGGCTGGTACCTCTTCACTGAATTTGGGATCTTCTCCGTTGCTGCTGTACCATCTCTTTTTTAGATGGGTGAGGAAACCCTAAGTTGAAGGTCTCTCTGACATGATTGTAGGCCTTAGCTGGGTAGAAAGAATAAGCACACATGATTTAAGGGCTGAATGGTATTTTCATTTCTCTCTAGCATTTCCAATGGCACGTCAGGGCAGTTTTCAAGCATGAATGCACCATTCTCTGTCAAGAACTGGGATGCCTTGAGGGACTGAATGATATTCTTAAGTTTTGAAATTTCTTTTTGGTTTCTCCTGTTCTTTTGCCGGTACTGTCTAGGTTTCTTTGAAGTCTTTGATTGCTTTGAGCCGCTTTCCAGTGAGGGTCTTTGGACTGGCAAAGCAGTATCTGCGCTCATTTCCTATTGGAGCCTGAAGAGGACCTTATGTTCCAGTGTCAGAAGTGTCCTCACTGCACTGCCTCTGTTTCCCTTAACCCAGGGGGCCTTTGTGTGGATATGTTCTTGGAAAACAAGGCTTTTGTTTCTTTTGTGTTGGAAATGTATGTTCTCTTTGTTATACACTGCTCTTATACCTTCTATATATGTCTAAATTATGGTGAATAAGGTAACCTTACTCTTAAAACTACCTTCTTAAGAGTTCCAGCCAAAAAGTCAAGCTGATTTCTGCCATTTGTGTTTGTAATTGACACACTGGAGACACGGAAAGCTTTCATAGCACTAAAGGGTAGTTTGTTTTTAATTTTATACCTGAATAACTGACTTTCATCTGCAGAACACAAAATAGGCCTACAGGTTTAATCCTGTCAAAAATGTAAAATAACCCAGGATATCATACAATAGTAAACTAAATTTATACAGAATTTTTTTTTTTTTTAAAGGTACTTGTTTGAAAATGGGAGGGAAAAAAAAACTAACAACCAAACAAAAACAAAAATAATTTAAGCAGCCCTTAAATTATTAATTATTACACCCCTCCCCCCCAGAAATGTTTGAGAATTCAACGTAAATAAAGCATTCTGGTGCACTCTGACAACAAAATAAAGGGAAAAGACAACATCTGCTTCATGTAAAAAATAAAAAAAAAACACATTTATACCACAAACTTTTTGGACAGTGCAACTCTGTTGTCATTAGTGTTCGTACTTCTCTTTGTGAGCAGTGGCATAATTTATGTGCAAATTTTAATTTTCACATTAGAGTGTGCATACTATCAACAACAGTTCTGCTGTGGCTTTGATTGAAACTTTGTCAGTGAACTTGAGCAAAAACAGTCAATATTGTTTTACAAATTGCCAGAGGTGGGACCAAGTCATTGTTTTGCAAGTCACAAGTAAGTCTCAAGTCTTTGCATTCAATTCTTGAGTCAAGTCCCGAGTCAAAATAGGCAAGTCCAAGTCGAGTTGCAAGTCCTCAACTTTTAGCTTCAAGTCTTAAACAAGTCATTAGTGCTCTGTGCCCAAATTAGTGTCTCAGTATTAATTCCCATATAAAATTTATAGTAATTTATTTCAGGAAGTCAGGTAGAATATATTTTTACATAGTTTAATTTCATGTGAGATGGGTGCCCTTAGTAAAACTACTCAAGTTCAATTTAGGGATAGAAATAAAAGTGAAATGAGTGCCTGGTGAAGAGGGAGAAAAATTGAGTATATTTTATAGTTATATATAGACTACAATTCACAAATCATTTTGTGAAAGAAACACTTCTTCAAATTATATTTTAAATGATCATTAGGCCAACTGCTGTTTTTTTCCTTCAAATTAAATGATGGCTAAATTGTTTGCAATGATTCATTTTAAATCTAGCTTAAATCAAGGTTTATCTAATAATTATTTTGCACCAAACTTAAAACCTTTAAAAATAAGCAGGTTTACATTTTAACCCATTATTTTGATCCTGGATTTAAGTAACATTTAAGATTAACTTTAATCCTGTTGCGCCATAACTTTAAACTGATTTAAATCTTGATTATGGATTAACTTTAAAGTTAATGGAGGTTTAAATAAAATGCACATGCAATTAAAATATGCAACTGATTGAACAAAAACAGCATCGAGTTGGCAGAGTGCAGGGGTCGTGGCGGGATGGTGCACCTCGGTGTTGGACAAACAAAAGAAGTGAGGAATATGTTTATCATTTAACAGCAGCGGTCAGGGTGATGATGAGGCAAGCACCAGTGATCGCGGCCGCGCCTCTCGTTTCTCATTCCGCTCCGTGTGTCTGCTGGGTCAAATGGATCAAACGGGCAGGGCAGCGCTTTTCACGAGCGGAGATAGCTACTAGACGAATCATGTCATTTTTTTTTTCTTATCTCGGTTCTTTTGTCGTAAGTTATGCTATTACTCCATTAATTTATACAGTATATCAAGCGCTCCCTGAACGCAGTCTCTGGCTTATTGCCAGTCAAGCGCAAGCACGCTGCACCCGTCTTTCCGAGTCACAGGGCTCAAGTCCAAGTCATTGCTGTCAAAGTCTAAGTCGAGTCTCAAGTCTTCTTTCATTATGTCGAGTCACAAGTCATCAAATTTGGGACTCGAGTCTGAGTCAAGTCTCGAGTCATGTGACTCGAGTCCACAACCCTGCAAATTGCAATCTTTGCGTCTGCTTCACTCACAATGAACTTCCACGCCGACGACATGTTTACATGCGGATGTGAGTGCAACTGTGCCGTCAAAGCGGACCGGCTGTGAGATGAGGTGTATTCAATTTTATGCAGCACCACATAGACCGATCAGACACCAAAGTAGCACGAGAGTGATTCGAAAGCATGCGCAGCCATGGGCGGCGCTAGGGAGGGGCTAGGGGCACCCCCAAGAAAGACCAAAGCACCCCCATAGCACCCCCAAAAATAAAGATGATGAAATAAACAAAATATAAAAATAAAAATTTGACTTATTACACATGCATAACTCATGCAAAGCAATACAACATGACGTGATTTGCAGTAGCACTTTTTGTAATGTCATAGCATTTTATTTTAAAAATGGATCGGTTCCTTCTATAGGATTTTTCATCCAATTAACTATCCACCATGCAAAAACCACAAGTCTGATCACTTAGGCCTGCCTCTGACTAAAGATTCTTCTAGTCAACTAGTCGCACGTTTATGTTAAATTGATTAATATAACCTACTAAACCATCCTTTAATATAGGCTATATGCACTTGCGTATAGCCTATTCCGCACTGAAGTGCGGGCATAAAGCTTGCCGCAAAGCACCTGCAAAAGTAATGATTATGAATGCGTCTGGGAAAAAGAAGACATTTTAATTATTTAGTACTAAACTAGTGCTTTCTCAGTGTTGGCTGCAAACATGACGTTGCCGAATGCCGACACTGACTCCCCATCTTCACAGTAATGGACCTGCAATTAATAGAGGAATGCATATTTTCTTACAGACTACATAATTAAAGAATATTTGTTTTTATTTGAATTGGTTCGTATAATAGTATAGCCTACATTTCAAGCTTTATATAGGCCTAGATTTATTTCTTATGTCTGTGAGCCGGTTCATTGTTGTGACGCGCTGAATTTCACAGAGACTGCATGAGACGGCAGAAAGCGCATCCAAAAATGGCGAAGCATTTTAAGTTCTTTCAGCAGGAAAAATAAATAAATACATTAAAAAAATAAAATCAATAAATAAATAAAAATGCAAGGGATTGCGCCAAGGGACGCCTCCATGTCATGCAATATTGCAATACTCCCATACTCATAAACAGTTGACATGCGCCTATATAGCGCATATTCATCTAAATTAACGTCAGAGGGAGCGGCCAAAAAATGTGATGAGTCATGTGATGAGAATTTTATTATTCACATGAAAAATAATAACCTGTTTTGGTCATATTTATACTATTAATTGCCCAGCTCCCCCTGTCAATGAACTAGCACCCCCTCAGCACCTGCGTTCAAAATTCTCTGGCGCCGCCCCTGTGCGCAGCCATCTGCTCTCTGTAGCTCTCGCGGTGCTTTGATGTCAACAATTGGTATGCAGGGTGCTGTTTCAAGTCGAACCAAGAAAAGGACTTTGGTCTAACACACTTATGGTCTTACTTTAGTCTGAGCTTGCAATTTCTCTTGCTCTTCGCCCAGACCCCCCCCACACCCCGGAACTAGATGATTCACATAAATTACACATTTTGATTCAAAACTGCGTATTTCACTGAAAACCGACTAGTTTGCAGGTATGAGAATTGTGCGAATGAATTAGTTTCTTGAAGCATTTTGAAGACGTTGCCACAGTTCTTCTGGATTTAGTCTGTCTCAGTTTGTTCTGTTTCTTCGTGTCATTCCAGACAGACTGATGATGATCAGATCACATCTCTGTGTGGAGCACTGGCTGTTGTATACAAAAATCTCACTGGATTATTACAATTAATGCCAAAATAAATGTTTGGCAATATACATGTTTGACATGCTGCAAAAGTTGCTGTAAGAGGAGGAATGCAGAGAACAGAGAGACATTATTTGTAATTTGAGCTGCTCTTGGTAGATTGTGTTGGTCATTATGGAAATGAGCTGCTGTGTTCTTTAATTTGAGCATTGTCAGCAGATTATGAGAACGTTTCACTCCCATCAATGCTTTTGGAATCGTGTCGCTCTAATTTGCCCTATTTAGTACATTTGGCCCTTCTCCTGCCACAATCTATATAATCATACATTGCATAGATCCACTCCATTACTGTATTCTTACTACTTTATTTTGTTACTGAAAGGAAAATCCCCAGCAAACATTTACATATTCATCTAAATGCCACCAAGGGCGTTCACTGTATACACTGCTCAAGTATTAAAAAATAAAATCTGTAAGTAGATCAGGCATTTATGTATACCTCAAGGTTTGCTTTGGTTTTGCAAGTCTTTCCACAGTTATTGCACATGTAAGGCTTCTCAGGTGTTTCTGGTCTGTGTAACTTCTTCCACACTGATAATATAGAGCAGTTTTTTTCATATGTGAATCTTCATGTGGTCTTTAGGGGCTGCTTTACTTCTAAACTGCTTTACTTCATTCCAAGTGACCGCATACAAAAGACTTCTCTCTAATGTGAGTTCTCATGTGTCTGTAAAGGCCCCCTTTTCAGCTGAAACTATTTCCACTAGGGCTGCACGATATATTGCATGCGATAGTCATCCGCATCTCGTCAGTAAAGCCGGTTCTGTGATTACAAATAAATCTCTATCACCTGTTTTCAGATGGAGCGGCATTTAATACACAGAGCCGTAGTTCACTGACAAGCTACGCAATGCGCGCTCAAAATCGCAGATGCATCGCATGCGATAGTGAACGTGATATTGCGTAGCTTGTCAGTGAAGTGCTAAAAGTGTCAGTGTTGCCAAATCTTCATAGAAAAAAAACCAAACAAGAACAAGCATAAAAAAACACCCAAATGCTTTGTTTTATAACAAAAAAAAAATAAAAATAAAATTTTAAAAACAGTGTTCGCGGATGACGAAAGCCAGCGTCCACTACCAAACTTAACCTGGCAAGATATTTGAGTCCTGGAGGCGGTAAGCAGCGGATTAAAGCCTGTAGCAGACTTGACCGACGTTTTGTCAGGAGAGTCTTACGTTACTGTTTTGTCTGTCACATGCCGCACTTTAACGGAATCAGATGATGACACACAGCTAAGTAGAAAAATGAAGACTGGCATTTTAGAGGAATTAGACACCAAATATGACAATGCCGCAACCCAAAAACTTGTGGCTTTAATTTGAACGAATTGGAGCAAACTAAGAATGAACTGCTTGATGCCATTAATGACTGCCTTCGAAAGAAAAATCACGAGAATACTGAGGAAGAACAACAAGAAACCCACAAGCGAGGCAGCTCGGGCAGCGGCTGAGCTTATGGCCTATCTTTTGGAGGATGTAATTGACGAAGAGGAGAATCCACTTGCGTGGAGGAAGAATAACGAACGTCGCTTTCCCCTCATGTCTTTCGCAGCCCGAAAATTCTTGTGTGCGCCTGCAACAAGCAGTCCGTCGGAGAGTGTTTTTAGCACAGCAGGTCAAATTATTACTCCATTCCGTAATACTTTAACCCCGGAGAAGGTGAATACGCTGGTTTTCCTGTCTAGAAATCTGCGTTAGATTAACTCCTCACAAATATTTAATACATTTTAGGTTCAGGGTTTTTTTTTTGTCTTATTTTTAAGCGTTATATTGGGTCTTAAATCAAAATCATATTTGTTTTAATTTTGACAGTGATTTCCATACACAGTTGATTTTTTTTTTGGACACGCACCATAATTTGTTTTCAAAAGAAAGAATTTGTTGAATAATCTACATGGGTTACTATCAATGCAGTTTGTCAATAAACTGAATAAATAAAATGTGATTCATTGTGTCCTTAATAAACTTTTTTTTTTTTTTTTGTCATGGGGTCCGCAGTCAAGTTATTTTCTTTTTGGCATTAGACATTTGATTTGCTTTTCTTTGTTTCATTTGCTTAATTCTAATACTTCTATTATTTCTGTTCTGTTAATTATTAAAGATATTTTAAACTTGTCAAACGAACAAAGCTTTTACGGGTCTGGAACGACATGGGAACGACAGTGATTAATGACACAGTTTTCATTTTCGGGTGCACTATCCCTTTAATATAATGTAAATAATGTATCCCTTTAAGCCATACAAGTCTTAATACTCAGGGATCCCTTTAAACAAGGATCAATTGAGTGAGTTCAGCTTTGAGACTGAAAACCAACCTGTTTGTTCCTCAGTCTCTTCATGTTTGACTCTGAATGTTTCTTCAATCTTCACGTCTTTAATCTCCTCTTTAATAAACACCATTTTTACAACAGCGTGACACGTATCTCAGTTGAGTTTATCAGTGTGTTCAAGATGAGAATAATTAACAGAAAGAAAAATTAATCCAAACTAAATCTCTGGACGTTTCAGTCCACTCCCTAGTTCAATAGTCAGTGCACTGGTAAAGGAGTCAGTCAGAGTTAATTTCATTAATCTTAGTTAACAGCCTTAAATCACTTAATTATTAAAACTCACACACACACAATTTAGGAGAATGAGGAAAAATGTACAGACTCACTTTTTCGTTTAAATTCGGTATTTAATAATTGGTAAATTATATTTAAATATTACACTTACAATCGATTTGTTAAGACTGTCATTACTCATGTTTGTTTTTCTCGCTGTATTTACACTGTTTTGAGCATCAGGTGACGTCCGCGCGCAGTGATTCGAATCAATGAATCATTTTGTGAATCGTTTGAATTCGTTTACAAAATGATTCACGTTTTAAAGAGTCATCTTTTCTGTTACTCATTCGCGTTAAAACAACGTCCATTAAAGTAACTAGATAAAGCATTACAGTGAGTATAATTACGCCATTTATATCTTTAAAAACTATACAACTGCATGAACGGTTTTGTATGAATGAAAGGCTTTAAACGCTTAAAAACACTAACCTTTCTGCAGCCGAATCACAACAGATGCAGGAGCGTGTGCTTATGACGTCACACACACCTCAAGACCAAAATAAAAGTCCTGTTCTGTGTGGAGTTGTCTAAAATCACAAGAGTGCACAGAAACTGCATATAAAATTGTAAAAGATTGCATAGAAATGCACATATGTTCATGTTCTATGCTTTATCCCTTTAACTTTCATGTGTACTTTGAGAGCAGATGTGAAAATAGAGGGAGAAAACAATTAAACTACTAAAATTACTTACTGTTTCATTAATAATGAATTACTTAATTTCATTAAGCTGTTCACTTTTGTCAGACGCTTATTATTGTTCAAGTGAAATCACCTATGTGAAAAAAAAAAGTTACTGTTCAGAATGTTTTTGTACGTTTTTATCAACATCAATAGGAGATTACGTCACACGACGTCACAGGTTCAACGGCACGTCGTTGCGAAAGACGACCGGAAAAATGTTGTGTTGTGTAGTAACAAATTTGAAAATCTGACATGTAGGAAATAAATATGTCTTAGGCAGCAGTTTTACCACAAATACAGACACCACCACAACCACCAGAAATACTTAATTGTGTCTGCTTTACAATGAAACACAAGCTCACTGCGACCGATTCCCTGACATAAGACATTCATTGCGACCCATTTAACAGATGCATCATTTTAGGTTAGAACAACTGGAACAGCAACAAGCAATAACAATACAGCGTAATAATCAACCAACTATGATAATCTAGCCCTCTATTAAACATTAAAAAATTGTTTCATCATACCTTTAGCTTACTCAGTAGCGCTAAGTTCTTAGGTGCACTGCTTGCGCAGGAAGTTTGTGTGTCAGATGTGACAATTAAAATGCGATTTTGTGAAACAGACTGTCCTAAATTGTTGCTATAGTAGCATCATATTAATGCTAGAAAGCCTATGCATTTGGCATTATTTATTTATTTACATATCACCATTATTTTTTATAATTAAAGTCTATTTTCACACTCATCTTGGGTGAGGGGGGAGGGATAGTCTGAGTCCCCCGTGGCGCCGGCCCTGCATCAACTTCCACTTCTTTTAAAGCCAACCACAGCAGTCTTTGGTTACAAGCCATCAGAAGAGCCGACTGGAACGAGGACCAAATTAAAAATGCCCAACTCTGCAGTTCACACTTCATATCAGGTAAGTTAACATTACGCTAAATCAGACGCATCACTCGGTTTGGCTTACAACAAAATAACGGTAAATAATGAGTTGTACGCTTATTTAACAATAGAACACAGATGAACAAGTTTGAGTCGAACTAGCTTACTAGCTAACTTTCCTTCAATTTTGTTACGTTGTCTTGCTAGTAGTTAGCCTGACGGCTAGCTAGTCTCATAAGCTTGGCTAGTAACGTTAGTACTTGGCTAATATGTTATAGCAACCTCAGGCTAAAGTTAGCTGTTACACTCTATCGTACTGTCAATCAATAGAATACACTTTTTTTGTACAGGACAGGTATCCATGGACTTCAATAGTCCCAACCTTGTAGTGATGGCAAAATGCAAGTACTCCTCGCTGCAGACTGTAGCGCAGTGACGTCACATACCTACATCACGTATGTGTTTAGCGCCGCACTGACTGGCGTTAACGCGCATGAACAGGTTCATTCACTTCCGGATGTTAGAAAGGTATGGTGGAGTCGAGATTCGGTGGCCGTAAGTCAAAGAACATTAACTTATGTTTTCTTATAAAATGTGCGTTTGTGTTAACGGCTTTTAATTGTAAGAATGCTTTGGTCATAATCATAGAGAGTGTCATTGCAAATGTGTGCGATTTCAAACATTTATGACGTGTTTTATGATATGTGTTAGTATTCGAAGTGACAGGGATTCTGCTGGTCTTTAAAAGTCTTATTTCGCCTAAAATGAGTCTTTAAATGTCTTAAAATAGAGCAGAAAAACTTATATTAATAAAGTAATGCCATTGATTGTTGCATGCATTGCAAAAAAAAAAAAAAAAAAGTTGTTTCTCATTTGTCATCTTTTTCATTAACTATCAAAGATTAATAGATACTGTAACAAATGTATTGTTCATAGTTAGTTCATGTTAATTAATACATTAACTAATGTTAACCAATGACACCTTATTGTAATGTAGCAAATTAGCTCGAAAGGAAAATATTTATAATTAATAATAACTGGTTACAATTAATTATGAATATTTAGATCAGATCTTAGAATTAACTGTAGCAGAATCAATATTACAATGATTTAATCTGTTCGTCCACCAACAGTAGAATTATTTATCAATTCAAGGAAAGATGATTTTCCTGGCCAAGAAAGATTAACTTTCCTACTTCATACAGTATTAGCATTAACTTAGCATGTAGCAAGGAGCCGCATTCAATGACTTTGAATCGTGAGCAGCACACAGAGGCAATCAATTGTGAATATAATGAATTTAATAAATGAAACTACAGCTAACATACAACTAGACTAAGCAAAACACATATATACAGAATGAAGGAAAGTAAGGAAAGAGAGAGAGAGAAGAACAAAGAATGGCAGTATTTCACATCAATTAACCACAACCTAGTGAGAATCATCAGAGAATCAAAAATCACCTTAAAAAAAGGGGCCCAAACTTAGACACGCATCTAACTAGTTGGAAACAGTTACTTGCTTTGGCTTTGCTGCTGAACAAGAGTCCGGATGCGGTAGACAACAGAGGTTCTTGATGAGTTCAGTAGGAGTGAGCTGGAGGCTTTCGTCGGGTTCTTCTGAAGATCGGAGAGTCCACAGTGAATCACAAAGTTACTTGAGGATAAAAACTGCCTGAATGTTCGACTCAAGGGTGATGAGTCTTGGAGAGTGTGTCTCAAAGGGATTGAGCAATGATGAGTTTGGGTTAGGGACTTTTAACGGTCCGTGGTCACACCCATCTTTGGCAGATTGACCAATGTAGAGGTGTGAATTCTGAGCGGGAGAAGTTCCTTTGTCTCACGCAACACCTTATTTGCATGGTTTATGGCGGTCTGGGGGATTTGTCCAATATTGAATCAAAGTATGTTAAAAAGAGTATGGTGCACGTTATGGTGACATAATATACACCATTAATCCAGGAATCGGAAGACGGTCATTTTGATACCTAACATGCAAGGGTTTGGAAAACATTAAGGCAGTGATACATTCATATGTCTAGATCCAAGTAATTGGCGCTTCACTACAGTACTACAGAGTTGTAACCAAGCTACTATAACCTAGAAGCATGCATACAACACAGGAATACACTATATACATTTTGGAACAGTTTGATTGTGGATAAATGGAGCCAATGTCCTTTTCTGTGTGTATTCTGGCTTTTGAGTGTGTGTGGGCCACAGGTAGTGGCTCCTCGTGAGCATGTTGTTCGCGGAGAACAAGATAGCCAAGGGGCAGAAGGGGTGGTACAGGCTGGCATGGAAGATAAGGGGCAGACAGTGTCTAAACAAGATCTAAGAGTGGAGCAGAAAGTATCAGTAGCACTGTTAGCGTCAAGAGATGCTAACTGTTTAGGGGAAGGTAGCAAAGATGAAACTATAGCAGATAGCCAGGAGGGTGAGAGTGAGCGTAGGTTACGTCGAAAGATGACATGTGGAGGGGTATGTGATGTGTCAGGAACCATGTTGAGGTTAAGAGTGAGAAGGAAGTGTGCAGTGGAGTAACCAGTACATGATCAGTGGAGCAGTGTCGTGTGTAAATAAGGTCCAGTTGGTAGCCTGATTTGTGAGTAGCCATAGTTGACACTCGGTTGAGATCAAAAGAGGCAAGCAGAGTGTGGAAGTCTGCAGCCTGAGGTTTATCTAGGTGGATGTTGAAGTCTCCAAGCATAATTAGGGGAGTACCATCCTCAGGAAAGGTTGAGAGCAGCACATCTAATTCATCCAAGAAGTTACCCTTGTTGTCCTGGGGGTCGATAAACAATGACAAAATGGATTTAAGAGGGTAGGTAACAGTAACTGAATGTGATTCAAAGGAGGTGTTGATAACCAGAGATGGTAAAGGATTAAATTTCCAATCATAAGAGATAAGCAGACCAGTACCTCCATCTCTTCCAGTCAAACGGGGGGTGTGAGAAAATGAGAAATTATTGGAGAGTGCTGCAGGTGTAGCAGTGTCCTCTGGTTTGATCCAGGTCTCTGTTAGAGACATGAGGTTTAGCCTTGAATGACCAATAATAGAAGTAATGAAATCGGCTTTGTTTACAGGAGATCGGCAATTCCAGAGACCAATAGAAAAAATAGTGTATTAGCAGACATAGGCAGTGTGCAGGTTGTTAGGATTGCGCTGTCTACATTGTGTGAAGCGTGGTTTGCGAGTAGTAGTGATAGTAGGGATCTGGAAACACATAGCTAGAATTGGTTATAAAAAGCTGAAACAGAAGTGAAACAAGAATTAGGAAAGAGGATAAATAAGAAGTGATACTTGTATCCCTTGCCGGTGTCCCTGTCCGGTGGAGTCACACGGTAGAGTCAATGATCTTTACACTGTTCGTTCTTCACACGAGGGCTGCCACGACCTCTGCCCGCGGAATACTAAGCTTTTTTATACCTGTTTCACCAAACGGAAATTGAATTCAGCTGAACACACTTTACTGTTTCTCACAACAAAGGGCTAAGCAAGCGCACGACACAGACAAGGTACGTCTCAATACAGTAAACAAAACAAGCATTTCCTAGCAACGACAACAGCGCTAAACACTAATGAGACAAGAAATAAATACACTTACGATCTGCTTTTATTTTCCGCTGATTGACTGCTCTCAGAGTATTTCTTTACAGTCTTTTGCTAGCGCACACTTCACACTTTACTATTTCTCACAACAGGGCTAAGCAAGTGCATGACACTGACAAGGTATGCGACAGAGTACGAGCGAGTCTATGACGGATTTCCATCAATTGGAAAAAATGAGGGGAAAAGAAACATGCAGTACGTTGTTGTTCTGCCAGCACACCAAAAATCATCCCCGCCACGGCTGCAGCTCCTCACTGACAACATAGTAACACCGCTCGCATCACTCACAGTCGGGTTATTAGCAGAGAACACAGAGCAAACTTGAATTTCGGCGCAGGATTGCGGCTATTAATAATAATTCTACTCATTCCCGCAGATTCCGATGGAATGTATCAAATTTGCACGTGCTTTTGAGTCTTGATAATTCACTCGCACGCTCTCATTTTCTCTGCGCCCACAGATTGCGATAAGGAGAGTGACAGCTTTTAATAATTATTAAGGGAGTTTGCAAATGTGATATTGATTTAATACAACAGATCAATAAACAAGTACTGCATGATTTTGCTCTATATCAACAACGAAAATAGTTCTAAATAAAGTAACAGCTGAGCCGCTGCGCATCTCTGAAAGCAAACACAGCCGTGTTTCATTCATGAATGAAAGTGCATTTTTGAACAGATCTAGTGAGTCAGTGATTCATGATTACCCATTCATAAAGACAATCATTTGCTTCATTCCGGAATGAATCAGGTGTTCGAATGAATCAATTGAATGAACGATTCAGTGATAAAATCAGCAACTTGCTGCCACCGCCACTGTTTCATTTTTAGCGAATAATTTCAGTCATTTAAATTGTTTAATATTTCTGTATTCAAAATTTTGTATTTAAAACAATGTCCACATGAATCTATGAATTTAATTGCACTCATGCCACCTCTGAGCCTCATTAAACGTCTGAAAATGAAAGCCACTTTTGTGTTCTTCTGTGCCACCTCTGTAGTACAAATTATTTTATTAATACTGATTTCATTAATACTATTTGTCTTGTTCTACTTATTATATTGTTTTAAATAGAGATTTTAAAAAGCTTATGAACATAAATTTTTGAGTTTGACAGATGAAAATGATGCCATTGCAAAGGTAAAAAGAAAATACCCCTGTAAGTCACTTTAAGGAGTCAAATGTCACCTCGTATTAGGAAGGCTAATTTTTTTATCCGAATTTTTGATTATTGATCAGAAGGTGCTCCTAAATTTTTTAAATTAGGAGGACAAGGGCTCCTAAAAAGAAAGCATAGAGCCATGTGTAACATATTAGATCCGTGCATGAGGTCTTAAAGAAACAGCAGCCTAAATAAACCTGCTGCTGTCTTTCATTGTACAGTGAAGACTATCCAGTGTTATTTTACAGTTGAATAGATTATAGTTAGACCTAACTGAAAAAATTTAAGTACTTCTAATTTAATTTGTATGTTGTTATTGTTTGTGCTATTTATTCTCATTAATTTACTTGTTCTTATTTTATTATTTACTTATCTTTTTTAGTTCATATAAATTCAATTCTGAGTGCAGGTGATTCTTGGGTGGGGAGGGGGCGTGGTCCATGGAAAATAGTCCTGCCACCACAGCTGGAATAAATCCTAGAGGAAACACTACATTTTTCAAATTTTATTAAATGTATGTATTTACAAAGGTAAAAAGAAAATGCCCCTGTAAATCACTTTGAGTCAAATGTACGGAAGTTCTAAGAGGCCATTATTTTTCTATCTTGTTTTCTCGTTATCACGACTTAATTTTCTCGTGATCTCGACATAACAAAAGTGTATTTTTATTTATTTATTTTTTACAATGATTGATTTTTAAAACACAATGCGTCGTGAGTCTACTGTTGCTATAGTAACGAACTTAACTCTGAAGCGCATCTGATGGACAGATAGCTAGCCGTGCGCTCTTTTATACTGTAGCCTATGTTATGGATATTTCTTTGCTTCACGTAGTACTAATAAAGTCTACAATAAACAAATATAGGCTAATCAATCACTGTTGATTTTTTTCCAGAGTATGCTAAACATTTTGTTTGTGTAATTAACATGTTTAAATGGTCTAACATCAGAGCATTCAACACCGAAAGCGCAGGTGCGCCTTCAGAAGAATGCAGAGAATTGTTCTAAAGCTGCTTGGATTCAACTCACTTTGTTTTCCTCATTCGTTATGAAATAAAATTATATATAATTTGTTTGTGATTTTTATTAGTCATGTAGGATGTGTTGTGATTGATATGTGCCTTACAAGCTTGGGATGCTGTTTGAAAAGAGTGTTTATTTGTGTGTGTGTGTGTGTGTGGTTTCCTACAAAGAAATGTAGAAAATATTACAACACTGTATAACATCGCTTAACTAAATTAGCTTATACACATTTTTACATATATAAATCACATTTCTTATCAATATATATTTATTAACAATAAAGATTAAAAATAAGGACAAAGATGCACATTACAAACTGTAGCGCGTTCTACATAAACACATTATCCCCGCTTAACTAACAATCGTGTACTTCAAAGATGCACAAATAAAGATAGCCTATAGGCTGCAAACAGAATACTATACAGTGACCTCAACATTGGTTTTAATAAGCAATAAGTTTCACTGAATGTTATTGTAGTGAAATGAGTCATGCTGCAGTAAGAACGTAACGATAACAGATACACTTTCAAGCAAAAATAATCATTTCTATTCAAGCATTTAACATTTATAAGTTAATTAAATGTCAGTAATGACCTGCACAAATTATAGCAATCACGGAGAGGTCCTTACTCTGTCCCGAACATGTACAGTAAGGTGGATATACAGTATACAGGTCTCAATCAGTTATTTTTAGTTCTACACTGCCACCTGTTGGCGCAGTTGTGTAACTTAGAGAACAACTCCTGTTATGTCGAGATAACGAAGTCGTGATCACGAGAAAATTAAGTCGTGATCACGAGAAAACGAGAAAATTAAGTCGTGATCACGAGAAAACAACTTTTATGTCATGTCGAGATAATGAGAAAATTAAGTCGTGATCACGACAAAACAACTTTTGTTATGTCGAGATCACGAGAAAAGAAGGAAAAAAAATTATAATGCATGGCCGCTTAGAACTTCCGTACAAATGTCACCTCGTATTAAGAAGGCTTATTTTTGATCAGAATTTTTTTTATTATTGATTAGAAGGTGCTCCTAAATTTTTTGAAATTAGGAGGACAAGCGCTCCTAATTACAAGACGACAAACATGGCTCTTATACTGGGTGTGTGACAGGTATGGCTGTGGAATGGGGTTTGGCCGAGGAAAAATTTTCAGTCAAAAGATTTTTTTTTTTTTGCTCTTACCCCTGCAATTATCAATTGAGAATTTGTTATTCGTATGGTCTGGTGGTCATATGGCATATGCCTGCAAATATGGGACAAACTGCATTCTGCATAGCTTTCATACGGAACACTTTGATGCCTTAAATACGGGACGATTCTGTATTATACGGGACGGTTGGCAACCCTATTTGCAGTAGTTAATTTACTGGTATTTGTGGGATAATTCTCCAAAAAACATGTCTTAACTTATTTTGTTTGACAAGCAGCAATAGTTGCTGTAAAAGGAGGAATGCAGAGAACAGAGAGATATTATCAGAATATCCAAGCAACATTATTTGTAATTGGAGCTGCTCTTGGTAGATTGTGTTGGTCATTATGGAAATGAGCTGCTGTGTTCTTTAACTTTAGCGTTGTTGGTCGATCATGAGAACTTTTCACTTCCATCAATGCTTTTGGAATTGCTGTCTCACTCTAATTTGCCCTATTTATTAAATCTGGCCCTTCTCCTGCCACAACTGAAATAACCCATACACTGCAGAGATCCACTCCAACACTGTTTTCTCACCACTTTTATTTTGTTATTGAAAGGAAAATCACCAGCACATATTTACATATTCATCTAAATGCCACCGGGGTGTTCGCTGTATCCGCTGATCAAGTGTTTTAGCAAACAACAAAAAAGAATTTTGCTGAAAGTAGATCGGGACTTACATAAACCTACGGAGCCCGGGAAGTCACCTGTAGGAGAAAAAAAATCATCAATCCATGGCGACGGTTTTGTAATTTGTCCCCTCAGTTTATAAAGCATACTCACAAACTCTTAAACTGTTCCCTCGGTTTAACAAATCGTGCCCACGGATCAATAAACCGAACTTCTGAATTTCCTAACCGTGTGCTCAGATTTTGTAAACCGTACCTTCGGTTTTTAATCCGTGCACACGCTTACGCAATCCGATCCCGCAGGTTTGTAAACTCTACTCACGGATTCATTTTAGAAGAACAGCAAGCTCCTAGGTAGCCTACGTGTTAATCATATTGTATATTATTTAATTGCATATTATTATGTGGAATAGGCCTACATCAAATTGCCTTAAGTAATCATCAATTGTAGCGGGTAGGCCTACGAGGTGGAATAGCCTACAACAGTTTAAAGGTGCAGTAGGAGATCTTGGAAAATGCTAACTTTAGCCTGATAGCACAGAAAGCAAACATCCCGCCTTCCCTGCAATTGCATTCCAAAGCCACGTCCCCTGAACGCATATACGCTCACAGACCATAACACCAGAGACAACATTACAACAACAGGCTACATCAGCGGTTCCCCAATTCCAGTCCAGAAGATCGGGTTGTTGATGTTTGTCTGCCTTTCTCTCGCTGTCTGTACAGCGTATGTGATGACGTATCCTGTCTGCGCGAACAGGGTGCGCAGAGGTATGCTAATACATAGGTTGATAGTTAATAGTAATTATTATTATTTTAATTTATAGGCTAAATAAATGATTCCATATAAGACAGAAAAAATGTTTATCAAATATATAAAATAGAATAGTATTGCTTTTTACCTTGTTCTCTCAAAACTCTAGTTAGTTAGAAAATTCAGGAAATTTTCTATTCTTTTTAGCATTTATTTTTACATTAGGCTATAGGATAAAACACAGGCGGCGAAGACTATTTTGTGAGTGCGGATCATTGTCTCACATACTATGAAAAATAAAGTTTAATAAACACAATACAATGCATCCCGAATCTAAACAGGTGGCCTGGTTGAATCTGCCGGTACAGACTGGGGGCGGGGCCACAAATCCATGAGTTTACAAACCTGCGAGAATGGACTGCAAAAGCATGCGTACAGATTATGAATTTATGGGTACGGATTCAAAAACCGAAGGTACGGTTTACAAAATTTGAGTGCACGGATTGGAAAGTCATGAGTATGGTTTATTGATCTGTGGGCACGATTTGTTAAACCGAGGGAACAGTTTAAGAATTTGTGAGTACGGTTTATAAACTGAGGGGACGAATTGCAAAACTGTCGCCACAGATTGTTTTTTCTTCACCTACAGGTGACGTCCCGAGCGCCGTATAAACCTCAAGGTTTGCTTTGGTTTTGCATGTCTTTCCACAGTGATGGCACATGTAAGGCTTCTCTCCAGTGTGAGTTATTACATGATTCCTCAGGTGTTTCCGTTCTGTGAAACTTCTTCCACACTGATAATATAGAGCAGTTCTCTCATATGTGAATCTTCATGTGGCATTTAAGGGCTGCTTTACTTCTAAAACTCATTCCAAGTGATCGCATACAAATGATTTCTCTCCAATGTGTGTTTTCACGTGTCTGTTAAGGCATCCTTTTTGGCGGAAACTATTTCCACATTGTTGGCAGGTAAAAGGCTTCTCTCCAGTGTGAATTCTTATGTGGTCTATAACGTGTCCTTTTTGAATGAAACCATTTCCACAATGTGGGCATATGTAGGGTTTCTCTCTAGTGTGATTTCTTAGGTGGTATTCATATTTTCCTTTTTGGCTGAAACTCTTTCTACAGTGAGGGCATGTGTAGGGATTCTCTACAGTGTGAACTCTGCCCATGTGGTAATCAAGGGTTCCTTTTCGGTTAAAACTTCTTCCACACTGATGGCAAGTAAAAGGGTTTTTTCCAGTGTGTACTCTCATGTGGTCATCAAGGTTTACTTTTCGTTTGAATCTTTTTCCACACTGTTGGCAGGTAAAAGGCCTTTCTCCTGTATGAATACTCATGTGGACTTTAAGGCTTCCATGTTGATGAAAACCCTTTCCACACTGAAGGCATGTATAAGGCGTCTCTCCAGTGTGAATTCTCATGTGCCTGTTAATGCTTCCTCTATGAGTCAAACTCTTTCCACACTCTTGGCAGGTGAAAAAAATAATATTTCCTGTCTTTTGAGCCCTTTCCTGTATGGAAGTTGTTTCAGTCTGTGAACAACTAAAAGATTTTTCTTCAGTTTTGAAATCATGGTGATTTGTGTATTGATCTTCCTCTTTGATTTCATTCAGTACTTCATTCTCTTCTTTCAGTGCCATCAGGTCTAAGGCAAGAAAACACAAATAAAAGTTAACCCCTGCTTAGTGGCACAAAGCAACAGACATCAAAACCAACATACAACTAGATTCTATACCTATTAAGCTCATAGGCGGAGCGTGTGTAAGACTGGGCAAGGCTTAGCCTGCCCCTGGCCACAGGTCTGAAATGGCTTGGGGCAAAATGCCAGAAAATTTGACAAATATGCCCCTGTACAATTAAAGAAATCTATTAAGGATGTCACGAATACAGTGAAAAGTGTCAATTGCGGCATTAAATTTAGATCTGCTAGTGGTGCATCAAATTATGCGTTTTTACAGCATTCCGCATTATATCCAATCACACACGATTCTGTTGAGCTTATGAATGCAATGGCCAATCAGAGGCATTCAGATGAGTCATCACTGAAATGCCAGAGTTGTGTTGAGCACAAAACTATCGTGAATTCTCTCATCATAAACAACAAAGTGGAAATGTACATATACAACGCAAGTAAGAGATTCATTTGACATTGTAGGTAGCTTTATTGAATGGGGTAGTTTTTAGCTTTATTGAACGGGGAAGCGAAATTTTTTGAGAATGTTATGAAGTGAAATAAATGGATTTTCCCTGCTCAGGGATCAGAGAGCAATGAACACTGTGTAGGGAGCATGTCAATCGGAACACAGTTCATGCACGTAGCTCTCTTCTAACGAGCTGGTTATCTGAACCGAGTGTGTTAACTAAGTGAGACATGCAAAATATGCAGAGCGGGGGGGCGCGAGGACTGGAATTGGGAACCGCTGGGCTACATCATGTGTCATTCACCGGTGAGAAAACTTTACAGCACAGTTAGTAAAAGTACTACAATACCAGGAAGGAAGATCGGGTTGTTGATGTATGTCTGCCATTCTGGCTCTGTCTGAACAGGGTGCGCAGAGGTATGCAAATACATACATTGACCAGCAGGTAGGAAAGCAAATTAAAATGCTCGGACCGAGCGTTTTCATTGGACGAATATTTCTTGGTCCTACACCTTCCACAGAATATATAAAAACATTTAGACCACTTTGCTATTGGGATGTGAGGAGACTTTAAACCAGCATAACTGATTTGCACGTGAAATTGGGCTTTTACAGAGGAGCGAAAGCTGGAAAGGGCGGCTGAATGTGGCGCAATAAGGGTATCTTCCGTTCATTCGTTTTTTAATTTAATATTATAAACAGAAAAATAAGAAAAAGGTTCCTTTTTTAATTTTTTCAAAAAAATGAAAAAACAAGAATTATGCTTGATTTTCCGTTTTTATGCTCCTGGTTAGAAAATTAATTAACGACTTGAATATTCCATCTCTGCATGTGGGCGGGAATAAAACGCCCCTTTCCGTTGATTGGTCAACCAAACATTACACCGTGCCATCATTAGTTCTTCCGCAGTTCTGCGCAGCAGAAAACAGTCCTGCTGCTACAGTTGTATGCATTCTTAATACGTTTATTGCAACTATATTTAATTACTTTCTCACCAAACAACCAGACTAACAAATAGATAACGAATAGCCCATATACCGGGGCAGAGCCTATAGACGACTTACTTTTGTATGGGCATAATTTCGGCACCCTGTGTGAGAAATAAGTTATTAAAAAAAGTTATAAATTATTATTTTCTCATAGCTTAATATTAATTTATTCACATCTGTAGCCTACTCATAGCTACCCCCTAGCCTACATCTTTGGCACATCGCCTGTTTTATTGAGCTGAGTTATGTTAGCCGTTAGCCTTTTGCTGGTCTGGTTGTTTGATAAGTAAGTGATGAAAGTTGCAATAAACGCGTTACGAATGATACAACTGTAGCAGCAGGACTGTTTTCTGCTGCGCAGAACTGTGGAAGAACTAATGACAGCACAGTTTAATGTTTGGTTGACCAATCATCGGAAAGGAGCGTTTTATTCCCGCCCACATGCAGAGATCAAAAATTCAAGCTGTTTATTCATTTTCTAGCCCTGAATGTAAAAATGGAAAATCAAGCATAATTCATGTTTTTTTTTTGTTTTTTTTTTTAATTGAAAAACGAAAAAGGGAAATGTTTTCTTATTTTTATGTTTTTAATATTAAATTAAAAACGAATGAACGGAAGATACCCTGATTTGGCGCAATAATTATTTTATCTCGATTATTGTATTTTCAGAATCGTTGGAGGCTGAAATAGAAACTGCATTTTGATTAATTGCACAGCTCTATTTCTAAACATGCAGAACTCAGTCAATAAACAAGCCTTTGGACTCTGAACTTGAACACCTCTGATTGGCCATTGCGTTAAATGTGTGTTTAACAGACATGTCTGTGATTGGCTACAATGCTGCAAAACACACTGTAAATACAGTGACCAAGTATAGTGACCATAAACCGATATGCAGAAGACAGTTTGAAAGCTTTGTGGTTTATAACTGTTGTTTGCAATGTATTTACACTATCATAAAGTGACTTCTCAGCCATTTTTGTATTGCATTTTTTATATAGTAGGAGCAATATAAAAAACAATCTTCTTAGTATTGCCCCAACAACAAAAAAATAATAATAAAAATAAAAATGTAACCTTTTCACCTTTTCACATTGTTAAAGGTCAGGATGTTAAAGTGTTAAAGTAACATAAAATAATTATTTTGTTTATGTTAATGAGTGATGTCATAATAATGAATGCTCAAATTGTATGCAGGATCTGCAATTGAAGGCAGCTTTAATATTTATTATTTTTATTTGTCTGATCATGTGATCTCGTGACATTCATGACATTCTTCAGAAATATCACTCATTTCTGTAGAGCTGGAGATTTTAATTAGACTCAAATGATTGAGTTCAGCTTTGAGACTGAAAACCAACCTGTTTGTTCCTCAGTATCTTCATGTTTGACTCTGAATGATTCTTCAATCTTCACGTCTTCAATCTCCTCTTTAATAAACGCCATCTTTATAATAGTTTATAACAGTGTGTCTCGTGGATCTCAGTTGAGTTTATCTGTGTTCAAGATGAGAATAATTAACAAAGAAAAATAAATGCAAACTAAATCTTTGGATGTGTCTGGATCAGCGCCCTACTTCAGTAGGCAGCACACTGTTAAGAGAGTCAGAGTTAATTTCGTTAATCTTAGTTAACAGCCTTAAATCACCCAATTATTAAAAAAAAAAAAAAAAAGCAATACAATTTAGAAGAATGGGGAAAAAGGTGTACACTCGTTTAAATTCGGTATTTAATAATTGGTAAATTATATTTAAATATTACACTTACAATCGATCTGTTAAGGCTGTCATTACTCATGTTTGTTTTTCTCGCTGTATTTACACTGTTTTGAGCAGCAGGTGACGTCCGCGCGCACTGATTCGAATCAATGAATCATTTTGTGAATCATTTCACTCGGAGATTCAAACAGCTCTGTTTCTCCATCACTACTTACCAGTGACTGAATTCGTGTTTACAACAGACCTTTTCACGATTTAGAGAAAGAAAAGAGACGCATCTTTTCTGTTACTCATGCGCGGGAGCGCTTTTACGGACGTTAGAAAAAAAACATTACAGAGTTAAAGTCTGTATAATTACGCCATTTACATCGCTTTTAAAAGCTATACAACTGCAGGAACGGTTTTGTATGAATGAAAGCCTTTAAATGCACCAACCTTCTGCAGCCGAATCACAACAGATGCAGGAGCGCGGCGCGCGGGCTTATGACGTCACACACACACACCTCAAGACCAAAATAAAAGTCCTGTTCGGTGTGGAGTTGTCTAAAATCACAAGAGTGCACCGAAACTGCATAGAAAATTGTAAAAGATTTTTCATGATTTATGCTATATCCCTTTAACTGTCATGTGTACTTTGAGAGCAGACAAGAAAATAAAGGACAAAAACAATTACTGAAATTCCTGAATGTTTCAGAATACAGACTTAAGTTTGGTCCCTTTTGACAGACACTTGGCAGATTATTGTTCAAGTGAAAGCATCTATCTAAAAAAAAAAAAGTTACTGTACAGAAGGTTTATTTTGTACGTTTTTATTTACATCAATAAATATGCATATTTCCTCAAAACACGAGAAGAGCGTAAACACAGCACAGGACAATATACAGCGGCTTGTGTACCGTTTCAGTAAGGAGGTTAAGTGAAAACTCTGAGTATGTTAACCCTGAAATGAGGGAAGCTCTGGGTTTTCTGTTTCAGAATGGGAGGTTTGTCAAACCCTGGAAAACAGGGTAAGTCAAGCCCGTTTCTGAAAGAGAAGTAACTTATACTCAGAGTCAGTTACTCTGTGAACCTAACCTGGTCGGGAGCAGGTTTTCTTCACTAAACCCAGAGTTTCTTTCCGTCTCCTCCCCCTTTTTAATGCATATGCGGTGTTTAAATACATCATTCATTCATTCACACTGCAAAATCGCTTTTCTTACTGAGTATTTTTTGTGTTCTTTCAAGTACAAGTATCTAAAAATTATTCAGTTAAGATGCATTTTCTATAGGCCTAGATGAAAAATGGTCTAAGATATTCAGTCTTGATTCCTGGGGGATTTTCCTTTTCAGTGCATTTTACCTAAAACATGTAAAATTGTCCACCATAGGGCAAGAAAAATAATCTTAATGCAATCGGAAACAAGAATAGGCTATTTTTAATTTTTTACCCCATTTCCAGATAATTTGCAAAATAAGAAAAATGCACTTAAATAATTTTTTTCCCTTCATGGAAACGAGACTAAATACCTTATGTTATTATTTTTCTTTTTTTTTTTTTTTTTACACCGTGTTCACATGCATATTTATTTGAACGGTACCATTTTAAATGGTAGTTTTCTTCAAAACATCGGAGATGCTGAGCACATTATAAGTCCGCTGTATGCAGATTTTAAGGAAAGTGTGCATCGCTCTCACACTCTTTCTGAGAATTTTTTCCTGGGCACAAATCTGTCAAAGAGGAGTTTCACAGGACTGTACAGTAAGTCAGTGGTGTAAAAATCGGTTTAAATTAGGCTAATCTGATAAATGACGTTCACTTGATAACATCTTTCTGTGATGTCTGGAAGTAACCCAATAATCAGAATTTCCTTCAGGATTTCCAGTGTGGTTGGATGCATTGATGACAAGCATATCCTCACCATCTCACCTTCTGAAAATGAAACTGATTACTGCATGGACTGGAAGGATGCCAGATGGAGGGGTAGTACGAGATATATGCCGTAACCACCTCCACAGCTGTTAAATAAACACAAATTATTCATCCTTATTTCCTACAAATACAAAAGCAACAGTTATTCTTTTTACTTTTGGATTTTTAAATTCTTCCAATACTTCTCCATCACGCTCAAAAGCTGCTGCGCATTGAAATAGACACTGAATGATATTTAATGTCAAATGTTTGTAAAGTAGCCTAATTTAGGCTATACACCCATGAACCTTTCATGCTTAAAGCTTTACCTTGATTGAATTGTGTTTTTATACTTCATTTTTAGCTGCTGCCACATTCTTGTTTCTTTTTTCTGTCTTTTTTCTTTTTTTGTCATGGGATACCATTAAATGAATAATAGTTCAATAATTTACAGTTTTCACCTCTTATAACAGTTATTAAGTTATTAATAGTTATTAAGTATTAAACTTACGCATTGACGGAAGTACACGAACGTCTTTTTGGCAGGAGCTGTTGCCATGGTGAATCGTAATTTCGGAGCTCCACTGATCATGACTTTTCATAGTCATAGTGCACGTGCCACTGGATAGGGAAGCAGAGGAAATATTGTGCTTGTTGTTACTAGCTAAAAAAAGGCGAAACAGAGATGAAATGTCTGGCCACTGCATGCAACAAGACAGAGATGGCGAATACACCTCTCATGTGAAGCAGATGGACGAAGAAATGCACTTGAGTTATTTTCAGTTGTCTGCACATCGGTTCGACGACTTGGCCCATCACATTGAACCTTATATTCTACACAAAAGGACACACATGACCCCTGTAACATGTGACATTACGTGTACTCGCGTCTGGAAGTAGCCAGAAATGTGTTGCTGCGAGCTATAAATTGAAATTAACAACAGTCTCGCTGATCGTGAGTGAAGTCTGCCAGGCCCTTTGGAAAGCTCTGAAAAATGAGTTTCTCTCCCTGCCAAAAAACAATGAGTGGCTTGCGATAAAGCAAGACTTTGGAGACTGTGGAATTTTCCCAATTGTTTGGGGTGTATGGATGGAAATCAGATTGTCATTAAAGCACCACCCAACGCAGGCAGTGATATCAACAACTACTAAGGGACACACCTCCATTGTCCTCATGGCCATCTGCGATGCAAAATATCGATTCTCAATGGTGGACATAGGGTCCTATGGTCATGAGAGAGATGGTGGGATTTTCAAAAGCAGCATTTGGATCTAAACACAAATTTTTTAAAGAATACAGCACAGATTGTATATAGTTCTATTCAATGTTATAATCAAAAGGATACTGCACAATTAGGCCAAATAACATGTAAGAAGAAAATGCTCTGAAGAGTTCTGAAAGAAGAGACAACAAAAAAGAGCAAAAACAAAGGACAAGTGTTCAAGTTCATCCAGTAAGTTCGTTGAGCTATAAAACTTCAAAATAAAACTGCATTAGTTAATCAGATTAAAACTGTTTTCTATTTATTTCTAAATATTATAAAATAAGTGAGGGGAACACATGGAAACTTATATACTATAGTTTGGTATATGATGGAATATTTAGCTTTGGCCCACGGCCCTCAATCAGGTTTGATTTTTGGCCCTTCATAGGAAAAACTTTGGGCACCCCTGCCTCGGTGGAACATGATAGCAGCTCTGAATCCGAGGGGTCAGTGGAGCCAGTCTTGGTGGGGAGGGCAATCCCCTCACGGAGGGATCGACACATGATGAACTGCATCCTTTGGAAGGCCGTAGTTCTTCCATTAGCACAGCAGCGGTGTCCATTAGAGGTGATACTGAGGAAGAATACACTTATGACACCGATTCTACTGAAAGAGAGTCTGAGCAGTTGGATGAGAGTTCACATTCAACTGTTGAAGCACCATCTCTCCACAAGGACTTGGCTAGTTGGGCTACTGCTACAAACCAGACCCACAAGGCACTAAATGAGCTTCTTTATGCGCTCAGATGTCATGCCCATAGACGGAAGAAGCCTTCTTGATACTCCACAAGGACATCCAGTTCAAAATAAATACAATGGACAGTATATTTATTATGGTGTTGAGTGTTATCTTCTTGAACACTTTTCAGAAGAGACACTGCCAGGGAAAGTTGAACTGTGCTTCAATGTGGATGGCATGCCATTGTTTAAATCAAGTAAAACATGTTTCTGGCCCATTCTTGGTCAAATTCAGAACTGTCAGCCATTTATTGTAGCATTGTATTATGGGTCCAGCAAACCTGACTCTGTTGAGGAGTTTTTACAAGATTCTTAGAGGAGTTGCTCTGTTAAAGTCTCTAACCATAATGTAAGAGCAACATTTTTAACCACTTCTGTGAATTTTTAAAACATGTTTTTATGTTTATTTTACTTCATGAAATTACATTAAGGTGCAGTTTGTCTTGCAGGGTCACATAATGAGCAGCCATCTCTCAGACGGAGAATTCAGGAATCCTTCTCCAGGCCATCTGGCAGAACCGAAAGAGGCATTGCAGTTTTTTCTTGTTTCATGTCATTCACATACACATAGATTTTTTTTGTAACCATGCAGTTATGGTTCACTCATTAAAGCCCGGAACACACCAAGCCGACGGTCGGCCGTCGGGCAGTTTTTGTTCGTCGGCCGACTAAGTTTTCTCAGTGTGTATATATATCTCACGTCTACAAGTGTGATATTTAGTTTATACAACAGTTTGATGGCACAAGTGTGTAAATACATGAACAAAATAACAACGGAGTGTCTTTAATAGCCCTCTCTTGTGCAGAATCAAAGTTTGACAGTTTAACAGCTGAGCCCAAGCCTCCGTTACTAATTCCAAAACGTCACTTTAGAACTACTAACGAAAGGAACGCTGAGTTGCTTCATTGAAAGCTTACTGTAAAAGCAGTGTACTATGTATAGTGGATATTGTGAGAGAGAGATGGAGTGAGTGGAGTGAGTGTGATTAATGTATCTGCAACTGATACAGCATTCATTTTACAGATCGATCTCATATCACAATAAACATTAATTCAATTCAAGTTTATTTGTATAGCGCTTTTCACAATGCAAATCGTTGCAAAGCAGCTTTGCAGAAAATTAAAGTTTCTACAATATATTTAGTTATGGCTTATCAGTGGTGACTATCTCAAGTTGATGTACATATGGCAGAAATGTACGGTAAAAATCAAGCGGTTAGTTAATGTCATGTAATCAAACAGACGATGAACACTATCAAACTTATAGCAACTTCTTAATAATCAACAAAACCTGAAAAAAGTATCACAGGTTATAAAATAAACATTAAGCACTGTTTCTAACATTGATAATAAATCGGCATATAAGAATGATTTAAGTAGGATCATGTGACACTGAAGACTGGAGTAATGGCTGATGAATATTCAGCTTTGATCACAGAAATATATTTTAAAGTATAGTAAAATAGAAAACCATTATTATAAATTGTAATAATATTTCTCAATATTATTGTTGTTTTTTTTTCTGTATTTTTGATCAAATAAATCCAGGCTTGATGAGCATAAGAGACTTCTTTCAAAACATTAAAAACAGTAATGGGTCCAAACTTTTGTACTGTATAGGTTAAGTAAAAATATGCAAGATTTAAAATCAAATGTTGTATAAACAAAAAGGTTAGGGATCATATTTGTTTCAAGTGCTTTTTATTGGGGGTGGAGGGCCTCCAACATGAATTTTGCCTAGGGCCTCCTAATGTCTAGAAGTCCAGATTAGAACAGGAGAAGAATTGGAGAGTCTGCACGCTGTAATCTGTGATGTTCAGCTACATATATGTGATGCGATCTAGGAAAGACAGCACATGGTCAAATTTGACCTTTTTTATGTTTTGATACATGAAAGCTGGGTTATTTTGTCTATAACTTTGAATGTATCAAAATGTATGGCTATCTGAAGTTGGCTGATAGCTATGATTTTCAGGAATGGAATTTTGAGAAAAACGGGTTTAAAGTGAGGAAATAAAAAAAAAAAACAACAGTCACAAGTATCACAATTAAAAGTCACTTTACTATGGTAAAAGACTTATTTTAGTCACTGTACATAATGTAAAAGATACAAAATGACCCCAAGGAACACAGAACACTTGCAAACATTTGAACATTAAGTGTAAACTATAAATCTGTTCATAAAACATCACAGATTACAGCGTGCAGACTCTCCAATTCTTCTGTTCTAATCTGGACTTAATACATAACCAGACACAGTTCAGGGTTGTAACTTGTAGTTTTGTGTTCTAAACTTGTAGTTTTAGTTCATGCTGTCACCATTTGAACTAAATGAAAGTAATGCATAGCAATATGAAAATGGTGCAGGTGGCCCTTTAAGAACGAGTGCTATTATGCATCATTACACAAACAGACTGACGTTACCCTGAAGAGGACAGTTTTCCGTTGTTTATCATGGGCATAGTCTCTGAACTTTTGATCACCCCTTGTATGTTTCAATAGAACGAATAGTGTACACTGTAGTTTACATTTAGAAAAGTGAGCGCAGCGCAACTGTGCATATAACAGACTGTCATCGGACTCCTCTTTAGTAACTTCATCATCCGATCCTTCATCTCTGGATGTGAAATAGTCCATTATAACATCGTTTAGGGCACAGACATCACCAAGATTGAGCAGACCGAGACGAGCAAGATCGTTTAAGTGAGCAGCTACTTCAGGCTGCGTTGTTTTCTTGCACTCTGCCATCTTACGATATTTTAAAAAATAAATAAAAAAACTTTGCGTGCCAGTTTACACAGGACTGGCAGGAAATGTGTATTGATACACCTTTATTATATGCTACATGGTTTATTTTGATAGGTTAACTGTTTTTGTGGTGTTCTTCACATAAGAGAAAGACAGTCTTTTCTGCTTGCTGCAATAAATCGCTATTTTTCAGAGATGATAGACAAGATGTTATAGAATAATAAATTAATGAAAAGCTAACTTTGACAACAACAAAAAATTAATATTCGACCTATTTTTTAATTTCCTGAAAACGTCCCAGCGTGACATCCGACGGGTTTTCCCAGATCGCAGCACATATAAACCCCACCCAGGAAGGTATTCAAGGTGAGTTGCAATCATGGGAAAGACAAAGGAGCTTCCACAAAAGCCGAGAGAGGAGATTATTTCATCACACCTGAAGGTCCTTGGGTATAAGAAGATTTGCAAAAACTTTTACATTCCAAGGGACACCATTGGGAGCATTATAAGAAAGTTTAAGACGTATGGAACAGCTGCAAACCTGCCTGGCCATGGAAGAAAGCCCAAAATTTCATCAAGGGCCCGTACCAACTTAGTCAGGACAAGTAAGAAAACCCCTGTGTGACTGCAAGACACCTAAAGGATTGCTAATAAAGGCTGGTACAAGTCCTTCAGGGGCAACTATAAGACATGCACTGAATAAAAAAGGACTTCATGGCTGGACTCCAGGACGCATTCCACTCTTAACCACAAAGAACATCCAAAGTAGATTAGAATATGCCAGGAAGAATTTGAATAAGTTTTGGTTGGACATGTGAAAGTGAGTGAATAGTGAACAAACACGCACACGCACACCGTGGGCAGCCATTGCTCCAGCGCCCGGGGAGCAATTGGGGGTTCGGTGCCTTGCTCAAGGGCACCTCAGTCATGGTATCGAAGGCAGAGAGAGTGCTGTTTATTCACAATCCCCACCTTCAATTCCTGCCGGTGTGAGAATCGAACCGGCAACCTTCAGGTTACAAGCCCAACTCTCTAACCATTAGGCCACGACTTCCCCACATAGTTCCCCATATAGTATGTCTGGTGTGCGAAAGGCTAGGCTTGCGACCAGAAGAATACCATCCCCACGGTCCAGTGTTAATTTTAACAGCAAATTTTGATTTTATTTTAGTCAAAGTCTTTTGACTAAAATGCCATTTAGTTTTAGTCGTCTGAATTGTTTTTAGTTTTAGTCTAGTTATAGTCGAATAAATATAAGATTTTCGTCGACTAAATCTACAGTAAATGTAGTCGGCTAAAATCTAATGGGTTTAGTTACAGTTACAGTGTAACGCATTTCTCTAAAATTTCCAAACTCATTATATAGGTTTGATATTAAGGTTTTATCCCGATAAACACTGATGCCTTTGTTAAAATTAAATCAAACCTCTTTTCAATGAAATACCAATGGTTACATAGGCTAATTATGCATTCTTTATAACAACTTGTTTGCCATATTCTTCATTCTTTCAAGCAGACATATGTATTTCTATAAATAAATTTAGATGAATTTTTAGGGATACTAAAGTGATTCAGTCAAGAGCAGTGAGTAATTTTCTGGCTTTCTTTTGTTGCTTGATTAACATCAATGACTTGGACAATAGCAACTAAATTAGGGTTCTATCCCTTTAAAACCGAATGCACGGATGCAATGTACTGATACACATTCTCCCTACTGTTTACGTTCACTTAAGATGTAATCAACTGTGTTTACGCGAATACTCGTCAAAACAGACAATTCGACATCATTTTGTGTGTAATTCTCCGTTCATGCTACACAAAAGAGTACTTGTGTGCTGTGAGATGCGCTTTCTGTGTATGCTTCAATGTCTGCGCTCAGAAAAACGTACCGAACTGAGTTCGCTCGTGTCGTCTTATGTATCCATGTCTGCTCTTCTCTTACTCCCACACATATTGACATTTTTGAACGTTTTATGAGACGTGCAGCAAATGTATGTTAGCTTGTGTCCCACAGGATAGATCAGTAGTTTATGATACAGTTCAAACGTACGCATCTAACCTCCTAACCACACAGCAGATACGTTCTGAATGAATCTCTTCCCAAATTGTCCCTCCCTCACATTTTTGTCTCGTTTTGACAAAAATGTCAATAGATTTTTGTCATAGTTTTTGTTATTCAAAACAAGTTTTAGTTCGTTATCGTCTCATTTTCGTCTGTGAAAACAAATGTCGTTGACAAAAATTATTCATCAACAAAATTAACACTGCCACGGTCAAGCATGGAGGTGGCTCATTGATGATGTGGGGCTGTTCTTCTGCAGCAGGAAATGGCAATCTTGATGGTATACCTGGCATCATGGATTCCCAGAAATATCAGGCCATTTTAAAGAGGAATGTGATGCCTTCTATTGACAAATTGAACCTTGGTGATCATTGGACTTTCCAGCAAGACAATGATCCCAAGCACATCTCCAAGTTAACCAAAGCTTGGTTGAGAAAAAGATCCTGGAACATCCTGGGGCCCGTTCTTTGTATGTTGCTTATTACGTACATCTGAGATGATTTGAAAGATGCCAGATCTTCTAATCCTGATAACTGATCTCTGGCTAATTTGGTTCTTCAGACGAATTTGCGTATTAGATTAAAATATCTGGATTAAGTTGTCTAAGATTACTTCGCGTTCTCGTGTTCCCCAAAAAGGGCAGATGTATCGATACTCGAAACCGCGATCAGCAATTCAGCAATTGGCTGGTGGCAAGACAGCAAACGAACAAAACTACATAAATGTTATAGGCTAATAGATAAATTAAATGTGCAGTTTTTAATTTATTTGTAATTCATGATTCATACATGATTCCCAATTATTTATACTCATGATTTCTAGTATTTGTACAGGCTTTACATTTTTATTTCAATGTTGTAATTAGCAATTCATTTAATTTTATCTTTGAAGCAGAATCATGACATTAAAGTTTCTTAGAGATCAAGTTATCTGCTCCAAGCCACTCCCATATCTGTCACCACTCAAATTAATGCACGACTCAGATTAACTGTATAGCATGTGTGTAAGACTCAAATACAATTATAAAGTAATTATTTCATCACTAATAAATCTTTCAATGAGTAAAACTGACTGTGTCTATAGTATTATAGACTACACAACATTGTTATATTATTTTCAAATTAATTTTTAAATTATTGTCCCTGGATCAGTAGGATACACTTGTAATAAAGTAGCGGTGGCTGGGACATATTTTAAATATCAATTCTGCTCAAAAAGATGCAATTTAATCCTGTTTACATGAAATAAGCCTGCTCCTGAGCAGGTTTAAGTTTACGGACCTGTTGCTATGACAGCAAGTCTAGGATGAGCTTTGAAAGAACCAAATGATCCAAGATCAAGCGAAATCGTCAACAATCAAATCCAGCTAACCGAGTTAGCGACGTACGAAGAACAGGCCCCTGGAGTGGCCTTCTCAGTCACCAGATTTATATCTGATGGAAAATCTTTGGTGGGATTTAAAGAAGGCAGTTTCAGCTTGTTCTAAGATAAAACTCACTTAATTTTGACTTGTTTTTTCTGAAAACAAGACTATTTTTACTTGTATAGAAAATCCTTCTTGATTTAAGAATTTCTAGATATTTTGGCTGGTAATAAGACAAAAAATCTAAGTAAGAAAAGCATTTTTTTGCAGTGTATAATTTATATAAGCTAAAGGATGCTAGACAAAGTACTAAAGCTGAGGGTTGAATAATACTGCACATGCAATTGTTAAAAAAATTTGATTTGAACTTCAAAGTTAAGTCAACTTCTGTTGTCAAATTAACTCAGATATGCATCAATACATATGTTTTGTTGTTTAATGAGGTGATGCAGTCAGTATGGGACTGCACTACATTCTGCAGCATCTAGACAGACCAAGGACTTATGTGAGGATCCTGTTTGTGGATTTCAGCTCGGCTTTCAACACTATCATTCCAAACTTCCTCCTGTCCAAACTCACTTAGCTATCCGTGCCCAACTCCATCGGGACGGTGGCGAGTCTACCTACGGACAGGAGGTAAAAGAGCTGGCTGTCTGGTGTAGTCAGCCCCCCTGCACTCCCTCCACTCATCCTCATGAACAGCACTGTGACTGCAGTGGAGTCATTCAGATTGCTGGGCACCACCATCTCTCATGACTTGAAGTGGGACATTCACATAGACTCCATTGTTAAAAAGGCCCAGCAGATGTTGTACTTCCTTCACCAGCTGAGGAAGTTCAACCTGCCACAGGAGCTGCTGAAACAGTTCTACTCTGCCATCATTGAATCCGTCCTCTGCACTTCAATAACTGTCTGGTTCAGCTCAGCTACCAAATCTGACCTCAGAAGACTACAGAGGGTAGTCCGGTCTGCTGAGCGAATCCAGCACACTCCCTCTGAACTGCTGTCGTGTGGTCGACGCTAGAGCTCTGAGCACCAGAACGGCCAGCACAGGAACAGTTTCTTCCCTCAGGCAATCCATCTCATGAACACTTGAAAATAAACATGGAACACACAAAACTATTATACATTATTTATTTAACACACATACTTGTTTACATTTCAAATTTGCACATAACATCCTTGTACATAAAAAATTGTCAATTTTGTATATTGTGATTTTGCCATTTTGTCTATTTTGTATATTTGTATATTATTCTTTTTATTATCTGTCTTGTCTTGTCACTGTCATTCTGTTCCACTGTGGAGCTTCTGTCACTAAAACAAATTCCTTGTATATGTAAACATACCTGGCTATAAAGCTCATTCTGATATCACTATAATGCCTTTTGAGGTGAGGGGTTGAATATTTCTGATTGCAACTGTAAATACATAGTATGGCAATAAAAATATAAAACAACAACAAATAATATTATGCCCTAGGATGTAAAAATAAGTTCATATTCATTCTTGTTTATCTTTCTCTCCGGCCATTGCAACATTTTTTTTTTTTTTTCAAGTCTTAAGCTGGTCCCATACTTGGGGTGGAACAACTAGTGAAAACACATTTTTAAATATAAAAACTAACAATGTGTATTTTCATGAGTAATGACATCAGAACACAGAACACAGATAGGGTCTCACATTTGCACAACTTAAATTGTCTTCCTCCAGAATGAATGCACAACTGATTACTGAAATTGCTCTTTGTTGTAAACCTTTTGCCACACTGAGTAGCACTCCACATTTCAGGTCTCTGAATATAAGCTGTATATAAGCTCTTGATATAACTCTTCAAACTGAAGACATTTGAAATACCTTTCTTCGGTGTTAAGTCTCATGTGAACGTTAACGTTTCTTTTTAGGTTGAAACTCTTCCCACACTGGGGGCAAGTGAAATGTTTATCTCCAGTGTGAACCTCAAGGTTTGCTTAGTTTCTGCAAGTCTGCAGTGATATGAAATGTAAGACTTCTCTCAGATGAGATTAATCACATGACTCCAAAGTGTTTTCTGTCTGTGAAACTCCTACCACTTTGATGACTTTCTCTCTTGACTGAATCCTCAAGGATTGAGCTTAAGGGTAACATTTATCTAAAACTCCACACTGATCACATGTAAATGTCTTCTTTTTGTACTGAATTCTCATGAGCCAAATATGGATTCATTTTCAAAGTTAACTTCTGCCGAAACTTCCACACTGATGGCAGGTAAAGGGTCTCTCCAGCATGACTTCTCATCAGAACTTTAAGGTTTTTATGTTGACAAAGTCTTTCTCCAGTGTGAATTCTCATGTGGTAATCAAAATTTCCCTTTCGGTTGAAACTTTTTCCACACTGTTGACAGTTGAAATGGTTCTCTCCAGTATGAGCTCTCACATGGACTTTAAGGTTTCCATGTTGATCAAAACTCTTTCCACACTAAGGGAACTTGTAAGGCTTTTCACCAGTGTGAGTTCTCATGTGCCTGTTGAGGCTTCCTTTCTGAGTGAAACTTTTTCCACACTGATGGCAGGTAAAAGGGCTTTCATCTGTATAAATTTTCATGTGGACTTTCATGTGGGCCTCTCTTTTGTGTGAATTTTCAAGTGCCTTTTAAGATTTGTTTTTTGATTGAAACTTTTTCCACACTGTTGACAGGTAAAAGGGCTTTCTCCTGTATGAATTTTCATGTGGACTTTAAGGTTTCCATGTTGATGAAAACACTTTCCACACTGTTGGCAGGTGAATGGCTTCTCTCCTGCGTGTATTCTTGTGTGCCTGTTAAGGCTTCCTTTTTGAGTGAAACTTACTCCACACTGCTGGCAAGAGAAAGGGCTTTCTCCGGTGTGTACTATCATGTGGTAATCAAGGTTTCCTTTTCGTTTGAAATGTTTTCCACACTGTTGGCAGGTAAAAGGCCTTTCTCCTGTATGAACTTTCATGTGGAGTTTAAGGTTTCTATGCTGATGAAAACCTTTTCCACACTGTTGGCAGGTGTATGGCTTCTCTCGAGTGTGTATACTTATATGCCTGTTAAGGCTTCCTTTTTGAGTGAAACCTAATCCACACTGCTGGCAGGTGAAAGGGCTTTCTCCTGTATGAACTTTCATGTGGAGTTTAAGGTTTCTATGCTGATGAAAACCCTTTCCACACTGGGGGCATGTGTAAGGCTTCTCCCCAGAGTGAATTTTCATGTGCCTATTGAGAATCCCTTTTTGAGTAAAACTTACTCCACACTGTTGGCTGGTGAAAGGGTTTTCTCCAGCGTGAATTCTCATGTGTACATTAAGCTTTTCATTTTGATCAAAACTTTTTCCACACTGATGGCATGTGTAAGGCTTTTCCCTAGTGTGAATTCTCATGTGGTACTTGAGGTTTCCTTTTCGGTTGAAACTTTTTCCACACTGTTGACAGGTAAAAGGGCTTTCTCCTGTATGAATTTTCATATGAATTTTAAAGTTTCCTTGCTGATCAAAACTTTTTCCACACTGTGAGCACGTGTATGGTTTCTCTCCAGTGTGAATTCTCATGTGCCTGTTAAGGCTGCCTTTTTGAGTAAAACTTAATCCACACTGTTGGCAGGTGAAAGGGTTTTCTCCAACATGAATTCTCATGTGGTACTTAAGGCTTCCTTTTTGGCTGAAACTTTTTCCACACTGTTGACAAGTAAAAGGCCTTTCTCCTGTATGAATTTTCATATGATTTTTAAAGTTTCCTTGCTGATCAAAACTTTTTCCACACTGTGAGCACGTGTATGGTTTCTCTCCAGTGTGAATTCTCATGTGGACTTTAAGATTTCCATGCTGATCAAAACACTTTCCACACTGAGGGCATGAGTAAGGTTTCTCTCCAGTGTGAATTCTCATGTGCCTGTTAAGGCTTCCTTTTTGAGTAAAACTTAATCCACACTGCTGGCAAGTGAAATGACTTTCTCCAGTGTGAACTATCATGTGGTAATCAAGGTTTCCTTTTCGTTTGAAACGTTTCCCACACTGTTGGCAGGTAAAAGGCCTTTCTCCTGTATGAACTTTCATATGGAGTTTAAGGTTTCTATGTTGATGAAAATCCTTTCCACACTGAGGGCATGTGTAAGGCTTCTCTCCAGTGTGAATTCGCATGTGGACCTTGAGGTTTCCTTGTTGATAAAAACTCTTTCCACACTGAAAGCAGGGTAAACAACTTCTAGTTCCTATCACTCTTTTTCGTAAGGAAGTCTTTTTAGTCTGTGAGCAATTAAAAGGTTTTTCTTCAGTCATGAAATCATGATGGCTCTCATACTGTTCTTTCTCTTCCATTTCATTCAGTACTTCATTCTCTTTAAATGCTGTCAGGTTTAAGGCAAAAAACAGACATCAAAAACATTTTAAACAAGTAAAACATAACCAACAACATGGGTTATACATCCTTATACACACTAAGCTACTGAAAGTGGTGTAGCATGTAATCTCAGAAACTTTTTAAAATATTGTTTCAGCATTTTTTAACTGATCGTATTGGCCAGCCAGTCCTGATCCTTTATTTCAGATGTCACTCAAGAGTCGGGCAGTACATGGTGGTATATTCCTTCAAGTAAGTTTGTTAACTGCCATTAAAAGAAAAAGAAGGCAACTCAAGAACCAGTGAGGTTTTTTTCTAGCATGTCACACATTCTAGCTTCCATGTTTAGCATATTTGATGCACACTTTTGTAATCACTCAAGTCAGTTATATACTGTTTATGTTTATCTGCCATCAGACTATCCGAGACATTGTCAAAAAGCGTTACTATGGGTTGCATCTTGCTTCGGACTTGACTAAAAGAATGGCATTCTGACACAGCTTCATGCTTTCTAAACTTATTTCCACTTTTTTTAGATGTATTTTTGCCTTTATAATTAATGTGTTTTCAACTGTGAAAATCACAGTTATTTTTTACAGTTTGTAATTGTCTAAAACAGTGGTCTCAAACTCAATTCCTGGAGGGCCACAGCTCTCCAGAGTTTAGCTCCAACCATCTCCAAATCACAACTGCTTGGAAGTTTCTAGTAATCCTGAAGACCTTTATTAGCTGGATCAGGTGTGTTTGATTAGGGTTGGAGCTAAACTGTGCAGAGCTGTGGCACTCCAGGAATTGCGTTTGAGACCAATCGATTAAAAGAAGAAAATCATATACACCTGGAATGGCTTGAGGGTAGGGCTGTGCGATATGATGATATATCAGATAGACAAAATAAAAAGTCTGTCGTTTCATATTATGCCCTATAGTTTATTTTGTGGTGTCGCAAAATACATTGTTTACGGCAATACCTTTTCATCATTTGGACGACTGTAATCTTACACGCCATCATGGTGCATGAAGGGGAGACAGAACCAGGTGGAGAATGACCAGCCAGGACAAAACGAGGAGCTCGTTCCTAAACAAGGGACTACATCTGTAGCATGGGCTCGTTTTTAAGCACTGCAGTTTTAAAACAACCGATTTTAAGCCATTGAAACACAAACAACAGAGCTATATGCGTGCGCAGTCTCTGTTTCTGTGTGAGAGGAGCGCACATTTTTTGCCGCTTTATTTAAACACACTTGTATGCGTCATAATCTTCAGCAAGTATCCTCATTCACAGTGATTTAGGTCTTAAGAGAGAGTAAACAGCTGAAAATGAAAACGCATATGTAACTACACACGGAAAAAAAGGGGTTTAAAATTGTACCTTATAGGTTTGTATTACTACTCTAAGGTACTAATATGTACCTACCAGGGTTAAAAAAAAGGTACAATTTTAAACCCCTTTTTTTCTGTGTGTATATTGGATCCAGACTTAGGTCTTAAAGGGGAAGCTGTCCAATATTCGTCCTGTCTGCCATTTATATTAAACAAGCAACAGTGATAGAAAATCTCTTATTGCTCTTGACTAAATCACTTTTGTAACTTTATTATTATTTTATTTCTTCTTATTAATATATATATGTGTGTGTGTGTGTGTGAGTGAGTGTGTAGAATCTATACACAATACATGTGTTAATTATATCTATCTACATATCGATCGAATACTGTTTATTTACTCATTTCGTGATATAAGCTTTTGGTCATATCACCTACCCCTACTTGAGGGTTAGTTAATCATGGGGTAATTTTAATTTTTGGGTGAATTATGTCTTTAACTTAGTGATAGCTTTGGGATGTGAAGAGACTTTCTACCAGCATAACAAAAAAAAAAAAAAATCGTTTTTGAACCAAATAACCTACCCTGTCTTTAATCAAACACACCTGATTCAATACATCAGCTCAGTAACAGAGACTCTAAGACCATACAGGGAATTTTCTAACATGGGGGAGTCAAGAAGATGGGTAACACTTTATTTCGATAGTCCACTTTAGACATTCTACTAGCAGTCATTAGAGTATTAGTAGACTGTCTGCTTCTAACACTTTATTTTGATGGGTCCACAACACACTGACTATTAGAAACTTTGCAAGTAGGTCAACTTATTCTACTAACCCTAATCCTAACCTAACAGTCTACTCTGAGAGTTAGTAGACATGTAGCAAATTAATGAGAATTAGTTGATATGTAGTTACAAAGTTACTTATAGTTAGTAGAATGTCTAAAGTGGACTATCGAAATAAAGTGTAACCAGAAGATGATTAGGGAAAGCTAGAGTGTCCTTTTATTCATAATAATTGCACGTTATTATCAGAATATGTTATATTATTGAAGTAGTCTATCTGTGGGGCTCCACCTCCAGTAAGGCCCCTGTTACTCAGGTCCACCTGTTTGATGCCCCTGCGAGTGACCAAATCGAGTCCTCAGAATTGATTATTTGTCAAATTCAAACGATGTTGATCTGGTTAATGATTTAATGCACTGAGCACTGCTGTAGTTTATATAAGAACGCTCTTCAACACCAGAATGCTACTTTTAATTCTTATCAGTTTAATTAAAGTGATCATTAGTTCTTGCAAATAAAACTGGAATGGTATCTTATTTTTTTGGCAATATACATCATTTGTGATGGCATTTCCAAAAGATATGGCAAGACGTGGGGTCTACAAATAACATTAGAGCGACAGGACTAGGAATGTCCACAAGCATCTTCACAGTACGGACACTAGTGACATACAGCAATAAAGTCAGTAGCAGTATGAATGGGGCTTAGGTGTCTAATCTTTAATAAAGCTACAGAAATCTGTAATCTATCTTAAATATAAAATAAATCCAGGATCAAAACGATGGGTTAAATATAAAGCTGTTTATTTTTAAACAACATTTAAAGTTTGGTGCAACAGAATTACTAGATAAAACTTGATTTAATCTAGATATAAACTTAATCCTCATTGGTGCAATCCACCCTCAGGCACTTTATTTAATTTTGTACATTCTTATCTTCATCTCCATGTTTATTACTTTTTTTTTTTGTCTTATACTTGTCTAAATTTTGCACAATCTATGGTGCGCACCTGACTTACATTTCACTGCTGGTTATGCATCATAAAATATTTATATATATATATATATATATATATATATATATATATATATATATATATATATATATATTAGTCAGGTCCATAAATATTGGGACATCGACACAATTCTAACATTTTTGGCTCTATACACCACCACAATGGATTTCAAGTGAAACGAACAAGATGTGCTTTAACTGCAGACTGTCAGCTTTAATTTGAGGGTATTTACATCCAAATCAGGTGAACGCTGTAGGAATTACAACAGTTTGCATATGTGCCTCCCACTTGTTAAGGGACCAAAAGTAATGGGACAGAATAATAATCATAAATCAAACTTTCACTTTTTAATACTTGGTTGCAAATCCTTTGCAGTCAATTACAGCCTGAAGTCTGGAACGCATAGATATCACCAGACACTGGGTTTCATCCCTGGTGATGCTCTGCCAGGCCTCTACTGCAACCGTCTTCAGTTCCTGCTTGTTCTTAGGGCATTTTCCCTTCAGTTTTGTCTTCAGCAAGTGAAATGCATGCTCAATCGGATTCAGGTCAGGTGATTGACTTGGCCATTGCATAACAGTCCACTTCTTTCCCTTCAAAAACTCTTTGGTTGCTTTTGCAGTATGCTTTGGGTCATTGTCCATCTGCACTGTGAAGCGCCGTCCAATGAGTTCTGAATCATTTAGCTGAATATGAGCAGATAATATTGCCCGAAACACTTCAGAATTCATCCTGCTGCTTTTGTCAGCAGTCACATCATCAATAAATACAAGAGAACCAGTTCCACTGGCAGCCATACATGCCCACGCCATGACACTACCACCACCATGCTTCACTGATGAGGTGGTATGCTTAGGATCATGAGCAGTTCCTTTCCTTCTCCATACTCTTCTCTTCCCATCACTCTGGTACAAGTTGATCTTGGTCTCATTTGTCCATAGGATGTTGTTCCAGAACTGTGAAGGCTTTTTTAGATGTCGTTTGGCAAACTCTAATCTGGCCTTCCTGTTTTTGAGGCTCACCAATGGTTTACATCTTGTGGTGAACCCTCTGTATTCGCTCTGGTGAAGTCTTCTCTTGATTGTTGACTTTGACACACATACACCTGCCTCCTGGAGAGTGTTCTTGATCTGGCCAACTGTTGTGAAGGGTGTTTTCTTCACCAGGGAAAGAATTCTTCGGTCATCCACCACAGTTGTTTTCAGTGGTCTTCCGGGTCTTTTGGTGTTGCTGAGCTCACCGGTGCGTTCCTTCTTTTTAAGAATGTTCCAAACAGTTGTTTTGGCCACGCCTAATGTTTTTGCTATCTCTCTGATGGGTTTGTTTTGTTTATTCAGCCTAATGATGGCTTGCTTCACTGATAGTGACAGCTCTTTGGATCTCATCTTGACAGTTGACAGCAACAGATTCCAAATGCAAATAGCACACTTGAAATGAACTCTGGACCTTTTATCTGCTCTTTGTAATTGGGATAATGAGGGAATAACACACACCTGGCCATGGAACAGCTGAGAAGCCAATTGTCCCATTACTTTTGGTCCCTTAACAAGTGGGAGGCACATATGCAAACTGTTGTAATTCCTACACCGTTCACCTGATTTGGATGTAAATACCCTCAAATTAAAGCTGACAGTCTGCAGTTAAAGCACATCTTGTTCGTTTCATTTGAAATCCATTGTGGTGGTGTATAGATCCAAAAATGTTAGAATTGTGTCGATGTCCCAATATTTATGGACCTGACTGTATGTATATATATTATATATACACACATACACACATAACCGAGTATGTGACAAATAAAATCTTGAATCTTGAAATTTTGGCGGTGGGTCAAAAAAGTGTGGGGGACAGAATCACCTGTTTCTTAAGGTGCGTTCACACCAGACGCGAATGAAGCGTTAAGCGCGAGTGATTTACATGTTAAGTCAATGCAAAGACGCGAATAGACATCCTGCGGCGCGAATTGAGCGTTTTGGGCGTTTGACACGCGAGTTGAAAAATCTGAACTTTGGCGAAAATTCGCGCCGCGTTAACCAATCAGGAGCTTGCTCTAGTAGTGACGTGATTACGACGTAGCGAGCGGAGGGAATCAGAAAAAAAACAATGGAGGACAAAATAATCATCGCTGTATGTGGACACACGGAGCTGTATGATACATCTTCGTACTTTTACAGAAACAGGAATAAAAAGGATTTTGCTTGGAAGAAAGTGAGTGAGGAGTTCGGACAATCTGGTAAGTTGTAAAAAACGCTCTTTACACAATTTGAGCGGCAAATTGAGTTTATTCGCCGTATTTTACAACTACTTTCCCACTGACGAGTTGATGTGTTGATTCAGAGGAAGTGTGCAGAAAGAAGTGGAAAAGTCTGAGGGACACATATTTAAAGCAGAGGAGAAAGGAGATGGAGAAGAGGAGTGGGTCAGCAGCAGGGTCAGGGAAAAAGTGGAAGTACTCTGCGGTCCTGTCTTTCCTCGACCCCTTCGTCTCCCCACGGGAGACAAGCGGGAATATGGAGAAGGGGGATGAGGAGAATCAGGCCGCAGGGTACGACCACCCCGAGGACCAGGGCGAGACAGAAGTAGCAGCAGCAGGGCAGTCAGAGACAGGTGTGTTGACAAGTGAAGCAACACAGGGCATATATGTTGTTTTTATGATGAAAAGTCTAAATTAATTTCTCTCTGACTGGTGTAATATGCAGTGTGTGTAATGTTGTATTAATATTTAATATTGCCATGACAGAGCCGACTGGTTCTTTTGATGGCAGTGAGCCTGGGTTCCCTCTGCCAGAACCTGCTGCTGCTTCTGCTTCCCCTGCCGGCCCTTCAACATCTGCTGCTGTACCCACAGGTGTGTACAGGCAATACAGTAAGCACTCATAGCCTCACACAACACTGACGGTTTGTGAATGAGTTTAATCCTTTTCTGCCTTCTCATTGTACAAAATGTGTTATCATTTGATACAGCGCCACCAAGAAGAAGAGCTCAGAGAAGGCCTAGGGAGCAGCCATCGGAGGTGGAGCGGCAGCTTCTAGAAGCACTCCGGACCCGTCCTGTAGCTCCAGCGCCGCCTCCACGCTCAGAGGATGAGCTCTTCCTCTTGAGTCTGGTCCCTTTCCTGCAGAGGTTGCCACCTCAGACGAAAGAATTTGTCAAATTTCAAATACACAAATTAATTTATGAAAGCAGCACAGTTCTGCTTAATTTGGAACAATTGGAGCCTTAAGAGTATTTTTTAAAGAAGAGGCAGCAATCTCTGCAGGGATGGAACCAGACTTTCTCTCCTTTCTCCTCTCCTTCACTTTGGCCCTCACTCTTCCCTCTTCCAAGCAAGATCCTTTTTATTCCTGCATGTAAATAGTTGTAAATGTTCTTTGTATATAGTTTTTATATTTTTTTATTTGATTTGATTTATTTTGTATAAATAAATGTTCTATACAATGACCAATGTTTTTGATGTGGTACTTTGTGCACAACATAGTAAATCACAATTTATATTTGTTACATAAAAATATTATTTCTATGTTAAGACTACAATACTTATGGCAAACATTTGTACATTCATTCTAATTATATCCTAATGCAAATACACTCACAATAGTATAGTAAAAAGTTGTTATTTGTGATTGGACCAGTGTTGTGGTATAGTGTAATGAGAATGCAGCAACGAGACAGGGATTCCTTTTGGAGGCTGGCTCCATTTATCATTTGAAAACAAGAAAACTATAACAATCTAAACTTGAACAAAAAATGATTGAAAAATGATGAAAGATTTACAAGAGTTAAGATAGATGATAAAGATAGCAATATTTACAAGAGAGGTTGAAAAGATGTGATTACAATATATAAAGGGTGTAAATCAAAAGAAAAAACAAAAGGATGAGACTATTTACAAGAGCTAAACATAAAGGACATAAACAGCACAGGATACATTAAACAAAAACTATTCAGTCGGTTGCCACGGGACTGCTCCCTCGGTTGAAAAGTGAGCCATGAAGCTGTCCCTGACCCGGATGGCCTCTCTGGCAGAATTATTGGCTGCAACCTGACCGAGACTCTGCAGCGAGTCCTCTGCACCTTGCACCGCCCCCCTCACAGCAGGTGCCTCTGCAGATCTCCTCATAAAGTTGTGGAGGACACACGCCGCCTTCACACACCTCTCCACAACATCAGGCTGAACCTCTATGAGGCGGCGATACATCCTCCACTGTGAGGACAGGATCCCGAAAGCGTTCTCCACCACCAGCCGGGCTCTGGAGAGACGGTAATTAAAGACCCGTCTCTCTCGGGGAAGGGTGCGCCCAGGGAATGGCCTCATGAGGTTTTTCCTGAGGGGAAAGGCCTCATCTGCCACAAAGACATGGGGCTGGGGTCCTCTGTGGTCAGCTCCTGGGAGAGGACGGTCAGGTGGCAGATGGAGGGTGCCACCACGGAGTGCCTGGCCAAAGGCTGAGTTGGCCAGAGTCCCACCATCACTCGTCCGCCCATATCCCCCGACATCAATCACCCGGAAGCAATACCTTGCATCCACAACAGCAAGGAGAACCAAGGAAAAAGTTCCCTTGTAGTTGTGGAACTGGGATCCGGTGTTGGGGGGTGCCTTTATCAGGACATGCTTGCCGTCCAGTGCTCCACAGCAGAGCGGGAAGTTCCACCTCTCCTCGAAACCCTCTGCAATGGACCTCCATTCATCTGTGGAGGGCACAGCCATGAACTCCTCCACTAAGCAGTCCCAGATTGCAGTCACCACGTCTGGGACAACCTTGCAGACTGTGGAGACACCAACACGGAAGCTGCTGGCGATGGTCCGGAAGGAGTCTCCAGTGGCAAGATATCTGAAATAGAGAAAGAAAATATAAAATAAAATAAACATTAAAATAAACATTTTTATAATTGCAGATTGCAATTCCATATTAGCAAATATAAATTTATAATACTGGTGTTTGTGACATCTTCATTTCTCTTTTGTTTTTTACAGCTAAACAACAAGCTTGATAAAATGGCCTTAATTCTTTACCTTTATTTAGCATTTGCTCTGATTTGCTTGCTACATTGCAAAAAAAGAATATTATTCAATATTATAATATAGCAGTTACCTGCACAATTCAAAACCACTTTGACTGTTGTAGACGACAGTTAATTGCCATTTCATTAAAGTGCTGTATTGATAACTGTGTTCAGAAGAGCGAGAAGACTATGTCTGTGGAGGTTCTCAGTCATTAATTACTTGTAATCACACAGAATATTAAATGATTTACTGACCGGAGACAGATGTACAGGCGCTCTGCAGGTGGAATGGAGCGCCTGTAGTTGGTGTCCTGGAGGGAAATCCTCCCACCGACACGGGACAACAGGTCATCAAACTGGGACCGGCTCAGTCGGAAGTACCGCTGAAAGCGGCCGTCATCCAGGCGCAGCTCCTGGAGGAGTTGGTGAAACTCACCAAGCTGGGTGCGCCTCTGAAGGATCCGATGGACCCAGACACGGCGCCGAACGAGTCTACCCGTTTTTCAGCCTTCCATAGCACATAAAGCGCAGCTACCCTCTCAACAAAATCCATGTTAGTCATTTCGCAACGAGACTGGAGCCGCTGGCCTGGCAGAAGCCCCTCCCATCACGCGAATTCGCGTCTGTTGTGAAGTGAATTTCACGCGCGAATGAAGCGAATTTCACGCGCGAATAAAGCGAAATGTTAAAGCGTCCAACTTCGCGCGAATAGCGCGATTTATTCGCGCAAGTCGCGTCTGGTGTGAACGCACAGTTACAGTGCGGGGGACGCCTGCTGCGCCCCTGACTTAAGTCAAAACACGGACGGATTTGGTGTTAGCGCGAGCGCCGCTTGCTGTAAGGCGGGACAGTTATGTTCACGATTTCTGATTTACTTAACGTTTACTGCATGAGGGTGGCTGTGATTGGATGATGATAGGTGTCAGTAATCATTCTCAGCCGAAGCCGAACAAAATGAAACACTGGGCCGAATACCGAACAAGATTTTTCGCATTTTTCTCCCATCTATTTTGCCTTTTTTTTTTTTTTTTAATTGCATAAATTAAATAGCCAAAATGTGCTTTTAACTGTTTTTCCCACTTTTCAAATAAAAAATCTATTACAAAACAACAATTTAAAAATATTTACTTAACACTAAACATTTTTTAACGTTTTAGCAGACATTATACCAACAAAGCACAATTTAGCTTAAAATTAATAAGTTAGTAAAATAATTTTTTTGCCATTTTTGAGACCCCCTTCTTGAATCAAGCATGTATTTTTTTTTTTACTGTACAAATAAATGCAGCCTTGCTGAGCAGAAGAGACTTCTTTTAAAACATTAGAATATATTACAGATCCCAATTTGACCACTGTGTGAGAATATAATAAATGTATTAATAGAGCTTTTGTAGGGTAATTATTATTTTCATGATTATTGTTTTACTTTTTTATTTTATTCTACAGAACAGTAAAATTACAATACTAACATTTATGAATGTTGCTTTTTCTCAGCTTTTATTTGGGCAGAAACCCGCAGGAAGATCTCAGTGTTTCTTTTTGTCGACAACAGATTTATAAATGATTCTCATTACGAATTTGGAAAGATGTTTGTCGCACCTATCGCATTGTCACATGCCTTGAAAAAATTCATAAAAATGTTACTGAGCAACTGACGAGTAACAGTGTTTCAGCACAGATCTTTGGACTTTGAACCCTGGCGCCGCGAGTTCATGCAGCGCTGTTGGAATACATGCAATCCATGCACGTGTTAGAAAACATAACATTCTGCAGTTTATTTACTAATCGTTTGAGGCCATTTCACGATTTCAATCATCATATATAGTAACCAGCATCAACCAAATCTTCCTCTTCTCATCGGAGACATGAAATGCAGCACTTCGCTGTCGGTGCTTGTAATGATTTTTGCGTCTCTCTCTGACGGTTTTAAATGCTTTCCCACTGCAGAAACGTTTGCTGCTTTAGTGCGCGCCTCTATTTGATTGTGTCCCATCATTGTTTGGTACATATTATTCAGTCGAACACCGAAAGAGATTTTGTTGCTATTCTCGGCCGAACAATTTCGGTTGCCGAACATTCAGTGCATCCCTAGAGGTCACGTATGCAACACATGAATTAAACCCAATATATGGGACAGTTGGCAACCCTAGTCATGCTGTAAAAATCCACCTGTTACCAAAGATCCATTTAGAGTTTGTTCCCCACGTTTACGTTGTTGACCTTAAAGTGGACCTATTATGCTCATTTACAGGTTTATGATTTTGTTAAAGGACCTACATGTTTTAATGTAAATAAAAAACAAACAAACATATAATTTACATTGTTCATCACCCTAGAAACCAGGCATTTGAAAAGCCCAGTCTGCTCTGATTCTGACTCTGTTGTGATTGGTCAGCCGCTTAGCGCTCGTGTTGGACATGTAATGCCCCTTACATCATAACTGGCAAGTATCAGGTCTATAACCACTACTGTAACCACTTAACTATGGTGTCAGAGTCCAGAAATGTCTAACAGATTTAGAACTGTGCCATTTCTCACATCACAGTAAAACTTGTGTGTCAGCATACCAAACTGACCCGCATCAAACTACATGGTCCAGAAAGTAGTCATTAGCAAAACGGTGAGAACACAACAAAAGGTTGTGATTGTATTGCTGAAGAATAGTATTAATTTCAACCAGCGATTCTTCAGGTCCTCTTTTATTCGTATGTTCATGTATTGATGTTCTCCCTCCCAGTTAAGAAAACAGATTTTTCTCACGATAGTGGCCTCTTAAAGATTTGATAAAGTATTCAAATAAGTTCCTTATCTTTGGGTGCATTACAATGATTTTCTAATTCAGAATATGATCAAGGCTGCATAGCTGGATGAGTTCAGGGAATCTGTCTGGTAAAATATAATGTTTAACTCTGAAATAAGATCTTCTCTAGACTGGAATACACTACACGACTTAAATTCTGTACAGACTTTAAAACACTAGGCATCATAGGCTTGCTGACTGTGTAAATAGTTACAGAAGAATAACGCCAAGATTTTAATAAAAATCAAACGCATTGAGAATGAAAACCAACCTGTTTGTTCCTCAGCATCTTCTTGTTTGAGACTGAAAACTTTTTCAATCCTGAAGTCTTCACTCTCCTCTTTAATAAACACCATTTTTCTCTGTTTGTACACTGTCATGATTAAAATGAGATTAACATAAAGAAAAATAAATGCAAACAATCTTCTGTGAGCGTCTCAATCAGAGAGATGACTAAAAACAAGCAAACTCGCACTAAAATTAACACACTTTAAATACAAAGTTTCTATTTAAATATTATTTATATTAATTTCGTGACAATATATTCCGTTTTCATCAAATACATTTTCTTTTTTGTAATTGTAAAACTTGTTACACGTGTTTGAGAAGCAGGCGTCGAGCGATTAGAAACCGATTTAATTCAGTTTAGTTTTAAAAAGCTCCGTTTCTCCATCACTACTCACGGAATTCGTGTTTATTAAAGGAATTAACCTTATATAGGGAGCGAAATGAGACACAACTTTATCTGTTACTTACTGATGCGCTTAACTTACACAAGACAACGTTCTTTAACATTAAAGTGTTACGGTGTGAACATAAACAATAGTTAATGCATTTAATAGTTCACTAAGGCTTGTAATGATTGAAATGCTTTGAATGAATGAAAACAAACCTTTCCTCGGATCACAGACGCAGCCTTATGACGTCACGCCGCCATACCAAAATAAAAGTCCTGTCCACACGAATCAATTATTCTAATTCACATACAGAACACACACACATACAGGTAATAAGACACAGGATTCATTCAAAGAACGGATAGCATTTTTCAAAAGCTTCTAAATGTAAGTGAGAAGTGCTCACAATTCATCTGCAAAGCATTTGTGACATTGTTTTAATCCAGAATGAAGTTATGATTCATATTACAGGATTGGAAATAACTCTAAATATTTACAAAATTTGTAAATCAAATTCAAAAGTGATCAAACTATTTTATTTATTTAAAACTGAATTTCTATAAAAATCCCATCTCAGATTCTCCCCAGAAAATAAGGGTAAAAATTAATCAAATTTGCTTAAAATATTAAAGTGCCTTGACTATAAAGCACTACATTGATGGTGGGTTTAAAACAGTTTGACTGAATGAAAAACTTAAGGCCTGGTTTCACAGACAGGGCTTTGACTAAGCCAGGATTAGGCCATAGCTCAATTATGACATTTGAGTAATTTTTATAAACATGCCTTATTAAACACATTACTGGTGTGCATCTTGAGACAAAACAAAGGCACTGTTATATTTTAAGATCAGTCAGTGCAAGTTTCTTTCAGATGAAACAGCTCAGACTTACATTTTAGTCTGGGACTAGTCTTAAGCCTTGTCTGTGAAACCGGGGGTATGTATTTTTGTGTCTGAGCTGTTTTTAGTTGTATTCCTATGTGGAAGTGCTCTAGATGGGTGTATTTCACCATTTCAATGCTTTTTGATGTTTTTCTGTTTTGAATGGTTTAAAACAAGTGCTCATGTCAGGTCTGATCATTTCTTTGAATTTTAAACAACTTCAAACTAAAAGTAGTTTTAAAGCTTGCCTTGAAGGTTTTAAGTTTGAAGGCGATAGATAGACAGACAGACAGATAGATAGATAGATAGATAGACAGACAGAAACTGGAAAGCACAATGGCATTAGAGTTATGTTAGGGGAAAAAATCATTTTCATTCGTAATGTCGTGGTTTACCCACTAGGTACCTGAATGGCTCTTTAATAAATATACATGTGTCTACTAGTATATATAGTTTCTCAAAAGAGCATTGCAGGTCATACCTGCTTACTTATTTTTTCATTTGAATAAATATTTAATCATGATTAAACACTAGGTTTTTTTAAATGTGAAATTTTAAAGTTAATAACTTACATCTTTTTTAATATCAATTGACACTGAATCGTGATCGAACAAATCAAAATTCAACAAAAATTTGTAATAAAATTTACGAAAAAATATAGGAACAACTGAAATCACATGTAGCACAGATAGGCAGCCAGGTATAATTTCAAACAGCTTGTAAAAGTGAATTTTGCATCCGATGTTCCCTATAAAATAACACCATAGAAACAGCCTCAAATGAACTATTAAAATGAGAAGAAAGTCATGTTTGAAAACTGCAATCGATTTTTTTAATTGGTTAAAATGAATGGAGAATATCATGTTTTTCTGTGTGCGTTCATCCATTTCCGTCGGTGGTGCTAGATCACTCGATGAAGGCCGCATATCCTTTGTGCCATCCACGCAGTTGTCATCAGCGGGATAAAAAACCCTTTGGTTGTGTCAGTTGGTTATTTTCACAGCTAGAACATGACGGCTGCATAAATTGATTTTTTAATGCCAATCACAGTTTTTATTGGATTTCTTATTTTGATATTGCAATTTCTGGGATGAAAAAAAAAATAATACAGAATACATAATTGAAATTTGGGATACAGCTTATGTCTTGCGGGAACCAGGACAAAGCTACCAATTTCGGGACTGTCCCGCTAAATGCGGGATGGATGGTCACCCTACTGGTGACTGGTCTGGTGACATTAAGAAGATTAATTTCATCCTCTCTCACATGCTATCAAATATACTTATTTGTTTTAAAAATAAAACAAAATTCTGTAAAAACTTACATATAGCTATGAATGTCCGAGACCCGTTAATGCCATAAATGTGCAATTATCACCATAAACGGAACACGAGTTTTGACATGTTATCATGCATCTGCCGCACTTTTGTGAACGGAAAGACAGAATAAAATTGTATATAATTAAATAAATAAGCTTGTACAAAATATGTTTCATTTAAATGAAACGAAAGAAAGAAAAAAACAACAACTGTGAAACAAGTAAGCTATGCTGAATTTTGGTTTTTGTGATTAGCTCCATAAATTAAAAAGAACCTAGAGGCATCCTGTTTTTCTTGATGCTACAGATTAAAGCACAGTATTTCATTTTATTGTGAGTGTACACAAATAAAAGTAAACTGTTTACAGTTTCGCTTTTTTCTAATGCATAAATTATTTTTCACAAGTGTAGATTTCAGCTGATCTATAGGCTATAAAATGACCTCTAATGCAGTAGTTTGGAAAAGGCTGAATGGCAGCATTGGCCCCTCTCGATAATAAAGACTCTTATCAAGCCGTCAGACCAAAAATGAAACAAACGAAAACACCATCAATTGATGGTTTAAATTCATTTAAGATATGACGAAAAACAGTCATTGAGTGTTCAGAGAAACCCAAGGCCCAAAACAAAAAACAAAATCAGTCTAGAGAATATAACTCAATATAATTAACCTAACAAGAGAAACAAATAAAAGTACAAAGAACCTTACCTAACTATTCTCAACAAAAACAGAGAGGACGAATTGAAACAAAAGGGCGGGTCTCTCCTACATTGACCACATAAGTATGAAACAACTTCAATAAACAATAACAGAGGTCTTTGGTCTGGTGGCTGACGGAAAGTCTAGAACAGCGCGACTGCCTGAAGTCACATCAGCTCACTTCTGGATAGCGGAAGAGGCGTTTTAAAAGGACCACTAGCTGAGCGTCCAATAACCTCTGACAGGGGGTACACAGCAATGACGGGGTGAAACTCTGAAACATCAAGAGTGCAAAACAGACATCCACTCACACACACACACTTACAGACACATACATACACAAATATACACATTCAAATGAATTGGTATGGTTATAACCATATAGCTATAATAATAACTGAAATAAGAGGTTGAAATCAGATCAGACCCAGAAGGATTAAGCTCTGATAAAACATTCCTGTTCATTTGTTACTTTTTATATAATTTTAATATTTTGTGTAACAAAACGCTTTCTCTGTGTTCAGGTTTGACTGTAGTAGTAATAATTCAAAAACTGACGCTTTAAATCAACATTTCAAACCAAAAATAACATCTAAACCTTTACAAAAAGTTGTCTTTGAAAATGTCTAAATGTATATCCAAACCCACAACTTAAGTATTTATGTCTAAAAACAATTACAGAATTTATAGGCCTTTTATATAGAGCTATGTAGGAATCTATGGGCTAAACCATGGAATTGCAGACGTTTTTCTTATTTTACTCCCACCAGATGGTTCTAATCTGGCTTCAGAAATTGGATTTTAAAGGCATTGGCTCTATTTCAACATGAAATACTGCCATAATTGAAAAGTAATAGAAATCCTTTTCAGTTTAAGGTTTCCATGTTGATCAAAACTCTTTTCACACTGAGGGCATGTGTACAGCTTTTCTCCAGTGTGAATTCTCATAATGACTTCCATGAACATGGCTTCCATGCTCATATTGGTTTCCATGCTGAATGAAACTCCTTCCACACTGAGGGCATATGTATAGCTTCCCCTCCAGTGTGAGCTCTCATGTGCCTGTTAAGGCTTCCTTTCTGAGTGAAATTCTTTCCACACTGCTGGCAGGTGAAAGGGCTTTCTCTAGTGTGTACTCTCATGTGGTCATTAAGATTTCCTTTTCGGTTGAAACTTTTTCCACACTGATGGCAGGTAAAAGGGCTTTCACCTGTATGAATTTTCATGTGGACTTTAAGGTTTCCATGATGATAAAAACTCTTGCCACATTGAGGGCAGGTGTAAGGCTTCTCTCCGGTGTGAATTGTCATGTGCCTGTTAAGGTTTGTTTTTTGATTGAAACTTTTTCCACACTGAAGGCAAGTGAAAGGGCTTTCTCCAGTGTGTACTCTCATGTGATCATTAAGGTTTCCTTTTCGTTTGAATCTCTTTCCACACTGTTGGCAGGTAAAAGGCCTTTCTCCTGTATGAATTTTCATGTGGACTTTAAGGTCTCCATGTTGATGGAAACCCTTTCCACACTGAGGGCATGTGTAAGGTTTCTCCACAGTGTGAATTCTCATGTGTAATTTAAGATTTTCATTTTGATCAAAACTCTTTCCACACTGTTGGCAGGTGAAAGGGTTTTCTCCAGCATGAATTCTCATGTGTAATTTAAGATTTTCATTTTGATCAAAACTCTTTCCACACTGACGGCATGTGAAAGAATTTTCCCTAGTGTGAATTTTCATGTGAACTTTAAGGTTTACATGTTGATGAAAACTCCGCCCACACTGAGAGCAGGTGTAAGGTTTCTCTCCAGTGTGAATTCTCATGTGCCTGTTAAGGTTTGATTTTTGATTGAAACTTTTTCCACACTGAAGGCAAGTGAAAGGGCTTTTACCTGTATGAATTCTCATGTGTACTTCAAGCTTTTCATTTTGATCAAAGCTCTTTCCACACTGAGGGCATGTGTAAGGCTTCTCTCCAGTGTGAATTCTCATGTGCCTATTGAGAATACCTTCTTGAGTGAAACTTACTCCACACTGAGGGCATGTGTAAGACTTCTCTCCAGCGTGAATTCTCATGTGTACATCAAGCTTTTCATTTTGATCAAAGCTCTTTCCACACTGAGGGCATGTGTAAGGCTTCTCTCCAGCGTGAATTCTCATGTGTACTTCAAGCTTTTCATTTTGATCAAAACTCTTTCCACACTGATGGCATGTGAAAGAATTTTCCCTAGTGTGAATCTTCATGTGAACTTTAAGGTTTACATGTTGATTGAAACTCTTTCCACACTGAGGACAGGTGTAAGGTTTCTCTCCAGTGTGAATTCTCATGTGCCTGTTAAGGTTTGTTTTTTGATTAAAACTTTTTCCACACTGAAGGCAAGTGAAAGTGCTTTTACCTGTATGAATTCTCATGTGTACTTCAAGCTTTTCATTTTGATCAAACCTCTTTCCACACTGATGGCATGTGTAAGGCTTCTCCCTAGTATGATTTCTCAAGTGCCTATTGAGAACCACTTTTTGAGTGAAACTTACTCCACACTGTTGGCAAGTGTATGGCTTCTGTCCAGTGTGAATTCTCATGTGCCTGTTAAGGCTTCCTTTTTGAGTGAAACTTACTCCACACTGCTCACAGGTGAAAGGGCTTTCTCCAGTGTGTACTCTCATATGGTAATTAAGGTTTACTTTTCGGTTAAAATGTTTTCCACACTGTTGGCAGGTAAAAGGCCTTTCTCCTGTATGAATTTTCATGTGGCGTTTAAGATTTCCATGTTGATGAAAACCCTTTCCACACTGATGGCATGTGTAAGGCTTTTCTCCAGTGTGAATTCTCATGTGGTACTTAAGGTTTCCTTTTCGATTGAAACTTTTTCCACACTGCTGGCAGGTAAAAGGTTTTTCTTCTCTATGAATTTTCATGCGGGTTTTAAAATTCCCATGTTGATCAAAACATTTTCCACCCTGCAGGCACTTGTATGGCTTCTCTCCAGTGTGAATTCTCATGTGCCTGTTAAGGCTTCCTTTTTGAGTGAAACTTACTCCACACTGCTGGCAGGTGAAAGGGCTTTCTCCAGTGTGTACTCTCATGTGGTAATCAAGGTTTCCTTTTCGGTTGAAACTTTTCCCACACCGTTTGCAGGTAAAAGGGCTTTCTCCTGTATGAATTTTCATGTGGACTTTAAGGTTTCCATGTTGATGAAAACTCTGTCCACACAGAGCGCATGTGTAAGACTTCTCTCCAGCGTGAATTCTCATGTGTACATCAAGCTTTTCATTTTGATCAAAACTCTTTCCACACTGAGGGCATGTGTAAGGCTTCTCTCCAGCGTGAATTCTCATGTGTACTTCAAGCTTTTCATTTTGATCAAAACTCTTTCCACACTGATGGCATGTGAAAGAATTTTCCCTAGTATGAATCTTCATGTGAACTTTAAGGTTTACATGTTGATTGAAACTCTTTCCACACTGAGGACAGGTGTAAGGTTTCTCTCCAGTGTGAATTCTCATGTGCCTGTTAAGGTTTGTTTTTTGATTAAAACTTTTTCCACACTGAAGGCAAGTGAAAGGGCTTTTACCTGTATGAATTCTCATGTGTACTTCAAGCTTTTCATTTTGATCAAACCTCTTTCCACACTGATGGCATGTGTAAGGCTTCTCCCTAGTATGATTTCTCAAGTGCCTATTGAGAACCACTTTATGAGTGAAACTTACTCCACACTGCTCACAGGTGAAAGGGCTTTCTCCAGTGTGTACTCTCATATGGTAATTAAGGTTTACTTTTCGGTTAAAATGTTTTCCACACTGTTGGCAGGTAAAAAGGCTTTCACCTGTATGAATTTTCATGTGGCGTTTAAGATTTCCATGTTGATGAAAACCCTTTCCACACTGATGGCATGTGTAAGGCTTTTCTCCAGTGTGAATTCTCATGTGGTACTTAAGGTTTCCTTTTCGATTGAAACTTTTTCCACACTGCTGGCAGGTAAAAGGGTTTTCTTCTCTATGAATTTTCATGCGGGTTTTAAAATTCCCATGTTGATCAAAACATTTTCCACCCTGCAGGCACTTGTATGGCTTCTCTCCAGTGTGAATTCTCATGTGCCTGTTAAGGCTTCCTTTTTGAGTGAAACTTACTCCACACTGCTGGCAGGTGAAAGGGCTTTCTCCAGTGTGTACTCTCATGTGGTAATCAAGGTTTCCTTTTCGGTTGAAACTTTTCCCACACCGTTTGCAGGTAAAAGGGCTTTCTCCTGTATGAATTTTCATGTGGACTTTAAGGTTTCCATGTTGATGAAAACTCTGTCCACACAGAGCGCATGTGTAAGGCTTCTCCCCAGAGTGAATTCTCATGTGCCTGTTAAGAATTCCTTTTTGAGTGAAACTTACTCCACACTGTCGGCAGGTGAAAGACTTCTCTCCAGTGTGAATTCTCATGTGGGCTTTAAGGTTTCCATGTTGAGTGAAACGCTTTCCACACTGAAAGCAGGGTAAAAAACTTCTAGTTCCTATTGCTTTTTTAACTCCTTTTCGTGAGGAAGCTTTTTTAGTCTGTGAGCAATTGAAAGACTTTTCTTCAGTTATAAAATCATGATGGTTCTCATACTGATCTTTCTCTTCCATTTCATTCAGAACTTCATTCTCCTCTTTAATTGCTGTCAGGTCTAGTGCTAAAAAAAAAAAACATTTAAACGTAAAACATTAAAACCAACAAAATGTGTTGTACAACCTCATATTCACTTAGCTACTGAAAGAGGTATTGCATGTAATCTCAGACCATCTTTTAAATTTTGTTTTAGCATCTTTTAACTGATCGGTATGGGCTAGCCTAAGCTTGATCCCCTTTGATTCCCTTTCTAGCTTGTAGTTATTTGAACAATGCCTGAAACTTGGTATTACGAGCACTTCCTGTGTCTGTTTGCCTCTTTAAGAAGAATCGCTTTATGTATTCCCCAATTGTAAATGGCTTTGGACAAAAGCGTCTGCAAAATTACTAAATGTAAATGGGATCCTTTATTTCATGCCAGATGTCACGCAAGTGTCATGCAGTAGGTGGTAGTACGCACCTCCAAGCAGGTTTGTCAACGACCATTAAAAGGAAAACAAGACACTTAAGAACTACTCAGGTCTATTCTAGCATAGTTAAGCTTCAGTGTTTTTCATTGATAGGCTATTTTATAATGATGAACATTTACAGAAGAAATACTAAGTAAGTGCAGTGATTAGCTACTTATAAAGACTGTAAATAACATTTCAACAACATTACATGATCAAAATTCACATTAGATCAGAGTGCTGTATCAAAGCATATTAAAGCAGCACTATGTAACATTTGCTCACGGTTCCCCCATGTGGTTGATTAGTGCAGTTGTCTGCTGACAAGCTTTATGGAGATGCTGATTTCCTTTTCCAGCAGGACTTTAGCACCACAGTGCCAAAACTACTTCCAAGTGGTTTGCTGACCATATTACCAGCCAACATGCCTGACCTGAAGCCCATATGGAATCTATGGGATATTTTCAAGAGAAAGAAGAGAAACTGCTGCCTCAGCAGTGCCACAGGCTGATCGCTTCCATGCCAAACTTCACTGATGCTGGAGTTTGTGCTAAAGGAGCCCTGAACAAGTATTGAGTGCATAAATGAACATACTTTAAAGAAGTTCAACTATTTCTGTTTTGCAAATCATTTTTTGACTGATCTTAGGAAATATTCTAATGTTTTGAGATACTGCATTTTTGACTTTCATGAGCTATAAGCTCTAATCATCAAAATTAAAACAAAAAAACTTGAGTGTTTTACTTTACATGTAATGAATCTAGAATGTATGAAAGTTTCACTTTTTAAGTTACAAAAAAAATAACTTTTTTACGAAATTAAAGTTTTTAAGATGCACCTGTATTGTCGTAGTCCTGTGTTTATTAGTCACGTTGAATAAATAAAAGCAGTTAAATCTTCTGTTTAATCAGCTACCGCTGTAGGGATTTCCTGGATTCCTTCTGCGAGGCGTATTTGGAGTTTCTGCGCGAGAGCGCCCTCTGGCCTTCGGATGGAAATTTACTACTGATCACAAAACCGTGCTTCACTGAAAAGATGTACGCATGAATATTGCAGCTTTTGCCTAATATCGATTGCAATCCATACTGGCATTTCCACTGCATTTCAGAAAAGAACTCAGTCCACACTACACGACCTAAAAACGCATGTTGCGTAACTATTCATGCACACTGTAGCATCACGCTACATAAGACAATTTATAGGATTTATACTACGCTTTTACTAAAAACTCACTTTAAACCACCATAGAGTGTTTAATAACTTCCAATTGCGATCTAATGTGTTTTGTCCATACAGTGTTGCTGAAATGTTATTTGTAGCCTTTTATATCAAGCTGATTGTTATGAAAATAGGCAGAATCACATGAACATCACATACAAGTCATTTACTATTGTAATCGTGTTCATTAGCTTCATGTTTCATCTGTAGAAATGTTTTCCTGGGGTTCTTATGAACAGAACTGAACGCGGAAGAGTGGAGACAGGGCGGGTTATGAACACATACTATGAGTGACATATGAGCAGCAAATGAGCTTCCGAGTCAGAACAGCGATTGGGGAAGAGAAAACACAGGCAGACAGCACTGGAAGCAGCTAATGTTCATCAATAAATAAGTGGGAAATAAATAGAAATTATGATTTCTGAGCTATGTGTTTTAAAATGAAAACGCACTAGTATAGACGTAGCCTAAAAGATGTAGAAAATGAAAACTATTTTAAGTTTATTAAAACTATTTACACTGATTTATTGTGTTGGTTAAATTTTGTTCCTTTGTCCAGTGGCTCAGGGGATGAGTCTTTGGTTTTTTTTTTTTTTTTTTAGCTTGTTGACTTTTAAACTGACTCAGTTTTTTTTTTTTTTTTTAAATAATGTAATCTTGGTCAAATTGATTTCATGAAATTGGTATTGAAAAAAGTATTGTTCAGGAACTGTTATCGAAGTCAAGGTCCAAAAAGTAATGATTTGTTCGCTACACATCCGTACTGAACTGAAAGAGCCATGGGGAGAGTGGGGTAAGATGAGCCACTTTTTACTTATGCGGTCCTCAAGATAAGGGAAAATGACGTACAAAGTATCTAAAGTAATTTCAAGATGTTTTCTATCATTTTAAATGATCATAATGCATTAATGACAAAGGGTTCTAAAAACTTGCCTTATAAAAAAAAAGTGTTCCTGTGGCTCAATTTAGCCGAGTCAGTGAGTAAGATGAACCATCTGGGCGTAAACTGACCATCTGACTGAATCTGATTCAAACCCATGTTAAATTTTAAAAGATAATTTACCTATTTTAAAAACTAATTTAATAATCAAATTTCCTTTTTCAAACAGTCTTATTTATTTTCTTAAAGCTAACATAAACAACATAATCAGAATCAGAAAGAGCTTTAATTTAGGGATGCGCCAAATTTTCGGCCGCCGAAAATGGCATTTTTGGTTTTCGGCCGAAAGGGAAAAATGGCCGAAAATAAAAGGTGAAAATACATATATTTACATAGTAATAACAACAACAACAACAATAGTAATATATGGTGCACATCACCGCGCCACCCGGCAGTGTTCAGAGTGCAGGTTTCACTCTCCTCGTCACTGCACGATTTGACGTGCCGCTCAATTTTCCCCTCACCGGAAAAGCAAAGTCCGCTCAAATAACGCGCCGACAGGAAACTTATGTATGTAGGTTACTTGTTCCTGTTTTCAGTAGTGTGCTGTAACATGGCAATGCTGGTAAAATGACGCTACCCTCTCGTGACACTATGCTCTGCTCACATGCTCTGATAATAGCAGCTTTGTAGGATAATACATTATTTGGATAATTAGTTTAAAAACAGTTAAATATGATTCTGTTGCACGGAACTGAATAAAAATAATGTATTGATATTTAACATTAAGGTAACGCTTTACAATAAGGTTCCATTAGTTAATGTCAATTAATGTATTAAACAAACAATGAACAATACATTTATTACAGTATTTACTAATCTTTCTTAATGTTAGTTAACGAAGAATAGTTGTTCACTGTTAGTTCATGTTAATGCACTAACTGTTAACAAACACAACTGTTGATTTTAATAATACATTAGTAAATTCTGAAATTAACATTAACTAAGATTAATAAATGCTGAAGAAGTTGTTCATTCTCATATTAACTAAAGTAGTTAACTGATGAACTATATTGTAAAGTGTTACTTATATTAATATAAATTCTGTCCAATTTTATTCTTACTTTCAGTAAAAGTATGGTTATTTTATTGGCTTTTGTATTTACACGGGGAGAAGTGTGTAATCTCGCGAGACCCAAGTTGTGTGTACAGCACAGGGGAAACCATGTGAACAAGTAAATTGTATCTGTTTTGATGAAAATGGTGTGTTCGTGTTGATACCCGGTATGTTTAAATAAGGCATTTTGTTTTGCTCTCTCCTCTGTGCAGCTGTGTTCGTCATGCACTCTCTTCCCGAATCTTACGTTCGCCTTTCGTTACGCCTACGTCATACGCTCGACTGCCTTGTTGTGAACGCACCGGCTTGAGCGACAGGAAGCTGCACATTTCAGTTTATATAGTTTTAAAAATCGACATTTTCCTTAAACTAACGCATTGTTTCACTTCAGAAGGCCTTTATTAACACCCCGGAGCCGTGTGGAGTAGTTTTATGATGGATGGATACTTTTTTTTCGGATTCAGAAACGGGGCACCATTCACTGCAGTTATACAGATTGGAACAGACAGGGCAATGTGGAATATAACTCCGAATGTGTTCGTCTGAAAGAGGAATGTCAGACATGCCTAGGATGCCCTGAGGGTGAGTAAATCTTTGGCTAATTTTCATTTTTGGGTGAACTATCCCTTTAATGCAGATGTGTTACATGGCGAAGCTACATCACAGAAGTAACAGCTGGACTACAGATGAGTCATTTCAGACTGAGGTTTATACACTACTAGACGTGTAAATCCAATCATAAACTCATGCCAACATTTTAATAAGAATCAAATGCATTGAGAATGAAAACCAACCTGTTTGTTCCTCGAAATCTTCTTGTTTGAGACTGAAAACTTCTTCAATCCTGAAGTCTTCAGTCTCCTCTTTAATAAACGCCATGTTTCTGTGTTTGGACACTCTGTCATGATTAAGAAGGGAATAATTAATGGATAAAAAAATAAATTGAAACTAAATCTCTTAGTGTGTCAATCAGCTCCTTAGACAAGTACTAATCAGCACAAGACAAACAAACCGCTCAAAACAAGCATTACAAAACCAAATAACACAAATTATATAGAAAGTCTATATTCACTTATGCTTTATATTTCTTATTGTATGACCATATATTCTGCGTTTTTATGCAAACACTTGCAGGGTTTGTTTTCTATGGAGGACGAGAAATGACTTAAGTATAAATAAATGAATAAATACATAAATGCAGAAATTAAAAAAAAAAAAAAAAAAAAAAATATATATATATATATATATAGAAATACATGAATAAATGAAGAAATAAGTATAGAAATACATAATTAAATGCTGAAATAAATGTAGAAATACAAAGAAATGAATAAATAATTAAATGCTGAAATAAACAAATAAATGCAGATATGCATAAATGAATGAATAAATTTTGTTATTATTTCATTTTTAATTGTACTATTTTTGCACCATGTGTGTTATACATTTATTTCTGCATTTACGTACTTCCACATTTATTTATGCATTTCTACATTTATTTATTTCTGTATTTCTGTGTCCGTATGTTAATAAGGTAGGCGGTTCCAACCTCTCTCAATGCAGGATTGGTTAAACAGGATCGTTATCGTTACAGCTGTGCTACTGTGGATACTACCATTGCTAATGATTTGCGTTTAATAGCAAGCGATGTAGATCAAGCACCAAGCGACTACCTTCTGTTTCGTTTGGAAAGTGTAGTCGATGAATTAGTTATCAGCTCAGTGCTGATATGGATATAGACCTTGATCCAGCTGTGTTCGCCGGTCTGCAAGACGCAGCAGGCCAGCTTCACATGCGCTCGAAACACTGCGGTCAGTCAGGTCTTGAAAATACACGGTCAAGCCAGCCGCACATTTGTTTTGTTTTTTTGCGTGTCTAATCGCGCACTTACGGTATGGGTGCTGGGAGCCAGAGGTGTCATGCCCATTCAAAGTGAGGGGCACGTGCCCCCTCAGATTTTTGAGCCAAGTGGATTTTGAATGCAGCTTCCAAAAGACAAAAAATAGCTGATTAATATTTTCTATATTTAATACAATCACACTGGCGTGATTAGAACGTTCAGTGCGTCATATCATCAGCTGCTAAATTCAAATCTTTCGCTGATTGGCGCTGAGCCAGAGACAGATGCGTTTGTACAGCACTGCGCATTATAACCAATCACACACGATGCTGTTGAGCTTATGAATGCAATGACCAATCAGAGGCGTTCAGATGAGTCATTGCTAAAATGGCGGTGTTTTCTTCACTTGCTCGCTGACTGAATACCTCTTTCTGGCAAATTCTCTCGTCAGAAACAACAAAATGCAAATGTGTGTACGAATATGTAAAGTAAGATATTCATTTCATAGTGTAAACAGCTTCAGTGATTTTAATAGGAGTTTTTGAACTCTAAACTATCAGTGAAAACGTTCTTTGCTCTCTTTCTGTACAATGGAAGTGTTATGATTAGTAACCTAACTTACAATGTTTTTATTCACATTAACTTTCAATGTTAAATTCACATGAAATATAAAATCTGTCGTATTAAAATGTTATGGCATGACACCCATATCTGTTAATTAAGTAAACAGACAGGTTTTTATGCAATAGATTACATTATTAGGTTACTTTGACCATCGCCCACTAGATCAACTAACATAATCTATAAAGGTGAGAATCAGTCTAACTGCTATCTCTTGGTTGTTCTGACTGGTTTGCCTAATTGACCAATCCTGCATTGAGAGAGGTTAGGAACGCCTACCTTATTAACATACGGACAGAAATAAATAAATGTACAAATGCATAAATAAATGTAGAAATGCATAAATAAATGTAGTATAACACAAATGGTACAAAAATAGTATTAAAAATTACACTTTTGACAAAATAATTTATTCATTTACGCATATCTACATTTATTTCAGCATTTAATTATTTCTTGATTTATTTGTTCATTTATTTATGAATTTCTATATTTATTTATTCATGTATTTATGTATTTCTACATTTATTTATTTCTGCATTTATGTATTTATTCATTTACTTAAGTAATTTCTGGTCCTCCATAGTTTTCTACACGTTTGTGTTGTTCACTGTTTTAACCAGCGCTGATTCAATCGAAACAAGCATTTTGCTGCAAAATAGACTCGGTTTAGTTGTTAAAGAGCTCTGTTTCTCCATCACTACTTGTTAGGGAGCGAATCCGTGTTTACAGTGTTTACAATAGATTGATTCTCGACACAACTTTACTGTTACTCGTCCGCAGATGCGCTTAACTTACACAAAGTAATGTTTTTTATCGTTAGGTAAAGTATCACGGCGTTAAATTAAATAATAGTTTATTCATTTCACAGTTTTCTATAAAATAAACTGGTTGTAATCATTTTAACACTTAAGATGATTAAAAACACAAACCTCTCTTCAGCCGAGTCACAGACGCACGGGGCGCGGCGCAGCTTTGTGACGTCAGGGCGTCAAACCAAAATAAAAGTCTTGTCCACACCATTATAGAAATTCTCACACACACACACACACACACACACACAAAAAAAGCATTAAATTCATAATACCAACTTCAAAGCATTTGTGATATAGTTTAAATCCATAATGAAGTTTAAAGGAAAGCACTATCAGAGTGATCTACTTTATTTAAAACTGAATCCCTATATAAATATATATGTTAATCAAAACATGAACATATATGTGTGTGTGTGTGTGTGTGTATTACAGTGCCTTGACTGTAAAGCATCACATTGATGGGTTTAAAACATTTTGACCAAATGGAAAACATCTTAAGTGTGCATAAATGTTGTGATATTAGTGAAGTTATTGTTTTAAGAACTAAATACCTAGAATATCCAAATGACAGGTGTGGGAGACCCAGAATTGTATCTTCAGCAGATTCTAGATGAAACTGTGGCGCTGACTAAAGCAGTGAAACGCTGTTGTTTGATGCAGATTTCAGGAGGCCGTCCTTACAGGCGAGGACAAAGCAAACAAATCACTCGAAGGATGTCAGCAGTTATAGAAGCGCTCAGACTCGTCAGCAGATCTACAGACTCATTATCATACAGATCATGGAAAGTCACAGCTTCAGCCGCTGCATTCACATTCAACTCAGCAACAATCACACAAATGAGACTGAAACATCAACAGACGATAGTCTCATCTAGCATGATTTTACATTTATATTCACTCACACACCTAAAGCAAAAGAGATTCATTACAAATTTAAACACTGATCCTTCTGCTGACTTTCTAAGGCTATGATTACCTTTCATCAAATTAATTGTTTCTGCATTGATGTAAAATGTAAATACATTTGTCTAGAAGGTTTTTGAGTGGATTAACAAATGTATTGATGTACCTTTGTTAGAAAATAAACAAGTATTTCAATCCATACAGCATCACGCCTACTCACCATACAGTTACCAACACTGCAGAAGTATGGCATGATGGTATTTATTATTAATGTCACCGGTCTTATAGGCTATTTATATTAAATAATGGGGTAATATAAAGAAAATAAGCCACTTTTAGAGAGATTGTTTTAGTTTCACAGGTTTAAGATATTTTTCATTACAAACACTATCATTTATTAATAGCAGTAGTATTTGTAGTTTTGTTGTTGTTGTAGAATCCATAAAGCCATGGTAATGAGGAAAATATGTTTTGCCTGATTCATGATCTTACTAATACTACAGTTAACTCTGGATTCAAGAATTACAGTAGCTTTTCATTCAGGCAACAACAAAAGAGACTTGAATATTTATAATAAACTGTAATTTAAGCAAAATAGTCATTCAATAATTAAGAGACTACAGTATAATATAATAATTATATATTGTTAAGTGCATTTACAGCAGTGGCGTAGGCAGAATTTTATTTTTGGGCAAAAAGTCTGCGCAAAAGTGAGCGGGAATTAGTAAAAAAAAAAAAAAAACTGTCAATCTGTGTAGAAAGAATCTCTCACGCCACGTCTGCTCAATTAATACAAATACAAAACACAGACATGAACTTGTATCGGTCACTTAAGTCATTACACCGACATACAAGTGTAGCTACAACCTGTCCACATACAAACCTGAGCAGTTAGAACAAAAATACAATATGGCTTTATTTATTCTGAAAACAGAAGTCATTTAAAATGTTATTTGTATATTTTCATTTTCATTTCATCATTCTACAGTAAATTCAAGGCACTGTATTTCCTTATTTCCTCTAATATATATAACTAAAGTGTATCAAATTATTTTATTCAGAAATGTCATGTTTGTGATTTTTCTTTTTGTTAATTCGTTAAATTAATAGAGCTACATATTTGGAAACAGGTGCAGTTAGTCGCTGGCATCAAAATAATCTTTGTGAGGACGACTGGCAACAGCTGGTCTTAAATTCTTTAGACACTGCACGACTTTAAAGGGTTAGTTCACTCAAAAATGAAAATTAGCCCATGTTTTACTCACCCTAAAAGCATCCTAGGTGTATATGACTTTCTTCTTTCAGATGAATCCAATCAGAGTTATAATTAAAAATTATCCTTGCTCTTCCAAGCTTTAGAATGGCAGTTCAAATACTTCGATATTGATATCAATATCAATACCAATACCTTGACTTTGATACTTCAAGACTTCGTTGTGCCCAACACAATAAATAAGTGCAAATAGTGTTAATAAAGCTGTTAGACTACATTTACACTAGTGCGTGTTCATTTTAAAACACATAGCTCATACTCTCCATTGGGAATGAATGTCTGTCGCAGATAAAGGCGGCTTGAAACGCAGTGGAAACTCCAGTATGGCGAGGATCGTTTTCATTTTAAAACAAAAACGCAGCAGTGTAAATGTAGCCTTACATCTAAGGGGGCTGGGATGCATTCACACTAGAGCCTCACGTGTGAAGCCTTGTTTCTGCTTCCGCCTGGCTCCGCTGACTGCGCGCGCACCTCCCCAAACAGACAAGGCGTTTATACTTGTCGCGATCGCCTTTGCATTATTGTTTGAAATGACAGGGGGCGACTCTGAGTAATTGCCCTCTTAAATTAGCAGGAAACAACCGTGAGAAGTAGTAGCAAACTTTGTCTCGCATAGAGTTGAATGAATGAATGAATTTCTTTATGTATAAACTTATTAGGTTGTGACAAGAATGACATCATGACATCTAAAGACCAGTCATGTTTGATGTAATGTAGTGTCACCATTTTGATTCAGACTGAATTCAGAGTGAATAACATCTTAAATTTCAGTTTGTCTATCATTTTGTCAAAGTCTATCATTTTGTCAAAGTCTTTTTGTATTTTGTGTTGCTTCAGAAGAATACCAGCGTAGTCTTTTAAGTTCTGATTATAGTTATATACTTAACTAATATAGATGGAAAAAATGATCTTTTATATTTCTACTTGCACTTATTCTCAAGTTGCTTTGGTTTTTTATAAAGATGTCAGGTAATTGCTAATGCTAAGTTTGTAGTGGTTGAAAGTTGTCTTATGATTCATAAAAAAAAGATGTCCATAAATGTTACTTAATTGTGAGTTAAATTTCTCTAAATTTGTGTTTTGTCTTCAGGGACAATAATGGCATCAGTCATTCAAGATATGATCCTGGCAGATCTACTATTCAATTCAATTCAATTCAATTCAAGTTTATTTGTATAGCGCTTTTCACAATACAAATCGTTGCAAAGCAGCTTTACAGGAAATTAAGTTTCTACAATATATTTATATATTGTAGAAACTTAATATATTTAACTTATGGCGAAATTTGGTAGTTCTGTATGTTGTCTGAGGGTAGGCATCATCTGAGGTCCTCTGAGGGGTTGGCATCATTTCTTCTCAGGTGTTCTGGATCCAGACTGAAGCTTGTGTAAATCCTAGTTACCACGGGATGTTAATCCCGTGGCAGAAACAAATAGAGACATAATTAGCGTAGCTGCTGTTCCAACCAAGCAAAAATGATTTGTTCAATCCAAGCTAAAGAACAATAATGTGTGTTTGATCAGATATAACTGCAGTACAAGATTATGAGATGCATTATGTGAATGCTTGGCTAAAGAGATGTGTCTTTAATCTAGATTTAAACAGAGAGAGTGTGTCTGAACCCAGAACGTTATCAGGAAGGCTATTCCAGAGTTTGGGAGCCAAATGTGAAAAGGATCTACCTCCTTTAGTTGACTTTGCTATCCCAGGTACTACCAAAAGTCCAGAGTTTTGTGACCTTAGGGAGCGTGATGGATTGTAGCGTGGTAGAAGACTAGTTAGGTACGCAGGAGCTAAGCCATTAAGGGCCTTATAGGTAAGTAATAATATTTTGTAACTGATGCGGAACTTAATAGGTAGCCAGTGCAGAGACTCTAAAATTGGGGTAATATGATCATATTTTCTTGACCTAGTAAGGACTCTAGCCGCTGCATTTTGGACTACCTGTAGCTTGTTTATTGAAGATGCAGGACAACCAGCTAGCAGTGCATTACAATAGTCCAGTTTAGAGGTCATGAATGCATGAACTAGCTTTTCTGCATCAGAAACAGGTAACATGTTTCGTAGCTTGGCAATGTTTCTAAGATGGAAGAATGCTGTTTTTGTAACATGGGAAATATGATTTTCTAAAGACAAGTTGCTGTCTAATATAACACCCAGATTTTTGACTGTAGAGGAAGTAACAGTACATCCGTCTAGTTGCAAATTATAATCCAAGAGATTCTGTGTACTGTTTTTTGGTCCAATAAGTAATATTTCTGTCTTATCTGAATTTAATAGGAGAAAATTACTGGTCATCCAATCTTTTACATTTTTAACACACTCTGTTAGCTTAGATAATTTAGAAGTTTCATCTGGTCTTGTTGAGATATATAGTTGAGTATCATCAGCATAACAATGGAAACTAATCCCATATTTTCTAATAATATTACCAAGGGGCAACATGTATATTGAAAATAGCAGAGGACCTAGGACAGATCCTTGTGGTACTCCATATTTTACTGGTGATAATTGAGATGACTCCCTGTTTAAATAAACAAAGTGGAAGCGATCAGACAGGTAGGATCTAAACCATCTTAAAAGCCTGCCCCTGAATACCCGTATAATTTTGTAATCGATCTATGAGTATGTCATGATCTATAGTGTCGAACGCAGCACTAAGATCAAGTAAAACTAGCAATGAGATGCAGCCTTGGTCTGACGCAAGAAGCAAGTCATTTGTAATTTTAACAAGTGCAGTTTCTGTGCTATGGTGGGGCCTGAAACCTGACTGAAATTCTTCATAGAGATCTTTTTTTTGCAAAAAAGAGCACAACTGAGCAGATACAACTTTTTCTAAAATTTTAGACATAAACAGAAGATTAGAAATGGGTCTGTAATTTGCTAGTTCATTAGGATCTAGTTGTGGTTTTTTAATAAGAGGCTTAATAACCGCCAGCTTGAATGATTTTGGAACGTGACCTAAAGATATCGATGAGTTAATTATATTGAGAAGCGGTTCTTCTGCTACAGGTAACAACTCTTTCAGTAATTTAGTGGGTACAGGATCTAATAGGCATGTTGTTGGTTTAGATGCAGTGATAAATTTATTTAACTCTTCCTGTCCTATAGTTGTAAAGCACTGCAGTTTTTCTTTGGGTGCGATGAATGGAGCTGAAGTACTAGATGCTGCAGAATCTACATTTGTTATTGTATTTCTGATGTTATCTATCTTATCATTAAAGAAATTCATAAAGTCATTACTATTAAATTGTGAGGGAATATTTAGATCGGGTGGCGTCTGTTTATTTGTTAATCTAGCCACTGTGCTAAATAAAAACCTTGGATTGTTTTGGTTATTTTCTATGAGTTTGCGGATATGCTCTGCTCTGGAAGCTTTAAAAGCCTGTCTATAGTTGGACATACTGTTTTTCCATGCAATTCTAAAAATTTCCAAGTTAGTTTTTCTCCATTTGCGCTCAAGTTTACGAGTTTCTTTCTTGAGAGAATGGGTATTACTGTTGTACCATGGCGCAGTACGTTTTTCTCTAACCTTTTTCAATTTGATGGGCGCAACAGCTTCTAATGTATTAGAGAAGATAGTGCCCATGTTGCTAGTCATTTCATCTAGTTCATGTGTATTTATGGGTACACAGAGCAGTTGAGATAAATCAGGCAGGTTATTTTTGAATCTATCTTTAGTGGTTGGAACAATAGTTCTTCCTGGACGATAACGCGGAGCCATATAGTTAATATCAGTAATACTCAGCATGCACGATACTAGGAAATGGTCAGTAACATCATCACTTTGAGGTACGATATCTATGTCAGTAAGATCAATTCCATGCGATATAATTAAATCTAGCGTATGATTAAAACGATGAGTGGGCCCAGTGATGTTTTGCTTCACTCCAAAAGAATTTAGTAGGTCAGTAAACGCAAGTCCTAACGCATCATTTGTATTATCAACGTGAATGTTAAAATCTCCGACAATTAGCGCTTTATCAACAGTAACCAATAGGTCTGAGAGGAAATCTGCAAATTCTTTTAAGAAATCTGTATACGGCCCTGGCGGTCTATACACAGTAGCCAGAGCAAGAGAGAGATTTCTTTTGCATATCTGACAGTGTAACATTAAGCAGAAGTAATTCAAATGAGTTAAACCTGTATCCTGTTTTCTGGGTAAAATTGAGAATATCACTATATATTGTTGCAACAACGCCGCCACGGCCAGTCTGACGGGGCTCATGCTTATAACAGTAGCTTGGTGGAGTAGACTCATTTAGACCAATATAATCATTTGGTTTGAGCCAGGTTTCAGTCAAGCAGAGCACATCAAAACTATGATCTGTGATCATTTCATTTACAATAACAGCTTTGGGTGCGAGTGATCTGTTTAGGAGCCCAAGCTTTAAAAATTGCTTATGTTTACTTGTTTTGCATTTTTCTGGTTTAATCACGATCAGATTATTTCTAGATCCTGCATTAAATTTATATTTTGGCTTACTGTTCGGGGAACAGACACAGTCTTTATAGATTGGACAGCACAAGTATTTCTATCATTTAAGTGGGTAGAACAAAAGTCATCATAGCAGTTATTTGAGAATGGGCTTACTAGTCAGATGGAGCGTAGAGTCCTGGAGATGTTGTCCGACAGGAGTTCTGCTCCGACTCTGCTGGGGTGCAGGCCATCAGCGCGGAAAAGCCTAGGACGCTCCCAGAAAAGATTCCAATTATTAACAAAGAGCAGTTTCTGTCCTTTACACCATGACAATAACCACTCATTTAAAGCAAACAGTCTACTGAACCTTTCGTGTCCTCGTCGATACGTGGGAAGCGGTCCAGACACGATGATCGTCGCCGCGGGTGATACGCTGCGCACCGTCTCGATCAGGCTCCTGAAGTCCCTCTTCAGTGTCTCTGTCTGCCGCAGCCTGGTGTCGTTCACCCCCGCGTGCAGCACGATCGCGCCGATGCTCTCGTCGTCCTTCAGGATTGCGGGTATCTGCGCAGAAACATCGAGAACACGAGCGCCAGGGAAACAGTGAGTGTGCGCTTTACCTTCAGCTAATGTAGCACGGACGTGCCGGACGATGGAGTCTCCGACGATCACAGCGTCGCGGTCCGTCTCGCGGAGGAGAGCGAAGCGGTTCCGGGTGGAGATCTCGAAGACTACTACTATCTGAAAAGATTTTTTCAAGACACACATACAAGAATTCCTTTGTACCTGCTGCAATTATGTTTTTAAATGATTTATAAATGTGTTTTTATGTGTGGTGTGTTGCTGCTGTATGTGCATGTATACTGCTGTCTACATGAAGAATTGCCTTTTAAGGACAATAAAGATAAGTAAAGGAGACATGTCAGGACAACTTTATATTTACTTGGCAACATTTTAGCTGAGATAAGTAGAAATGACTGAATAGCTGAACATTTGAGTCGTTTTAAATGGATAGTCCACTAAAAAATTACAATTCTGTCATGGTTTACTCACCCTCATGTTGTTCCAAACCCATTTAATTTCCTTTTTTTTCTCCATTTTTGTCTTTCCATTGGAAGTCTAGGCAGTCTTTATTTTCAAGCTTCAAAAAGTTTTTAGTTTAGGCATTGACACATAATAAAAAAAAAAACCTTAGCCCAAGCTTCTCAATTAATTTTGTCAATCGCGATTCCTCGATTTCTAAAATTTAAAATCATGGCAAAATTTGAATTAATCTATAAAATCTGAAAAATCGGCAAGCCTGTTAACTCTTTAGTTTAGCTTATGCTGGGTACACACTAAAAGATTTTAAAAGATCTTTAAAATGTGAGACCACAAATTAGGACAAAAAATCCTAGATTTAACCGTTTTGCTCCTATAGTGTGTGGTTTCCTCAGGGTTCCCCCCACACATCAGGATTTCTGATCGTAAATATTCAACGTTGAATATTTATGATTCGCGATCGAGGCGCCTCCGACGTTCTTCCGAGCAGATTCAGTCACTCTTAACACACCTCACACCAAAGGAAAATCTGATAAGATCATCTTTAGAACCACCAAGATAATCGGGACATTACCTAGGATTGTTGGAAGGGGAGAAATCGGCCTGAAATCAGCCCTATTATCTTGTGGTAACCAGGGGTGTCCAAACTCGGTCCTGGAGGGTCATTGCCAACCAAGGTCTTACTAGGCATATTATACCTCCAGACGTGTTTTGGGGCAGGTTGGAGCTAAACTCTCTGCAGGACAGTGGCCCTCTAGGACTGAGTTTGGACACCCCTGCCTTAGCATCTACACTTTCAAAGGTGATAAAATACACAACGCGTTTTGAGTGAAAATGAGGCACTAACCTTACATACTTGCATACAACAAAGTCAGACTTCACTGTCTCCCCAACACTAGCTGAAGGTGGTCTAGACTGAGGAGTAAAGGCCTTTCCACACAGAGCGCTATGCGGAAAAGTGAGGCGAATCGCTGACAAACGTTGCTTTCATACCGAGCGCGAAATGATTGATCGCCTTCTGCTAATTCACGCCTGCATGCTAGGTGGCGCCGACCAACAATGCATTTTTCCTCAGATATGTATCTCGTATATGATTTAACATCGTCCGCTGGTCAATATATAGCATTAAATTAAGATAAATAAAGTTTTGTTCTACACCAGAAACACAAACTATCTATAATGCTTACAAGAATACATCGTAAAATATAAATAAAGATACAATTAGCATCAAGATACACTGAAAATGTTTGTTATTATTAATGTATTTGCTTAAAACCCACTTTAAACCATCAGAGTGCTTGTAATAACTTCCGATTATGATCTATAGTTGACTTTGATTCTATAATAGGCAGACATGCAGTCTTTGTATGTTTAATAACGCTACACTGCTTAAAATTCATCAAACATCCTTTATTGTTATAAAAATATCATGAGCTGCATAAAACGCATGCAGAAAATATATCATCATATCTATTTGTTTTCATACTTTGTGTAGAAAAATGTTTCACTCGATTTTTTTTTTTAACACTGAAGATCTAAAGAGTGCACACGCTCTGACTCTTAAAGTCCTCTATTTCTAGTCCTCTATTTCTATTTCTCGTGCTCAATACAGTCTTCTGAGCTTTTAGTGCCACCGCGTCGACCTTTTGGGTAACAGCAGTTGCTCTGGCCACATGATGTAATGCTCAAATCTTATTGGACGGCCTGTCTTTTCACTTTGCGAAACTGAAAAGATTCATCGGACTGGTTTGGAAAAAAAACATTTGCATTTTCGGTGCGCGAATGTTTGCAGTCTATGTGAAATAGGGATGTGCATCTCATGACTCAGGACGATACGATACGCATCTCGATGCATAGCCAATGATACGATACAGTAAAGATACATATGAAGCAGGTACCGATGCGATACGGTACAATTCAACCCTGTTACGATGCAGTGCGATCCGATTTCGATTCAATTCGATTCAACACAATCCAATTCGATGCACTACGATGCAATGGAGAAAATATGATCACTTTTATAATGCCTCGAGGCCTGTTTCATAAAACAAACCAGGCTTATTTTAGTTACTCTGACTCACTGTCAAATGATTTGGTTCCATAAAGCAAATTTTACATAGGCTTAGATCAAGCTTAGTCACTGTTAAGCTAAACTTGAAATGGTAAAAGAAAATAAAAAAATAAATTATATTCATTATTGTTAAATAAAGAAAAAAATCTATCAGATGAAATGAGTTTTGATTTGAGATCAAAATGAATGGATACTTTTGGTTGTGGGCGCATAGTGCAACCTGGAAGAAACAAGGAAGCTGATTGGCCAGTGAAACTTCACGTGTTACATAGAACCAGGTGTGCTTGTTTGATTATCAGTGTGCAGAGGGATCTCTGTTGGAAAAGTGAATGTGCTTCTCCTACCCAAGTTGGTGTTGATACTGGTTATAAAACCAAAGGAGAAAGATTGCTAAAGCATGCACGGATGTAGCCACTGAACAAACTGAGCATGTGGTTTACTCCAAACTCAAAGACAGCTGGGAAAAGCCACAATGTGTTCATCAACTTTGAGACGCTACTGGTAGGATAAAGACTCATTTCTTTAGTGACTACAGAGTGTTTAAAAGTCCAATTGTGAATGTCTTGCAAGTTGTTTGTTAAAGCTAGTGGGTTTAGCATCTAATATGCTAATTCGCCATGTGCAGTGCATTTGATTTAGTGTTGCTGTTGAACCGCTATCTACTGTGATTTGTGAGTATTCTAGTAACATTGGTTGTGGTTTAAATGAGTTAAACATCCTTAAATGACTGCATTACTGTGTAGTGACTCATATTGATATTTTCTCTGTATAGGTTATTAAGCTAAGCATCTGAGCTAAGCATCTGAATTAAACTCTGAAAATAAGCAAAGGAAGATCAAGTTGTTACTGAAAGATTTCAATAAATTGCTTTGATGATGAAGAATCAGATGTTTTGAGTTATTCCATGCTCCCTCTGAAGTTGATTGAAGCCTTTTTCAAGTTTGAGCAGACATTGAAGCTGAGAAGAATCCCTAAATAACTTGACAGTCACTGTGGAAACTTATGCTGGGGAACTAACCTGGTCTAAAGCAGGCTAAGCTGAGTTCCTCTAACACTGACCAATAGGAACACAATGATATTACCACTTTCACACATACTATTATCTGACTTTTTTTTTTTTTTAATTTTTTTTTTTATACAGTTTCTAACCATGCAGCTTTTCTCTCTGGTTTTATGACAGCTGAACCTTTTATAGTCTGCAGAACATTACAATCTAAAATTGCTACCTATTGCAATAGTCCCTTTACAGTCACTGCTATCATAAAAATACACTTATATGTAGGTTTAAAATTCTACAAAAGACACATTTAATGCCCAACAACAAATATTTTAGCAAAATGTATATTTTATACTCCTAGTTAGTGCACTCCTATTCGATTGCGTTCCATCTGTTTAGCAGCGCTCGTTCACTTGCGTCAGCCTCGCCCACTCCTGACAGAAAAATGGATATGCTTGCATGACTTTATAACATTTACAGATGAAGAATATACATGTGACATGTCAGTTATGCACTGAGGAAAACAACATCTCAAATGCATTAAACGGCACAAATATATTCGCTGTTTGCCGTGGTGGATCGATTTGATCCATGATCAACATTAAGGGCTGCTTAAGAATAAGCGTGCACAAATTAGTTAGATTGTGTGAATTTACATTGTTGTTTATAACCGCTTTAGCCCCGATTGATTTGTTAGGTTATTTCACGTTGGGTTTTGGACTTTAATCCCCGCTTTTCCTCAGGTCTCCGTAGTGTTGTGATACTACATCATATTCACGCACAGTGGTGATGAGAACGCGCTTGAGAAAGGAGAAAGAGAGGAGAGGCGAAATCAATCTACATGTAAATTATTGGTCACAGAGTATTGGTCACTATCTAAATAATAAAAGTGTAGCGCATCCAGTAGTAATTATATATAAATAAATCGGTTTGTACCGATGCAAATATGTTAGAAACGATGCATCGCGATATAAATGCCAACTTGTAGCCGATGCACACTTTTTAAACCGATGCATCACATCGTTAACTTTTTATGCCGATGCACAGAGCGAATCGGGGAATCTTCCCATCCCTAGGCTCGGTTCTTCGTACGTTGCTAACTCAGTTAGCTGGATTTGATTGTTGACGATTTCACTTGATCTTGGATTGGTTGGTTCTTCGACGCTCATTCTGAAGTTGCCGTCATAGCAACGGGTCGGTAAGCTTAAACCTGCTTGGGAGCAGGTTTAATGTAAACAGGATTAGATCGCGGCTTTATAAGCGGAGGTGATACGGGAAGTCTGTTGCACTTGCAGCCATGTCTTGTCTGTTTTTATGAGAGCAACCTGTTGCGGAATGTGCAAGGATAATTCGCAGAGCTTTTAGAATTAATCACGTTTTGCGACAGACAGGATCCATTAGCACAGCGTGAAAAACTTTTTGAAAGATATCGTTTTTCACGTGAGGGTGTCATTTACATAATTAATCTGTTGGAACCTCATATTAAAAGTTAGGCTTTAACAACAGCACAAACTGTGTGCATGGCGTTGAGATTCTTTGCGAGTGGCACTTTCCTGTACACTATTGGGGATGTGGAGAACTTGGGCAAAATTGCTGTCTGTCATGCCATTGCAAAGTTTTCCAGGCTCTCAAGCAGTTTTTGTGGTCTTTCCAAGCCACTTAATACCCCAAGTTGTAAAACAGAGCTTTTTCACCATTGCAGGTACATACTACTTGTTAATGAAATCTCAGAGCTTTCTGTCCCTCCACTGATAGTCCATGCAACTACCCCTTACACAATAACATGCATTTCTGGGAAAAAGCATAGACACAATCATGTTTAAATACTGTAGAGTCCTCCACAATTATTTGCCCTCTTTATCATTTTAGTTTTTCGTTCAAAATTCTAACCTTAAATAAAAAATAAAAAAAATAATAATAATAATAGAAAACAACAATTTACAAATATACAAGTATATATTTTAAATATATTATTAGAATACAGTATATAGAATATGTGTTCCACAGTTATTGTGCCCCCTTCATTTAATACTTTGTGTAACCTATAACCCTCTTCACACATAACGGCTAATCCATGGCTAGGTGTCCATTACATGATTTTAATGCATGAGGTGGAGGCAAACAACCACCCGACATGCAACGGGTTGCCTCCACTGAAGTTTATTAAAACTGTGTAATGCACACCTGTTACAGCTAGTTTAAAAAGTTAAGTTAAAGCTGCCTTTAAAGAGATAGCTAACCCAAAAATGAAAATTCTGTCATTAATTAGTGTGGTTTCACACCCATAAGACCTTCATTCCTCTTTGGAACACAAACAAAGATATTTTTAAAGAAACAGTGAGCTTTCTGACTCTACATAGACAGCAATGCAACTTAACACATTCAAGTTCCAGAATGATAGGAAAGACATCGTTAAAGTAATTCATGTGACTCCAGTTGCTTTAACTCAATTTTATGAAGTGACGCGAGTGTTTGCATCAAAAAAAAAAAAAAAAAAAAAAAACTAATTTACCACTTATTTACAAAAATATTGATCTGTAATGTGCATTCACGAGAACATCACAACGCATGAGTGTTGTGTTCATGTGACAGAAGACAAACTTGAGGTTAAACCACTGGAGTCACATGGATTACTTTCACAATGTCTTTCCTACTGTTCTGGAACTTGAATGTGTAAGTTGCATTGCTGCCAGTAGAGGGGTCAGAAAGCTCTCAGATTTCATCAAAAATATCTCAATTTGTGTTTTGAAGATGAACAAAGGTATTACAGGTTTGGAACGACATGAGGGTGAGTAATTGATGACAGATTTTTTATTTTTTTTTTTTTGGGTGAACTAACCCTTAAATGTTTCTGGAGTACAATTTGACTGGAAGGGTAAAACTAAGTTAATTTTCATTAGTTTATTTGGTTACAGGTCATTAGATCTAGTGTTCTGACTGTATATGTGTGCTACAGTAAAAGCTGCACATTAATTTAGAATGGTGATTGAACTGATTGTAATGATCTATGCATTCATTGTTTTAATGCACACCTTCCAGTCAATCAGAGAGAATCAAAGAGTCCACAAAAAAAATAAAACTGTTGAGAGCTGATGTTAAGCATTGAGAATAATTGCTGATATAACTAGATTTCATTACCTTTCCACTCCTTCAGCTCTCTCTCTGTTTTCATACTGAATTGGCACTAATATTGTAAATCTTCTATTGGTTCTTTGATTTCATTTAACTCCTCAATCTCTTCATGTTTGAAAATCTCTTCCATGGCTGAGGAGACAGAGGACTTGGTACACTTGATTTCTCCAGCACTCCCACAGCTCTTAGTTCCTGAAATACAATAGCAGTTATGTATTCTAAACTATAAAGATAATAGTTAATCAAAAATCAAATAAATAAAGTAGATTACTGCTCACCATTATTTGAGTGCTTGTTTCTCCACAGCCATCATCTTCTGTTGAATTATACTTTTGGTCTTCTTTTTTTAGTTGTTACCAGTGCATTTTCCTGAAAATAGCAATCACACACTGATACACATTAATGTCACACTACTGAACATAAATGCTGAACATAAATGTTGATTTATTCTATTTTTGAGTATATCCAGCACTAAATATTGTCAGATATTACTAAGAAAATTAACATAAAACAGGCAAATACAGTTATCATCAATAAACTGTATTTTGTGTTTATTCAGGTTGCCTGTTTCATGCACTTTTTTTTTTTTTTTTTTTTGAAGATTTGAACCAATTTAAGTCAAGTCACCATTATTTATATAGCGCTTTATACAATACAGATTGTTTCAAAGCTGCTTTACAGTGATAAAAAGAAAAATAATGATGCAAACAGAATTCACGTCTGCTGTGAAGCAGCTCTAAACAGTAAAACGCGTCATTGTTCAGTTGAAATCAGTGTTGACTCAGTTAATTTCGATTAACTGTATAAAAATCCCCAAATATAAAAAATGCATCTAGATAGGTGTCATCATTTGGGGGAAGTCGTGGCCTAATGTTTAGGGAGTTGAAGGTTGCCGGTTCGATTCTCGCACCGGCAGGAATTGAAGGTGGGGATTGTGAATGAACAGCACTCTCTCTGCCATCGATACCATGACTGAGGTGCCCTTGAGCAAGGCACCGAACCCCCAATTGCTCCCCGGGTGCTGGAGCAATGGCTGCCCACTGCTCCGGGTGTGTGTTCACGGTGTGTGTGTGTGTGCGTTTGTTCACTATTCACTGCTGTGTGTGTGCACTTGGATGGGTTAAATGCAGAGCACCAATTTCGAGTATGGGTCACCATACTTGACAATACGTCACGACTTTCACTTTTCACTTTCACTTCATCATCTAGCTCTGTTCAGTCCTCATCCAATAGTGTCAGTGGAGTCAGATCAATAATATTGCTGAATATTATGTGTCCCCAAAATAAGCAAGCCAGAAGTCGACAGTGGCAAGGAACCCAAACTCCATCAGGTGACAGAACAGAGGAAAAAAAAACCTTGGTAGAAAGTATGTTTAGTTTAGGGATCAGTTCTCCTCTGGCCAACAAATGAACACGGTGTGATTATGATTCAGGCTTCATCACAATTTAGTGTGAAATATACAGGACTGTAGCTACAAGTAGCTGGAGTTATTAATCACATTTAAACACTAAAATCTAAACTCAGGTTTACATTTGTGGCTAACTAGAATATCAGTGACCTTTAAAGCATTTCCAGAAATAAAGTCTCACCAACATCTGTTGAGTGCCTTTTCACTTTCTCTCTTCTCCTCTTTCCTAATGCTTCCTCTGGTACACTGAACACTTTTCAATGATTTTCTCTTCATGTCAATTAGGGGTTGATGCTCTCCTAGTAACAAACAAACAAACAAATACACTGTATTCAGTACAATTTTGTTTATTCCATTGTTATAAATGATGTACAGATGCTATTGAGAACTGAACTGAGCTGGACAATGACATGACTCATTTCTACAGAACTGCTTATAACAAATTGCTGAGCCATAGCATGCATCTTTGGACTATAAGCCCTTATTGACGCTGTTCAGTGAGTCTATGTGAACACAAATAAACCGGTGCTGACGTGACTGAATATGAATGCGTCATGAATTTTATTCCAAAAATGACACTTACAGATTTATTATTTTGCACTCCTGACATAAATGACTAACTTACTGTCACTGCAACAATGTTTTATCAAAACAGTGGTCAAATATCGAAGCTAGAGTCTTTGATCTGGACAAACTGTGAATCAGTAGAAAGATTAAGTAAGAGTGTGATGTTTTAACGTGCTGTTAAAGTGAAACATCATCAATCATTAATCTGGGGCCGTCGCCAATCTTTGACCGCTAATTAATTATGATTTTGTCTGAAGCAAAGTTTAAATGGTGAATGCTACTGCTAATGGCAAAACTACGGAGCCCCAGACATGACGTGGGGGGAAAAATTATATTGTGTCCACACAATAACAAATCGAAGTTTTACAAATTTGTGTTAGTGATCATTTAAAATAAATGGGAATACTGCTTTGTTTTTTTATTTATGTTACTTTATTTATTTTTGGAAGATAGACTATTATTGCTGGGGTTTTGTAGGAAGAATTGAAACATTTATAATTAAATATATTTCAATAATTCTCCAAACTGCATTTATTATTTCACCCTATAATTTTTAAATGTGCTCAGTTTAGTTAAGTTTGAAAGAAGCAACCTCTTATGTCGTATGTCATTTTAGACGTATGTCTAAAGTTGCTTCTCTGTCTAGATGTTTTTAATTTCAAAGCTCACAATATTGTAACGGCAGTACTATTTTTTTTAATTCTCGTTTTCATGTGCCATTTTGATTCTTACAAGAATGAATGAAATTGTGGGTGTAAGTTTTTACAAACTTTTGTGTGTATTCACGTTTGGCCAGATAGAAATCTTCTGTGTTAAAAGACCACTCCTTGTTATACTGAGAGCTAATTGTGGGATTTAAATTGTGTACTCTGTTCAGTTGTATTTCTGAATAACTGTATCTAGACTTTCAAGAAAATAGGGAGGTATTGGGCAACACGGTCAGTGCTGGGAAGGTTACTTTGGAAAAGCAATAGGTTACAGATTGCAAGTTACACTATTTAAAATGTAATAGTAGTGTAACTATTTCAATTACTTTAAAGTAATGTAACTGATTACATTTGATTACTTTTCAAAATTTCTAACGGTTTTCAACTGTTAATCATTTTAAAACATTTAAAGCAGGCAGGTTTAACCTTACAGCACTTAACACTTATTACTGCCAGACTTTCAAAATCCTTCATCACTTGAATTACGATAATAATCATTTCATTTGAAATCACAGCTAGTACAATATCTTCAAAGACTTCAGTACCTCTTCTTACTTTGAGATCGTTCTGAGGTCAAATACTGATTTAAAATCATAACAAGAAACTGTTTTAATAGCTATGAGAAATCAAATCTTTGCACAGCTATGACAGGAAACAGTGACATCTAACAGTTCATCTTAAAAAAAATAAAATAAAGCATATACATGAACCCAAAAAGGAAATTAACCAGTTACTGAATAAGCATGTGTCCTAGTCTGTGTCCTAAACTCCTGAAACATTGGTGTCTCATATTTTAGAGCAGTCAAGGAAATTTGGTAATGTGTATGTGTGTGAAAATACTGTATTCTGACGTTAACATTTTCCAAAGTAACTGTAATTTAATTACACTTTTTTTCTTAGTAAATGTAACAGATTACAGTTAAGTTTATTCCGTAATTAAATTACGTAAATTAGATGTTTAGTGTATAAAAGAAAAGGAATGATTCGTTGGTGCATGCAAGCAAGATTTTAGTTAACAGTTTAAGTAGGGCTGTAGTCAAGTCCACCTTTGCCAAGACCAGGGGCCTGTACCATGAAGCCGGATTAGCTGGCTAGCCAGGTAAGTTTCAGTTTAGTTTACGCCAACTCTGGGTTTTAGGTACTATGAAGGTAGCTCGGCTTTAATCGTTGTTTGTCGCCATGGTATCTTATGCTGCACGGCTAACCTGCTCCGGGGCAGGTTATGTTCTGGATTTGAGATCTCAGACTGAAATTCGACCAATCAGCTGTGATCAAAGAAACATATAGGTGACGTCACATATCCCAGTGTCTGTTGCAATGGCTTCACCTTTTCTACCAAATCCTGTGGACATCTCCGCACAAATTGTTAGACGAGCACTTCATAGAGAGAGAGTTTTTAGGGACAGACAAAATCCCCTAGCTTTTCCTGATACTTACTTGTATGAAAGATACAGATTCTCCGCAGAAGGAATCTCTTATATTTGCGAACTTCTTGAGCCGCACATATCAAATGTGACACGTCGAAGTCATGCTCTTACTGTACTGCAAATGGTATGCATTGCGTTGCTTTTTTTGCAAGTGGTACATACTTATATGCGGTCGGTGATGCAGAGAGCCTTGGGAAAAACACGGTTTGTCGAACCATTCACAAGGTGGTCCTCGCACTGCAGGAGTACATGAATAGCTTCATTGTGTTCCCCGGACATTTATCGACCATGTCCATAAAGACAGCTTTTATAAAATTGCCGGTAAGATTGATAGGGTGACACTGCATGAACAGATTTACTTTTATACATTCTCTTTTTTTTCTCCCCAGAAAGCAGATTTCACTTAGAACACTTAAATTATACAATACATGTTAATATTATTCTAAATCTTTTAAAAATATATATTAATCTTACGATAGGATTCCCTAGAGTCATAGGCGCAATAGACTGCACACGTTGCAATCTCCACAGCTCTTGGAGAACATGAGGCAGATTATGTGAATAGAAAGTCCTTTCACAGCCTCAATGTTCAGGTAGGTGTACTATACATGCAAGATGACTTTTATTTTCAGTGAGATTAATCATTAACACAGATGACAATGATCTACTGTACATTTCATCTTCAGATAACTTGTGATCATGAATGCATGATCAATGTGGCCCTCAGTAAAACCAGGGTCAAGATTGAGATGACCTTTGGCATCCTAAAGGCACGTTTCAACTGCCTTCGGCGGTTAAGGTTGTCACCAGAGCGGGCATCACAGATAATGGCTGCATGTGCCATTCTGCACAATATAGCCACTATTAGAAAGGAGCAAGCACCACCACTAAACCAGCTTCTCCCCGATGAAATTGACCCAATCACACTTGACCACCCAAGCTGGCGCAGCTGTCAGAGATGCAATCACCATACAATATTTTACTTAATAAAAGCACTTTGAAACTGCAGATAGGTCTCAAATTGTTTTATTGTTGATGTGGCTAGGGAGGGAGAAAGAGAGAAAGATGCATTAATAAGTATTGAGTGTTCATACTAATGTGTTGCCTGTTTTAGTAAGTTCACATACTGAGATCCGTTTTTCCAGCTGTTTGATCTCCAATTTAATTTTTTTAATTTGGAGGCTCCTCAGCTCACAGTCCAGCTCCTTTAGTGTGCAGTCCAATTCTAGGCTCCTTTTGTAAAGGGCCCTGACTGAGTCAGTTTCCACCTGAAACATAATTCCACCACAAACAATCATTACAAGTCGTCTTAAGGTAAATCAAATGACAAAAGGCATGACTTAATACAGGCACAGGACTGGCTGTAATTTATGTCAAGGGTTTAAAGCAGTACCTTGTTCACATTCCTTCTGAAGCCCATTGAGGTAGAGGCGTCAGTTTGTGAAAAATCCTACAATAAAAGAGATAAGGGCCAGTTACATTTGTGTGACATTAAAATGTGTGCCATTTAAAAAAAAAAAAAAAAAAAAAAAAAAAAAAAAGCATTCACCTCAGCAATGGTTTCAGAACACACAGAGAGGGTGTCTTCGTCATTTGCTTCACCCTAATAAATAAAAGTAGGCCAATGTAAAGCATAACTGTTGTAAAGCATATTCATAGTGTTCTGTCTGCTGCAAGCTCACCTCTGTGTGGGAGACTGTGTGAACGTTTGCCGGCTTCAACAGGGACACTATTTCCCTCTACTGCAGAAAACACAGTCAGCCACATGTTAAACTTTTAAAAGGTAGTAATGCATTGCACACATACCCAGTGTCACTTGTTTAGAGGAGCCAGTACCAGGGTCAGATTGTACAGCACCTGTAATACCATCCATAATCGGCCGCCCCTTATTGCTACTCAGAGCCAGCTCCTCTGCCACAGTGTATTCTGGGGGAGGTGGCCCTCCCCCAGTTTTCCGAATGTCACACTTTTTTCTGTTTGCTGCAAAAAAGTTTTTGTGAAAATGTTCACGAAAATAATAAAAGGTTATGGTAAATACTCACCACTTTGAATGATATTTTTATATTTTGTCTTTATCTGCTGCCAAGAACGTTTGTAGTTAGGGTTGGATCTAAAAATCAATGAATAGCCTATTAATCTATATGACGTAGGCCTAATATAGTCACATTTTTATATACAAATACGTTTATACATACAGTAAACGTATATACATTTTAAATTTAAGCATTAATACATTTTTAAAATAAAACTAACTGTTAACATTACGTCTAATGCACAGTGAAGTAAAATGAGTAACTTGAACAACTAACAGAATTAACATTAGATTAATAAATGCTGAGAAACTATCATTCATTGTTAATTCATGTTAGCTAATGCATTACTTTCTCTAAACAAATACAACCTTATTGTAAAGGCATCATATACACGCGCGCACACATACATCATACACATAATTTTTAATTAATATTGAATGTATATTTGTTTAACTTACGCATTAACGCAATCAGCGATTTTTCTCCAACACTCTTCTCTTGATTTGGCAGCAGAGACAGTATTACTGCGTGCTTGAAACACATGCTTATATTCCTCATTCTTTTGAATAATTAATTCTTGCTCCTCCGCAGAAAAATATACAGCTCTCGCTCTATCCATATTGAACGCGATTGGTTGTTCGGTGCCGACGTCACTCTTTTATGTGCACGCGCCCCTGGAGTAATCATAGCTTAAGGATCAAAGCCTGAGTTGACAGAGAAAGTTGATGAGCTGCATCATGGTACCAATTAAGCCTGATTGCATCGGTTTGGTTTTGTCAACTCAAAACTAATCCTGTAACTCTGAATTTGTTCATCTACCATCATGGTACAGGCCCCAGGAAAGTGTTAAAATTAACTCTCAAAAAGTTTAATTAACTCTGGTGATTTTGCTGTGTACTAAATTCTCTGCCAGTTTTACATACTGCATCATCACGCATAGTAGGGCCACACAATTAATCGAATTTCTAATCGCGATTACGATTATGGATGCCACGATTACATAATCGTTCAAAGCCGCGATTATAAAAATAAATAAACAATTAAAAATGCCCACTTGCATTATTCTGTGTGCTTAAGAGGTGTTTGCAGCGCGGGGTTTAACAAACTCAAACACACTGGATAAAAGACATTTTGTCTAACTGATAGTCGTTGTCACTTTGTTGCGCATGATAGATACGTTAAACGCTAAACATGTCAAAATCGGAACAAAATAGCAGTACTCGTTTGAACTGCGTACCACACTGACCTTTTATCCGCTCGCCTCAAAAGAAAACAGCGCAGCGCGAGCTTAGAGCGTGCGTTTATTACAGTAACCAGTCGCGATCACGCACAACGCTGTGAAATCCAGTAAGAAGCACTCGAGTTCAGCGCAGCGTTCTCCAGTACAAATCACCTCTCTTTAATTTAAACTAGTTTAAAGCCAAATAAATCGGAGCTGTTATTCTCATCAACACTGATGCAGAAACATTGCAACAACGATCCAGTTAGAAGACGTTTCAATCCACAAATCACCCACATTTACCATAGTTTTACTGTAACACTAACGGTAACAATGGTACGGTGGCAGAAAAGTAGGATATTCACATTGAGTATTATTATATTATTAATATACTAAACATGTTAAAGGCGTAATGGAATATAATTACATTATTTTGTTAATTATTCTATCAGTTGATGTGGATTTGTAATTGACAATGTCTTTAGGCTACTGTTTTTCAATGCAAACACCATAGAAACCATAAAATTAGGCAACATTTATTTATTTATTTATTTATTTATTTATTTTTACCATGGTAATGAGGTGCTGTACTTTTGGTTATGTATAAAAGATGAGGCTGTTACAGTTTTCACAATGGTACTGTTAAATGTACATCTGCATCCCAACTCAAGCTCCTGTTCTAATGTGCATTTCTAAGAGACAAAACTTGTAATATTACATGTTCAGTGCTACCAAATCAGGTGCTGGTGCCACTGCTCTTCAATGTTAGTCTGGAGCCCTGATAATATAAATTGTACTGTAAAATGTTACTGTAATTTGATATTTCATCCGTTTAATTGTAAATGAAATATATAGCTTTAGTAAACAATTTTTTCTTTTTTTTTTTTCTTAGTTTTAGTATAACATTATTATACCACGCATAATTTTACCTTTTTTTGTTTAAAGAAGAAATCAAACCAATAGTTGACATTTGAGGCTCAATGCTATAGAAAAGTAATAAAAGTTCAGGAAGAGTGTCTTCAGCCTTTTTTTATATTTTACATAAAAATATGGCATGCAGCTTCAAACAATGGCATAAAGCTGTTTAAAATAATCGTTATTAATAATCGCAATTACAATCTCAAGGGAATAATCGACAATTATGATTTTTGTCATAATCGTGCAGCCCTAACGCATAGCAACATTTTTTCCATACTTATGTGTATATTTATGTTTGACTCTATGTACATCTTTTGTGTTCAAAGACCACATTCCTTATTTTACTTAAAGTTTATTGTAGAGAAACTTTTTATGAAACTGAAAACTTTTCAGTTGTGCTTCTGCATACTTTTACCCAAACAAGAAAAACACGGAGGTATTGGGCAATACCGTACAGTGTACTTTAGTGTGTAAAAGAAAAGGAATGAACTGTTGGTGCATACAGGCGAGGTTTTAGACAGACAATGTTGCCAGAAAAGAGGTTCTAAAAAAGCTATTTCCAAATTGTACACAAGTCATTAACTTAAGATTTCACTCATTTTTTCTAAAGCATAGTTTGAGTCGAATGCTATTGCTAATGGTAAATGTCAGGCATAAATACCGACCAACACCACAGCAGGTACTCATAAATCAGGTAACCAGCTTGACTTCATATATACAGTACATGTATCGTATTGCAGATAACATCTTAGTTAAACGTTTGCTTGTCATGTTATCACTTTTAATCTACAACTGCCTTCTTCCGCACCACCAACCCCTCTGGCAGTTTCATTTAAATTAAATCTTAGATCTCTTTTTCCTTCTTGACTTTCCTCTGTGGTATCATCTTCTCTTCCCACTCCCACACATTTCTCATCATTTGACGTGAATAGTGCCATGTACAGTAATTACCTGCCTAGACAATGTCTGTCCTATTTCCTCCAGACCAGCACGTTCTACTCCTTCCAACTCCCGCTTGACCAATGTCCTCCACAAGAATCAGACTAAACTCTGCAGCAGAAAGAAAATGGCACAAATCAAAAGACTTAGCTAATCTCAGCAGGTATCAGTCACTGCTATATTCATTTTCCACCAAAGTTCACACTGCCAAATAATCCTTTTTTCATAGTAAAATCAACAGCACATCAGACACACGCAAACTCTTCAAAACATTCAACTCTCTCCTCTGTCCAGCTCCACCACTTCTTTAACAGCTGATGATTTTGCTAATTACTTGACTAATAAAACCACATCCATCAGCAGTCAGTTCTTGGCTCTGCTCACCCAGGGACTCACAACAAACACTCACACAGCTGACCATCTTCTCTGCTCTTACAGAAGATTAAGTCTCTAAACTTATCCTTTCCATCCACCCTACCACCTGCCTTCTAGACCCAATCCCCTCACATCTCCTACAAGCTATTTCCCCTGCACTTCTGCCATCACTCACACACATCAACACATTTCTTCTCAAAGTTTTATTTCAGATGACTTCTTTTCCAGACTTGTGCACAAACTGCATTGTAATCAATTTCCAAAATGTCCTTTGTGTAGAAATATTACGAAGTCTGTAAACGGGACAATAAGAGAGAGACACTGTAAACAGAGCACTGACGCACCAGCAGAAAATACTGTAGCAGCAAGAGCAGCTCACTGTTCATGATGCACGAAATATCAGAATAATATCCTAAATATTGAAATGGGGTTTTTATTTGAATGCATCTCTGAAGGGAACCGACTGCCTTCAGAAAGGTTTAGATGGTATTTTCTTTTTATCTTGTCTCCGTACCATGTATATTATGTAAGGGATAATTGACAATGGGAGGTTGAATTATTCAAATATAATACACCAACTCCTTAGGTGTGCATTGTTATATTCTAATTCAATGGACTGGAGTCAATTATTCCACTAATACTATGGTTAGCACACCTCAAATATTGTTCAGATGTTGTATTTCAAGACATTCGTCAAGTAAAGCAGTCAGTCAAGTTTACATTATTTAGTAAACAGATTTCCGCTTTAATTAACTCTTTCCCCGCCAGCGTTTTTTAAAAAAAGTTGCCAGCCACCGCCAGCATTTTCGATGATTTTCACCTAAATTTGATGGCCCTCAGAATATTTTTTGCTATGAATGTAAGAACATATTATATATAAAAATAAAGAACCAAGCCTCTGGTTTAATAAAAAAAAAAAAAAAAAAAAAAAAAAAACTGTTTTATTCTATCTTCATGTGTTCATGTTTTATTACCATTTGAATGCAGATAGGTTTCATCAGAAATACATTTTGGACAAAAAACTGAGAAAAATGCATTTTTATCAAAGTAGTGCATTTTCAAGCAAAATACATTCAGATGTCATATTCTTTCACCTGTAAATAATTTTATGAATAATTGAAATTGCATTCAATAAACAGAACAAACAGACACACACACACAGAGAGAGAGAGAGATAAATATATAGATAGATATAAATCTATATATAGATTGTGCACGCACACCTATTCAGATCGACGGGTTATCGGTTACAACTAGAGATGTTTCTGTGTCTGTAAAGGCATCTCTCTCACTGACTACTTCGTCCCGATCAGATTCAAAATGGTCAAAACATGATCTACATACATGATCTATATATGATCTACATTATCTATGATCCTTCTATTTATGCCGATCGTCTTCTATTCACACCCTAAAGACCCGGAAGTCTCGTAACTCATTCAGGACATGCGCTAGGCCTTTCCTTACCGTAATACACCTAGAACACGGATTGCCGTAAAAACTTGTCAATGGGAGGGAAGCGTTGGCTCTTAATTGACGAGATATCTCGTCAATGGTGGGGAAAGAGTTAAAAAACATAAAATAAACATGATTAATGTAACCATTTTTAAGAAAATATTTTGTTATATCTTTGAGCGAGGGCGGCGTCATCTTGCAATATCTCAGCGTGTGACATCATGGGGTTTGGTTCTCTCTATTGGCCAGTGAAATAATAAAAACATTTCTTTACTTATTGAACAAACAAATGTTATTTTAACACACAAATGTGTTTGGTTTTCACCATAATTTCATGAATATCCAACACTAAACTGTCTACATCACAGAGTTTTGTTCGTGGTATCCCAAAAATTGTTTTCATAATGCAAGGTGAAATGTGATGTAAACAAAGAACGCTTCATACAATATTGCTCATGTGGCATCTTATGTCAGATCTTTCAGACATATTTGCATTACACTGGTTTGTAGTGGTAACATATTTTATGTTTACATGATGGGGTAATTCCCATTGATTATTAATATACAGATAATAATAATAATAATAATAGACAGAATATAAAGATCCCTCAAATTCTGGATGCATCTAAAATAGAGCCCCACAGAATTGCTACATTTTAAAGAGCTACTGTCACAGTCATGTCTGTTGTGTGTGTCAGGTGTTTCCCTCCATGCCCTTATTTGGTCCTTCCTGTTCCTGTCCTCGTCTAGTTTGATTATTTATGATTTCTTTCAGGTGTGTGTGTTTAATTATCATGTGTATTTAGTTCTTGCCTGTTCTGTTCATTTTCATCTGGTCTACTCGTTACCCCCAGTGTTCCTGTGTGTCTGCTCAGCCCTGTCTAGTTTGGATTTCATTAAAGACTGTATTTTGAGTTTACCTTTGTCTCCTCGTTCATTCCTTGTGTGTGCACCGTGACTGCTACAAACCCAAGAACTTAACCCTAAAAAAAAAAGTCGCCTATGTAGCATTTGGACCCAGGGCTCTGAACCGGTTCGAGAAACGAAAACGGGAAACGAACAAAATTTTGACTGGAACAAAACCGGAAACAGAAACGAAATCAAATTTTTTTAGTTCCGAACAGAATCGAAAATTTTAAATGGCCATTAACCGGTTAATAGCGTTATTTTATCGTTCCATTTAATATTTGAAATTTGCTGTCAACCAATCAGGAATTAAAGTAGCTAGACTATGCAAATGTGACGCTGACACATCTAAGGCTTCATAACTTAAGTCACAATGCACCGGCGTTAGAGTTTATCCGAGGACTGATGGATTCAACAGCTCTTACGCACCTGCCGCGCTTCTGTGAACGGAGAAAACAGAATAAAACTATAGGCTTACATAAAAAAGGAATATATATGCCTATACACTAAATATAGCTTATTTCACTTAAATAATTGATATATTGATGAAACAAAAGAAAAAATATATATATGCTGAGTTAGGCCTACGGTTCATGTGACACATTCCAAAGTTCTCAGAAAGGAAAACGAGATGGCAGAAAGTAGTTTTATTTATTTTGCAAAAGCTTTACAGTTTTATTTATTTTACAGTTTTATTTGTTATGCAAAAGCTTGACAGTTTTGAATGATGTCATCTGTGGTATGGCCATATCTCGCTGGCGCCTCACGCGCACAAAGACACAATATCTTTGCGACTTTGCAGCCTGTTCATTATCAACATAAAATACAGTTAAAGGAAAGTATAAAAAGTTACAGTGCTCCGTTATCCAATCTGTTGCGTTCAGCGTGACCATCGCCTCACTGTGCTGATATAGCCGATGTGAAGGATGATGCTTTACGTCGATGAAAGTACAAAGCCTATAATAAATAATATTTTAGCATCCAGATACAGCGCGAATATGGAAACATTTGGATTCGTGCCGAATGAGAGAGGTAGGCATCAGTTTCACCTTTAATTTGTTTTTGGATTGACGTTTTTATAGCCTGCTATAGCCTTAAATTTAGCGGATTTGTTGTGGAGAGAAACTATGTTTGTAAACATTTTTGATTTACCAGTATTTTAGCCTACATCATTTCTGAATGTAATAGCCTAATAAAATGCGACGCGACTTAGCCAATGTTTTTTTTTCATCAAAACGCAATTTTATACAAGTAGCGTTTTTTTAACAATGCAGCAAACATTTTTAAATATCTTTAAAATACTTTAATGTCTTTAAAGCATTAATAGTTTTTTTGTTTTTTTTGTTTAGTAGCCTACATTTAGGCAAATCTAGAAAAGATGATGCTGTATTGGCTGTGACTATAAGCGCAGCGGGTTAAAATACCGTCTCTTCCTGTTTTTTTTATTTATTTTTCTTTTTGTGTAAAGAAAACACTGTACTTTATTATTATTATTATTATTATTATTATTATTATTATTATAGGCAAAGACAATTTTAAAAAATAATGTTATTAACCGTTATTTTTTCTACTCGAACCGGTTTCGGAATGGTAATAATACAGAGGAACGCAGGAACAGAAATGTTAAAATATCGATTCTGCTCGGAGTGAACCGATTTGAGTTTTTTTTTTTTTTTCGTTTTCAAGCCCTGTTTGGACCAATCAGACACACATTTGTTCATTAGATTTAAAAAAATCAATTATTCATTAGATTAACAAACAGTCACAGACCCCTCACCCAACACCAGACTCGGTGCCTATATGTCTGTAAACGAAGTCCAGGCCCCTGGTTACCATGGCAACCATGAGACTTTTGCCAGGCCAGATAAACTTACGATCTAATGGCATGTAGAGAGTTCTCCCTCTCACTACACTTTCCATAGGAAAGACACATAATGCACATAAAAATGGACTCTTCTCTAATTAATTCATTGAAAAACCTTTCTTTGAATGAACACACACATCCTCAGGTCATTGTGTATATTGTCTTTTGTATTGTATATTGTTTTATACATGCTTATGATAGATCACTAGTTAATATTACCTCACTTATACCATGTTTGATCTCTATCAATTCGTCTTCGGATGATCTAATTGAGAGTGTATATTATATGTTGCTACCTATGCAACTGTAGGGTCAAAAATAATCAAAGACTTCTGCTTTCCTGTCCCAAACCTATCTTGAGTAACAAAAGGGCCATTTGGCATTCCTAAAGGCACAGGTGTACTGATAGTGATCAAGGCCTATAGGCCAACATGTGTATACCTCGGGGGTTTTCTAATTGTCACACCTTTTGCCCAGTGGGTGAAGCTGTAATCTGCTGATTGGTCAGTTTGAATGTCTCACATTTGGGTTTTAGTCACATGGTCAAGGAAGGGATAAAAGAAGATTGCATCTGTTGCTCTGTCTCTTTTCTTTGCTGGAACTCTTCTTGGGGCTCTGCCCTCTCTCCCTCTTTTTCATCCTCTCTCTATCCCCTCACCCCCTCTCTTTCTCTCTCAGGTAACATTTTACATACATGTTAGGTACAATTAACTGGTAATGTTTTACCATCCTTCATCTATTTTGTAACCAATTCAAGTGTAACCATAACGTAATACTGTTATTAAACCATTTCAATTATAAATGATGTGCTAACTAGTCTTGATTCAAGGTTAATATTGAAGTGCTACCTATTGGAATACAATATAGTCACTTAATAGCAACGCTCTCCCACATATTTAGCTATTCTAACTGCATTTATTTCCGTCGTTGGTATAAGTGGCAGTGGGTGGTAAAAGACTAAAAATGTACAGTTTTATACCATCGTGCTGATAACGTTTCTTTAGTCATTCGGCAATCCTACAACAACATGTAAGCGTTCTAAGAATCTTTCATAGTTTGTATATCAACTTCCAATCCAACCCCATGCAAATTACCATGGTCAGAGACAAAGAGTCAGGACACCATTGGCTCTTTGACACCCCAGAGGTGTGACCTCTATACCAGATAAAGCTCTCACATCACTGACGCCCCCCAGTCGGCGGATCTTTTAGATTCTGAGAAGATGAGGATGTGAGCTAGAACTCTTCTGGACCCTTAAGTTTTGTGCCAGGCCTTGCGGCCTTGACTTTCCATTCAACCAACGGTCCTCGGACCTCAGCAGATGTCTCTCTTAGCTTTTTTTCACTTTCTACCTGGGAAGAAACTCTCAATTACCTCTGAGCCAGAATAACATCTTTTGGAGTTCATCACCCTTCAAACCCGGAAAAACTTGAAGAACTCCACCACCACCAAACCTTGAAACCATCAGAACTTTCATCTGAGACTGCATCCGGACACTCATCAACAACCAAGGAAATTCAAGTATTGTACATTTAACTAAACGAAACAGAGGTTTAGTATAAGCTATAGACCCCGTTATGAACGGCGCTGATGGTTTTACTCAGGTGGTTAAATGACTCTCCATAACTGCATTCTCTGTTTTCTCTAATGGCTTCATTCATCCACTTTAGCTCCCCTTTGTATGCATGCATGAGTGTATGTTTATTCATTTGTTTGTTTAGATTAGTTATGTGTGTTATCGTTTAGTTAATAAAAATCTTGTGCACAAATTACATGAGTTTCTGATTCTGCCTTGCAAATAATTGTCCCTTTATGGTTTTGACCCTCGCTACATGCTCTAATGCATTAATAGGAAGATATTTTCTGTGGCCACGGAAATATCCTTTCTTAGAGTTGATATGAATTTACACTGAATGTTCGCTGGATGAGCAGATCAGCTGATGGAAATTTAACTCTGCTACAGTTATTACTGTCAGCCGATATAAATAATTGTAATTAATCATAATTAATTGTAATTATTTATATACAATTCCCTTTTGGAGTTAATTTGCAACACCTAAGTCAGCTGGTTTTGAAATTTACTAACCTGACTAACTCTACTAACACTAACCAGTCTCAGACCAGCACTGCTTCTCACCCAAACATCAAAATAAATAAAATTATTAAACAACCTAACAATATATATCTGGAACATTGGCATGAAGAAACTAATACACAAAGCAAATTACAATCTATCGAACTATAAAATCAAATTATGAATTGGAAGAATATCTTCAGAGTGTCAAAGACACAAAGCAGAGACAGATCCTGACCAAGTACAGGCTAAGTGAGCACAATCTAGCCATCGAGACCGGCAGACACAAAGAGAGCTGGTTACCCAGAGAGCAAAGGGTGTGTGCTCACTGTGAGACAGGAGAGATCGAGACAGAGGTGCACTTTCTCCTTCACTCTTACCAATTTAAATCAATAAGAAACCTCTACATGAACAAATTCACAAACATCATGAACTTTACAGCCATGACTGAAGAGGAACGAATAAAGATAGTACTAGGAGAAGGAAGTTTGTGACATGCAAAGAAAAGAAAACCGGAGATTCGGCACCAGCAGAGAAAACCAAGACAGTGGACATAATCAACCAAAAAGCCAGCCGAAAAGAAAATATGATGAGGCATATCTTGGTCTTGGATTTTCGGTTGGAGTGGTGGGGGCAGATGAAAGACCTGTGTGTGTTCCGTCTCAAAATGTTACCAGCAAGATAGCATGAGGCTCAACGAAGACATTTAGAGACAAAACATCCCAAACACATTAATAAGCCACTTGATTTCTTCCAAAGAAAACTCTTGGAATACCGTCAGCAGGAAAGTCGAATGCTAAAATATACAGCAGTTAATAGAAATGCACAAATGGCGTACAGGATTTCCCAGAAACCACACACGCGAGCCGAGCAGCTCATTCTCCCCACTGCTCTAGACATAGTGCAGTGAAAGTTTCTGTTTGAAAGTTTGTAATGCAGTTATTTGATGTTATGTTTTTAAAATGTGATGTTAAAAAAATAAATTTTAATAAATTTTAACAGTTAAACTTAAAGCCTAGTTTATTACCATTTTGTTGGGGCGATTGGAGACAGGTGAGGCTTGGAACACTTCCCTACCTCCAAAGTGGGGAATGGCAGAAAAAGTTTGAGGAACACTGGTGTGTAATGTGTGTAATATGTGTATTATGTCTGACCTCAGTGTGAAAATACATACAATGAAAATTGTAACTGAACTAAGGAAATATGTAAACCAGGAGCACCCTAGTTGAGCAGCCCTGATGTAAGCAAATGTGTGAGCTCATAAAAAACAACATATAGTTCATTCAAAGCATATTCATGACAGAAGCAGAATGCATAGCATTAATTAAGTCTTTAGTCCTCAGCATCATGGACCATCTTAGGAAACCCATGTGTTTGAGGATGGTCAAGTTGTGACTTGTAATTTTGTGCATGAAGTGGTGGAAGTGAGTGAGATGAAAAATGAGGTGGGGGTTGAAAGGTTGGTGTATACGGAGAAGGTGGCTGGTGTGCAATGAAGGGTGCTGGGTTTTGTGGATAATTTGGGGTTGCACCAAACTGCTCTGATTCTTGTACCTCATAAATTGTATTCATTATTTTTCTCTTTACACTAATTCGCAAGGTGTGATCTTTAATGTTACTAATTTCTATTGCCACCTGGTGCCCAAACGTGGCTTCTGAATTAGCAGCAGCAGTTGGTTGTGGTTGTGTTTTTGTAGTTGGAAAAGCACTCTTTTGAACTGGTCTTGCTTCCTGGTCAGATCCATCTGATATGCAGTCTACTTGATCACTACTTCTTATCTTCTTTCAACAGTTCCTTTGTTGATGGGTCAAGCTGTAAAGACATTAAACTTAATAGTGATAAAACTGAAAATCTTCTTGTACAAAATCTAATCTGATAAAATCTGGTTGTTTTTCTGTGACTATTGACAAGTCAACAGTTTTTCCATCTTCTCAGGTAAAGAGTCTCTATAGCAATTTATCCTTCGAAAACCGTATTAATAATATTTTCCGTTCGGCCAACTTTCAATTGCGAAACATAAATCATTTGTCCTGTTCTCTATTACTTGCATTGGCTCCCGGTTAAATATCGAATTAAATTCAAAATCCTGTTTCTTACATGTAAGGCTCTTAATAATTTAGCTCCATTATACATGTATCTCTCTAATCTTCTTCAAATTTACACTCCTGTACGTACTCTTAGATCCTCTTCTTCAATCTCTCTAGTTCAACCACGTGTTTGTCTGAGAAGTATGGCTTTTAGTTATGCTGCCCCTCATTTGTGGAATGCCCTTCCCCAGGAAATCCGTAACAGCGACAGTCTTCAAATCGCGTCTTAAAACTCATTTAAGCAGGCATATCTATGATTGTATGTTTTGATTTATATTTATTCTTAGTGTTTTATTGTATTTTGAAGTATGTCTGGTTTGCTGCTCATGTTGTTTGATGTTATAGGGAGATTTGTAAGGTGACCTTGAGTGTCATGAAAGGCGCCTATAAATAAAAATGAATGAATGAATTTTTTAGGAAAAGTACAATCGCCTGTCATGTTCTGCATGAGAAGCAAAAGGTACTTGGCCTTCCTGAGTATAAGCTGATGACTGATTTCTTCACGAGGTGAAACAGTGCACTCTTGTGCTCTTGAGGAGATGCATTTTCCAGTCCCAAAACAAAACATTCACCTGTGTCACTGTATAAACAGGCAGAGGATGAAGTCAGGAAATACAGAGACAGAAGCGGAGGCTGCGTCCGAAACCACCTACTCAGTGAGTAGGTACTTAATTTCAATAAGTACTTAACTTGTTGAATGTCTCTCTCGTTTCATCCCTGAGGCTTATTAATAACAAAAACAAATGCAATTTTAATGCATTATGATTATATGGATTTTATGATTATTCAAAGATATTTCATCTTTTTTCCCCTGTGTATATAATCTCATACTATGATGTAGTACACAAACCCATTATAGTTATGTTTTTTTTTTTTGGTCATTATGATTGTTCGTTGTTAAAGATACTACCATCTTTCCCTGAGCTTGAATGTTCTGCAGTAATAGTAATAAATAATAAAAAGAAAATAGGCGCACAAACACCTCATAGCATCAATAAATCCACAACCCTACCTAGTACGTTTTCCTCCATGTTTGTAATATCTGCACAAAGGAGACGTCGATCTTGCCTTTGGAGAAGACTGTTGATTTTATACTTGAAAAATGTATTACTACTTAGAAATTAAGATTACCTCAGAAAGCATTGGTAGCGAAACACTTATGAACAATAATAATGACATATGCTGACCAATAATTAATTATATTTTTTAGTAAAACAAGCGAAATTTAATTTATTTTTTCATATGCCATAGCCATGCATGACTACACGCTAGAAAAATGTAGCCAAGGTGAATGCATCTCAATTTTCAGTCAAGTAATGAATTAATGCATATGTTAATGAAACAATTATATTTTATTTACTGAAAACAACAGGAAACATGAATAAATGAGTAAAATGTAAATAAAACCATGACGATAAATAAATACAAGTCAACAAAACATGAAACAAAGCTTTATTCAAACATATTATTCTAACAATCATGTATTTACAGGCGGTGAACCCACGTCCTACTGCATCTCAACACAGCTGAGCCAGTTCTGCAGCTTTATTCTGATGAAGCAGCTGACCGCCGTGTCCACCTTCACCTGTCTCTGCCGTCCATCACCTCCCTCACTGCTGCTGTCAGACTGAATCTGATCATGGATGAGAAAGGGACATCGAGGCTATCGTTGCCTGAGTGCACAGAGAGGATGAGCCCCCCTGTACCACACAATCTTGAACAAGAGCAGGAGAATGCGTCTGGGACAATCTGGCTACTGCTATCTGCTCGTAAGAGTAAAAAAAAACAAAAAAAACAAAATTACATCTTATGTTGTCAGCATTCCATTTCTTGCCAAATTTCATTTCATATGTTTACAGTTACAAGCAAATTTTTGATATAGCTTCTTTACTTTTGTGGTGTAGTGAACTGGTTCGATCTCTGCAGTCGTCACCACCAGTGTCTTTACTCCAGGTTGCTGCAGGGGGATTGGGGTCCCTGTAATAAGAGCACTGTAAGTCACTTCAGATAAAAGTGTCTGCCAAATGCATAATTGTAAAGTAAAAAAAAAATAAATAGAAATGTAAATGCTTTTTTGTGCCTTGGGCACAAACACTCAATAAAGCTGCTTATTTCTTAAAGTTTATTTCTTCAAGGTACTAAATGCTTACATGCATTTCATACAATTTCTATTTGGGGCTTTAAAGGGTTATTTCACTCAAACATACTGTATAAATTCAGTCATTATTTACTCGCCTCAACGCTGTTCAGTCCTTGTGTTTTTTTTTTTTTTTGTTTTTTTTTGGAGCCTGACTTTCAGATTCATCATGAAATTATTTGATGATGCTTTTGAAGCTTCTGAAACTCAGGTTTCATTGACTGATGTCGTATGAACAGAAACCAGCAGAACAAACTTGAACAAAATCACATCCTCAATGTCTTTTGGTCTTTTTCTAGATGTTCTTGCTAGCTCTGGGGTCACTGGTGATGAAGCGACCACAGCAACATCCAGCCCAGATGAGGCCGTAAGGTCAGGTGGAGTGATGGAGCGTCTCATGGCACTGGACCATTTGTAGGATGCTGCTGTGGACTCTCCATCCTCACTGTACACACCAGTCTGCAGACATTTCAGATCATACAAAGATGCACAAATATAATACACAAGCAGTCATTTTAACAGCACAATGTCATTTGATCTCTGTATTAGAAGTAACAAAATGATTTCTTTCTTTATATTTTTGTTTCAGGTTTTCCTTTTTTTCCCCCACAAATGCCGCTGTCAACTGCTCCACCACAAAAGCTCTGCATCAAATGTACAGCAATCAAGAATCAGAAAAGTGTTGTAATAACTACATTTGAAATTACAATAATTAAAATAAACTACAATTTAAGATTTAAAAGATGTTTAATTCATTTCAGTAGTATACTCACTGAGAGCCTTTGATGGCAGCATTCCTCCATCAGTCACTCTTCACCAGATAAACACACGTGTGTCTCATCTGTCCCTGTAACATCCAGACAAGATTCAGTCTCCTCTGTGATTTATCTGCTCAATACTGCATTCACATGTTGAGGTAGCTGCTGATGTGTTAACTCACTTTTTATCCAACACAAATGTTCCTCAATTTATCGACAATACTAATGGACAAATGAAATAGATAACTTATGTTTAGTTACTCCATGTAGATTTATGTACATTGTTTACATTCATCTAAAGCAGTGTTGACAGTGAATTCTACATAACAGCACACACAACGTTACATCACTCACTCAGATGTCTGTTCATGTTGTGATGTGCTCATCTGCAATTCTTTTAGAATATTTTCCGGTCTCTCATTAAATAGACATTTAATAATCATCTTTAAGATGTATATGGTTTATGTAAATGCATTTTGGAGATGTGCGTGTGCTTACTGGAGCTCCTCTGTTCGCTATACATAATAAAACATGTTTTTACAGCAAAAATCACAAATATACTGTAACATTACTGTCTAGCGTCTTTACACCTTAAGCAAATCAAAAGTTTACTATACAGTAGCTCAGTAAATACGATTTTAACACAGGGAACCATGTTTTTTTTATTTATAATACTCACATTTTTAAACAGCCTCCTCACTGTTCTCAATCACATTCGATGATGACGTATTGATCTCCCGTGGCCTTCTGGGATAGAAAAGTATCCATTGATGAGCACTCAAGAATCTGGTCTGAAGCAGTAGGACATCCGGGAACTTCTCAATTACTCTTTTATGAATACTGCGGTTTCGGACATACTTATTCGCTTGCCTACTGCTTTTCCCCTACTATAGTAGAGAAGTAGGTGGTTTCGGACGCAGCCATTGTGTCACGAATCGGGTCTATGAACTTATGTTTGTTCTCCACAAGAGGTCTTACACTATACTGTTACACTATACCATGGACTACATTTCCCATCAGCCATTGCACTGATTACACACACAGCTGCAACCAATTAAACACTTTATAAACCATGGACTTCCTCTTTCAGATTACCGAGTATTGATTAGCATTTATCACTGTGATAGCTACTTTATGCAGCCTGTCCTAGTTTTGCCTTGCCTGTTCTCTGGTCCTGTTATTCTCGTGCCTGACCCTGTTTTGAATACTGTTTGCCCCAGCCTGGACTTTTGCTCATGTTTACAGATTACCCCTTTTGCCAAGCCCTCTGGATTTTGTTCGCCAGTCTATGACCCATGCCTGGGGAGTCTGCTTTTAGCTATTATGCCACCCGCAGTTGGAACCAGCTTCCAGAAGAGATCAGATGTGCTAAAACATTGACCACATTTAAATCTAGACTCAAAACTCATCTGTTTAGCTGTGCATTTATTGAATGAGCACTGTGCTACGTCCGAACTGACTGAACTGTGTTTTATGTATAATCATTTTCTATTCTATTCTTAACTGTTTTAATTAATTTTAAACCAATTTTTAAATCCTTTTAAAAGTTTTGAACTTCGTGTTTTTATTGTTGTGATTATTTTTTATGATTATTTTACTTTCTTTTATGTAAAGCACTTTGAATTACCATTGTGTATGAAATGTGCTATATAAATAAACTTGCCTTGCCCACCCGCCAAGAACTGTATTTATCCAGAGTGAGTAAAAGGGCTAGCTTCTTCCCTCAGGCCACATACCTCACAAACAATTAAATGTCTCCACCCTCCACCCTTTTTCTTAACAATTTACATGAGAAAATTATATATTTTCAGCATTTCTGTTGCAACACTTCTTGTTACTTATGGCTGACTTATATGCTGGTACTGGTATGGTGAACTGTTGAAGGATTCTGTCTATCATGATTGTGTTGTGCATGTACTAGCACACACAGTCTAGTAAATATAATTTTGTAATGAGACGCCTGATGATAACAATGAGTTTGACCTGAATTTCAGATGTTCAGATTCAGATGCAGCTTCAGAAACACTAGATGATAAGAACGGGTTTCCAAAGTAGGCTGCTGAAAACAATGTCTTACAAAATCCATCATCTGCTCTTCTGAAAGGTCTCAGACAAAACAACCTTAATGTTCCATTGGACACAAGAACCCTAAAGTCCACAGATCACAAGTGTGATGTGAAAAATTTCATTTTGGAATTAAGAATCTGGTTGTGGCAGAATCTTTAGACATCTGACAGACACTCTTATTCTTAGACAATGATGGTCTACCTTCGTTCTGCAGCACCAATGTGTGCATGGGGACTATTTCGGGCAGGATTAAGGGGTTCCTAAATCAAAATGTCTTTTGTGATTGGCTCCTCTGACCAGTTCTCCTCTGACCAGACGAACCAGCAGTTCAATTCCAACTGCAGCAAAGTCAGATTGTGTAAAGCACTCATCTGGTTCCCGAGGTCTTCACTGGGGATCAGTCTCTGGGGCTCATCTAGATGTCCTGATCTCCGCTGACATTCAGGGCTGTAGAGGTCATCTCTAGGTGCTGATCCACCATCTGATCTGGATACGGACTGGATCTGTGTGGCTACGGTGACCTCGGAATAAGAAAGAAACAGACTAATATTAGCGTAGATGCCATTCCTCTTACAATGTAACAAGTACATCGGGTGTTACGGGAAGTGTTCCCGGTTCCGGTTGACCTAATTAATGCAGCCTAACAACCCTTTAACGGATTTGAATATTAGAAGCGTATTAGTGTGTTATGTGTAAGCCAGATTAAAGAGATAGGTCTTTAATCTAGATTTAAACTGACAGAGTGTGTCTGCCTCCCAAACAGTGTTACGTAGATTGTTCCAGAGTTTGGGCGCTAAATAGGAAAAGGATCTGCCGCCCGCAGTCGATTTTGATATTCTAGGTATTATCAAATGGCCAGAGTTTTGAGAACGCAGCAGACATGGAGGACTATAATGGGATAAGAGCTCGCTCAAGTACTGAGGAGCTAAACCATTCAGGGCTTTATAAGTAATTAACAAGATTTTAAAATCTATCCGATGTTTGATAGGGAGCCAGTGCAGTGTTGACAGGACCAGGCTAATGTGGTCATACTTCCTGGTTCTAGTAAGAACTCTAGCTCCTGCATTTTGAACCATCTGGAGTTTGTTTATTAAGCGTGCAGAACAACCACCCAATAAAGCATTACAATAATCTAACCTTGAGGTCATAAACACATGAATTAACATTTCTGCATTTGAGCATAGGTCTCAATTTAGATATATTTTTAAGATTAAAAAAATGCAGTTTTACAAATGCTAGAAACGTGGCTGTCAAAGGAAAGATTGCTATCAAATAGCACACCTAGGTTCCTAACTGATGACGAAGAATTTACAGAGCAGCCATCAAGTTTTAGACAGTGTTCTAGGTTATTACATAATTTAGCAGTAAGAAATTACGTGTCATCCAGTTTTTTTTATATCGACTAAGCATTCCGTTAGTTTCTCAATTTGGTGTGTTTCACCGGGCCGCAAAGAAATATAGAGCTGAATATCATCAGCATAACAGTGAAAGCTAACACCGTGTTTCCTGATGATATTTCCCAAAGGTAACATGTAAAGCTTGAAAAGTACTGAGCCTTGGGGTACTCCATACTGCACTTGTGATCGTTATGATACCTCTTCATTCACTGCTTCGAATTGATGGCGGTCAGATAAGTACGATTTGAACCATACTAATGCCAACAAAGTTTTCTAGTTTATTCAAAAGAATGTTGTGGTCGTTAGTGTCGAACGCAGCGCTAAGATACAGAAGCACTAATATAGAGATACAACCATGATCAGATGATAAGAGCAGGGGCTCGTTTCATTAAGGAGGTTCAACCAACTCTGAGTTTAAACTTGAACTCTGAGTTGACTTACCTTGAGATGAGTTTTCGGTTTCAGAATGGATGAATTGCGTTAGTTTATTCAACTCTGAGTAGACTGACTCTGAGTTTAGCATTGTGCACCACGACTATGAAAAGTCATGATCAGTAGAGCTCCGAAATTACGATTCACCATGGCAACAGCTCCCGCTAAAAAGACGTTTGCGTACTTCTGAGTCAGTGCGTAACTTTAATTCTTAATAACTGTCAATAACTTAATAACTGTTATAATATCAGAGGTGAAAACTGGAAAACTGTAAATTATTGAATATTCATTTTAATGGTATCCCATGGCCAAAAAAAAAAAAAAAAAAAAGGAAAAAGAGAGAAAAAGAAACAAGAACGTGGCAGCAGCTAAAAATGAAGTATAAAAACACAATTCAATCAAGGTAAAGCTTTAAGCATGAAAGGCTCATGGGTGTAGGCTAAATGACTTAATAAAATTAATTACTGACTTCAACTCAGTCGAAGCAGCACCAGGACCACTGACAGATGAAGAGGAGATGGTCAAGTATTGGAAGAATTTTAAAATCCAAAAGTAAAAAGAATAACTGTTGCTTTTGTATTAGGATATAAAGATGACCAAAAAAATTGTGAATAATTTGTGTTTATTTAACAGCTGTGGTGGTTACGGCTTATACTACCCCTCCATCTGGCATCCTTCCATTCCATAGACTAATCCGTTTAATTTTCAGAAGGTGCAATGGTGAGGATATGGTTGTCATCAATGCATCCAACCACAGTGGAAATCCTGAAGGAAATTCTGATTATTGGGTTACTTCCAGAGGTCACAGAAAGATGTTATCAAGTGAACGTCATTTATCAGATTAGCCTCATTTAAACCGATTTCTACACCACTGTAAAAATTGTAAATACATAATATATAAGGGAAACAAGTCAATTTAGCTCAAAGGAAATCATTTATGATTTTATAGGGAATTTGAACAGAATCACTGTTTCACGGCTGATCACTGAATCAGCAGCGAGTCACTGAACGAGCTGTATAACATCAACTCTGCACTGGATATTAAAATCCAAAATATAGTGAAAACACTATTAAATAGCACAGTAACAAGATCAGCAGTTTAAGACATTAACTTGTAAGCACAAAACACAAGATACTTCTCTTTTCAATATAAATAAGACTTTATTTATATAAACCTAAGACATGTAAACTAATCTAATCTAACACATGAACACACGCATTCACACATTGCAGAAAGAGAGGAAAGGATGAGTTTACAGAATGAAAATGTGAAATCCCAAGTTTACAGCAATATGTGCAATTGCCTATAGACCTGAACCATTAATCATTTGACCCTCGCATTGAGTTTCTCAATGAGGCTAAAATTTATATTAAACTGCATCGACTCAGCAAAAGTCTGGAGGTTGTACTTGCTTGTGTTGCCTTAAGGAATTCCCTTGTGTCCTTGTGGTCTTTGGAGAAAGGGGTTTGCCGAGGTTGCTGATTGGCTGAGTTCAGTGGTCTTTCATAGTAAAATCTTGGGCGTTGGCTTTTGATGCGGAGTTGGTCTGGTTGAAGTTTGGGCGGGTGCAGTCGGAGCTGGACTTTGCGGCAAACTTAAATTAACAAAACTCTCACTGAAAGACAAGAAATTAAAGTAAAAGAATAAAAGAATGTAACGAGACTAGGTGGTTTTTCTTCTCATTGTGTTGGCAGCTGGGACGTAGGCCAGAGCACGCTCAAAGAGCAGCGTCAAAACGCGGTGGCAAAAGAGAAGAAGAAGAGAGGAACCAAGAGGAAGAGCGAAAGGAACCAAGAGAGCTAAGAGGGAGTTTGATGGTGTCCTGAGTATTTAAACTCGGCTTCTAGACCATCCTATCTGGACGTCTTGACCAATTAGAAATGATCTTGGCTCATGGTGTTGTATGTTTCTCCTCCCCATTCATAAATCTAACATGTTATCTTATCAGTCATATGGTCCAAATTTTCCCGTTCTTACAGAGTACAATTTTGGACATGATTTCTCTAACAAGACTATGGTATATTTGACAAAGAATTTATTGGAAGAAACATTTAAAGCATGATTTTTCAAACTCATACATACCTAAGATGAATATTAACTCTTAAACTATTCCCTAGTTATTAAAAGACATACATCATATGTGATTAAAACATGATCATCAATTGTGTGGGTTACATACATAATATGGAGTTCATTAGTTGCTCATAAGTCCTTTTAAGATGATTTTAGGTGCATATGGAAACGACTCTGTGGACAAAGGAATTTCAGTCTGATCTTTCTTCTATGTGGAGATAAGAGAAGCTGTGATTTCTATCGTGGAACACATGTGATGGCCATCTCTTTGACCATCAGTCTTGATTACTTGCCCCAAATTTGGCAGTTTCCTTCCTTCATTGGACTTATCAATAAGTGTTCCTTTTGTTTTAATGTTGCGAGCTGTTCTGTGAAAGAGGCTTGTTGGTTTGCTTTCTTCAGAGGGCTGGAGCTAGGAATCTGATTTATGACGAACATCCTGTTGCAGCCTTGGGATCCTCTCTGGAATTTCGGCTCTTCGTGTTTCAATGTTCAGATCGAATCTTAACTTTGTCTGACTCGTTCTGATCCTACACCACTGACCTACAGTCCTGTTATACTCCTCTTTGACGGATTTGTGCCCAGGAAAAAATTCTCAGAATGAGTGTGAGAGGGATGCACACTTTCCTTAAAATCTGCATACAGGACTTATAATGTGCTCTCCATCTCCGATGTTTTGAACAAAACTACTATTTAAAATGGTACCGCTCATATAAATATGCACATGAATACGGTGTAAAAAAATAAATAGCGTAAGGTATTTAGTCTTGTTTCACTAATTTAAGTGAATTTTTTTTATTTTGCAAATTATCTGGCAATGGGGTAATAAATTAAAAATAGCCTATTCTTGTTTCCGTTTGCATTAAAATTATTTTTCTTACCCTATGGAGAACAATTTTATATTTTAACAATACTAAATATCTAGACTAAATATCATTTTTCATCTATAGAAAATGCATCTTAAGAATTTTAAAATATTTGTACTTGAAATAAGACAAAAATACTCTTTGAGAAAAGCAATTTTGAGCATGAATGCATGAATGAGGTATTAAAACATCGCTTACACTTTAAAAAGGGGGAGGAGACGGAAAGAAACTCTGGGTATACCGAAGAAAACCTGCTCCCGACCAGGTTAGGTTCACAGAGTAAGTTACCACGGTAACTGACTCTGAGTATAAATGACCTCTCTTTCAGAAACGGGCTTGACTTACCCTGCTTTCCCGGGTTTGACAAACCTCCCATTTTGAAATGGAAAACCCAGAGTTTCCCTCATTTCAGGGTTAACATACTCAGAGTTTTCACTTAACCTCCTTTCTGAAATGGGCCCCAGGTCATTTGTAACTCTAATGAGAACAGTCTCAGAGTTACAAATGACCTGCTCTTATCATCTGATCGTGGTTTTATCTCTCTATTAGTGCTACTGGATCTTAGCGCTGAGTTCAACATTATCGACCACAACATTCTTTTTAATAGACTAGAAAACTTTGTTGGTATTAGTGGCATCAGTATAATTATTTTTTGCAGTATCATCTATTGACAAGTGAAGCCCTCCAGACACTATCCATATCAAACCAGCTTGTTAGGGGTTCAAGCACGTAGTGCTGAAACCCTATTGAAATTGTAAGGATTTTTTTCTTCTTTCTTCTTCTCCGGTAAAACTGAACATGCAGACCAAACTGTAAGGCCTAGAGAGCTGAAACTTGGTCAGAACGTAGTAGTATTGCTCGCTACTCAGATCCAAAGACTCGCCCCAATCGGCCTATCGGGGACGCTATAGTTATCAAAAACGTGTCAAAAGACAAAAAAGTGTCTTATATTCTTGGAATCTGTCAGGAGTCCGGGTCCTGGGTTTCTCCCTCTCACCACCAGAGGTCACTATCTCCCGGATTCAATTCCACAAACTCCACTCACCTCATTACCGAGTCATTTGCCCCAGCTGTTTTCCTGATTGCTTCCCCTTTTTAGGCTTCCTGTGTTTTCTGTTCAGGGCTTGTTTGTTTCACTTATGTGCCAGGTAATGCCTGTGATTTCTGTCTGCCCTGTGCCCGTGTATGTCTTGGTTTCAGTGGTTGAGTTTGCTCTGGCTTTTTCCCCTTCGGGGTGGTTTCATTTGTGTTTTGGTTTATTTTGTGATTTGTAAATAAAGGAGACACCCTTTGCCAGCATTTAAGTCTTCGTCTCTCCCGTTCTGTGACAGAATCATTGGGCCTCATTCATGAAACACGAGCAGAACAAATTTCTTTTTCGTAAAGCTGTTCTGAAATAAATTTTCGGATTCATGAAAGTGTTCGTATTTTCAAAATGTTAATTGGTACGAAAGAAACGTACACCTGCTCCTTACCACGTGTAAATGGTGCGTAAAATATTCTGCGTTCTTTTTGGCAAACTGATGACAATGAATTTCGATGCACTGCCATTATAATATTTTACAAGTTCGTTTGCTCTGTTTGTTTTTTGTTTGTTTGTTTTTTTTGTAGCTGAGAGTTGATAAACTGTTTAGCTTTGGGTAGAAGACAGCACTTTTCACTGTCACTTTTTACCCAGCCGTCCAATCAATGGAGGAGGGGCTGGACAAATACCACACCAACCAATCATACTACTTGTACAACAACTGAACAATAATAGAGAAGTTAATATTGCTGGTTACTGCATTTTTATATTCAGTAATATTCCTCAAAATGAGATACTGGTAATACGTTACTACCATGGATATTCCTTATCATAGCAACCAAAGTGTCTCAGCTGGAAAAACGCTTTGTCACCAAAGTGTTCTCAAGCGCTGCCAGCTGGCCGCTATCAGAAGAGAGCCAACTGGAGCCCCATTTACGAATGATTGGAATTCATTAACATACGTATGTTTAACTGCCCCTTCTGGGGTCAGTAATGGTGTGACACAAGAAGGGATTTTGTCCCTAATTCTGTTTAATCTTTACATGGATGATCTATCTGAATGTTTGAATGCTTGTAAAACTGGGTGTATGATTTGGAATATTCTAGTGAATCATATTATGTATGCAGATGATCTTGTGGTGTTTAGTTCTAGTAGTGCTGGTCTTCAACAGCTTTTAACAATGTGTTCTGATTATGGTCTTGAACATGATATTTTATATAATCCTGATTAGGGTTGGGTATCGTTTGGGGTTTTTTCAATACCGGTGCCAAATCGATACTTTTAAAACGGTTCCGGTGCCTGAACCGATACTTATTTAAAAAAATAAAAATAAATAAAAATTTCCCAAAAAAGGATGGATTGGCTATTAGCACTATAAACACATAATGTCTGTTTCATTCATACTGGACGCCAGAGGGCGCCCTCACACAAAAAATCCACATATCCAGTCACAGAAGTAGTGGAACTCATGATGCTCCAGGAAATCCCCAATATGGACAAAGGCATAGCTATGGCTGTAACTGAGTAAACAGAAGATATAAACGTTTTGAATGATAAAACAAAGACAAAGTTAAGTCGGAATGTGAAAACAGCATGCACACTCGCGTTACTACAAAGATTTGTTGGGTTTGCATTATTAGAGCATTCTGACTTGTTCACGTGCATTTTCTCAGTTGGGAAATTATTTTTTATGTGCGGTGCCGGTGATGATGCTTCTTACATCCGTTTCGGAGAACCAGAGGACAAATATTTCAATCGATCGTTCAGGCATGGCAACGAAATGAGGCACCGAAATCTGCGTTCTGATTCGGTTCTAGTACATACCGGTTGATAAGAGTGTGGTTATGATTTACAGAACTATGGAGGATAAAATTATAAAATTTCCAGTTTTCAAGTTGTCAAATAAGAGTTTTACTGTGTGTGCGAAAGTAAAATACCTTAGACATTTCATCACTGAACGCATGACAGACAATGAGGATATTGAAAGGCAACACCGTATGATGTATATGCAGGCGAATATACTTTTATGTAAGTTTAGTTTCTGTTCAGATGAGGTGAAGGTGTCACTTTTTAAAGCATACTGTACAACGCATTGGCTCAATCAAAACAAAAATGGCTATCTCCAATTTCATTTCAGGTATGCAAATTTTTCTGCCATTTTGAATTTTGTCCAAAACCTACTTTTGCGAACTAGTCCTAGGTTTTTCGTCCGATCAGAACCAAATCAGTACAGAAATAGTCTCTGGACAGTGAATATCAATAATTATCAAAACAAAGTGGGAGTGGGGGGGGCTACTTTTACTAAAATGGCTATAACTCATGAACAGAATGAGATATCTTCACCAAACTTGGCACACTTATGTAAGAGCTGAATCTTTGGTCAAATAAAAAAAAAATGCGCAGCTCTGCCACTTGGTGGCGCTATAAGACAGAATTTTTTTTTTTTAAAAACAGCTGTAACTATGTAAACGCTGGTCCAATTGACCTGAAAATTGGTATGCAGTGTCTTTGTCCAATGTGCCATAAGGGTCTATGAGGACATTGGCGTATCTCAAAAAACATGGCCGCCATCAGTCAATGAAGTTTGACCACCTATTAGACTAACAGAGGCTGATCAGAACGAAACTCGGTGGACATGTTCGACTCATGGCCCTAAAGGTCTGTAAGAATTTTGAAAGAAATCGGCCACTAGTTGGCGCTAACGAGTTTTATGGATCTTTAATCACGTGGTGTTTCACAGATCCACACAATATGCGTATCATTTGATAGATCTCCTCATACCGAGCAACTTTGCCTCAAGAACCATTGCAGTCAATCACATCGTTCATTAATATTACCTCACTTATATCATGTTTGGTCTCGATCAATTCGTCGTCGGATGATCTAATTGAGAGTGTATATTATATGTTGCTACCTATGCAACATGTAAGTGTTCTAAGAATCTTTCATAGTTTGTATATGAACTTCCAATCCAACCCCATGCAAATTACCATGCATGAGACAAAGAGTCGTAAAACCTTCCCTCCAAAGAGACTGGAGCCCATTGGCTCTTTGACTCCCCAGAGGTGTGACCTCTATACCAGATAAAGCTCTAACACACAGGTCCGGCCCTCTCTCTTCTGCAAAAACTTCTTCTGCTATCTTTTGATTGCTCCGTGAGGGACTCACGGAGAGCTGGAACCCGCGCGGGCGCGCCTGGCAGGCCCCCAACATAGAGCCGTGGGTGATCTCCCCAGCCTGGGAGATGACTCTTGACCACAAAGACTCAGTCTGCGGTTCAGTTAGATCCTAAGAGGATGAGGAAGATGTGAGCTAGAACCCTTCTGGACCATTAAGTTTTTGTGCCAGGCTTTATGGCCTTGTCTTTCCATTCAACCAAGCTCCTCGGACCTCAGCAGATCTCTTTCTTAGCTCTTTTTCCACTCTCTCTCTGGAAAAACATTTCTACCTCAGAACATCTTTGGAATTCATCACTCTTCGACCCGGAAGAACGTGATCGCGAGTCCAAAAACCTTGAAACCATCAAGACTTTTCATCCGAGACTGCATTCCGGACACAAAGGAAGTGCAAGTATAGTACATTTAACTAAATGAAACAGAGGTTTAGTATAAGTTATAGACCCCGTTATAAACGGCGCTGGTGGTTAAATGACTTTTTCCATAAATGCATTCTCTGGTTTTCCTGATGGTTTCATCCATCAACTCTCATTAGCCCTTTCCCCATGTATGAGCAATTGTATGTTTGAGTGTATGTTATTTGTTGTTTGTTTAGATTAGATATGTGTGTTAGCGTTTAGTTAATAAAACTCTTGTGCACAAATTACATGAGTTTCTGATTCTGCCTTGCATATTAATGTCCCTTTACGATGATTTTGATCCTTACTACATGCTCTAATGCATTAATACTTAGGAAAGTATTTTCTGTGGCCACGAAAATATCCTTTCTTAGAGTTGATATGAACATACACTGAATGTTCGCTGGACGAACAGATCAGCTGATGGCAATTTAATTCTGCTACAGTTTATTACTGTCAGCCAATATAAATAATTGTAATTAATCACAATTAATTGTAATTATTTATTTATATACATTTCCCTTTTGAGATAAATTTGCTACAGGCATTTACAAGCCTGTTTCAACTGCACGGATTGGAGTGTTTTTGAAGCTGCTGGCAACGATTTGGACGAGCTCACAGAGACTTTAATATCATATATCAGTTTCTGTGAGGGCATCTCTACCAGAACTTATTTAACATTCAACAATAAGCCATGGTTTACAGCAAAACTCAGACATCTCCGTCAGGCCAAAGAGGATGCCTACAGAAATGGAGACAGGGTCTTATACAATCAGGCCAGAAACACACTGAATAAGGAGATTAGAGTGGCTAAGAGGAGCTATGCTAAAATGTTGGAAAATCAGTTCTTTTCCAACGACCCTGCATCAGTTTGGAAAGGTCTGAAAGACATCACCAACTACAAGACACCATCCCCCAGCACTGAGGTGAATCAACAACTTGCTGAAGACCTGAATGAGTTTTTTTGTAGATTCAAAACTGGTCTCGCACACCACACTTGATCGGACCATCTCTCTACACAACCGTTAACACCTCCAGCTACCCCCCTCTTACCCACACTTGCACTTCAGATCAGTGAAGATGTTGTGTGTCAGGTCTTCCGGAAGCAGAAGAGACGGAAAGCACCAGGCCCAGACGGTGTCACACCAGCCTGTGTGAAATCCTGTGCTGACCAGCTGGCCTCCATCTTTTCACAGATCTTCAACAGATCACTGGAGCTGTGTGTAGTCCCTGCCTGCTTCAAACGATCCACCATCATCTCCATCCCAAAGAAACCAAAGATAACAAGACTTAATTACTACAGACCTGTGGCTCTAATGTCTGTGGTCATGAAGTCGTTTGAGAGGCTGGTGTTGGCTTATCTGAAGGACATCACTGGGCTCCCTGCAGTTTGCTTACCGAGCAAACAGGTCTGTGGATGACGCAGTCAACATGGTACTGCAATACATCCTGCAGCATCTGGATAAATCAGGGACTTATGCAAGGATCGTGTTTGTGGACTTGAGTTCGGCCTTCAACAACATCATCCCAACACTCCTCCAGACCAAACTGAGCTAGCTCTCTGTCCCTAGCTCTATCTGTCAATGGATCACCAGCTTTCTGACAGATAGACAACAGCTAGTGAGGCTGGGAAAATTAATGTAAAACAGCCGCACCACCAGCACTGGTGCTTTTTGCTTTTGTTAAATAAGTAAACGGATAGAATACAAAAAGATTAGAGAAGCTAGTGCAAGTTTTTTTTTTTTTTTTTTTTAAGAAAACAAGCAGTTAGTAAATGAAAAGAGTGCAATTTTAAAAATAATTATCTTTTTTTTAAAAAAATAGAATTAGAATAGAGAGTGCTAGAGTCAGAGGGTCAAATAAAGATGGAAGAGATGTGTTTTTAACCGATTCTTGAAGATGGCTAAGGATTCAGCTGCTCGGATTGAGTTGGGCAGGTCATTCCACCAGGAGGGAACATTCAATTTAAAAGTCTGTGAAAGTGATTTTGTGCCTTTAACCCTTTAAGCAAAAAGGGTTTTGTAAATTTAACCCTTTAAGCACCAAAGTCGCAAAATTGCGACTAGACATCATACTTTATAAAATAGACTGTAGTTCCTAACATGGTGTAATATCTCATTTGTATTCCCTACCACTAGATGGCAGACATGTAATACTTCGATTCTAGACCAAAATTACATCATGTTGCTATTCAAAGTGTTCGAGGAAATAGCAGAGCAAGCGAGCTATCGTGTCATTGATGTGGAAGCAGTTTAGTTCATAGCGTGCGAGTAAATTGTGAGCTTTGTGAGAGAAAATCGCCAAATGGCTAATAAAAAGTGTTGCAAATGTTATTCGCCGATTCTCACTCTGAATGGGAATATTTGCCTTTTGGAAATGACGATCAGTCGTCTAATAATCGCGCTTCTCCCGGTACATCTTTGCAGCGCAATGGTGCCGCCGTGCAAAGCGAGAGTGTTCACGAAGCACAAACAAGTGATCATTTTGACCCTTTGCCCAACGGGGATGGGAGTGGCAGGGAATTTACTACTATATAGTATAGTAATATAGTAATAATTTAGTACTTTCTCCTGTTTTATTTTTGATTTCATCTTTTCTGATCATTTTAAATGAGGATAAAAAGACAAAAAACAAACGAACATGCAAATAAGTTCAAACATCCATTCAATATCTATTATTTCCTGAATATTACTGATGAACTGATCAAAAAGTAGGCTACTGTTCACATGCGTTTTACTACTATATAGTATAGCAATAATTTAGTATTTTCTCCTGTTTTATTGTAGGTTTCCTCTTTTCTGATCATTTGGAATGAGGATAAAAAGACAAAAAATAAAAATATGCAAATAAGTTCAAACATCAATACAATATCTACTATTTCCTGAATATTATGAAATTCAAGATGAACGCCCCCTGATGATGTAATAATATGCAAATTAGATGAGCATATTTACACCCCACGTAAACTTTCAGTCATGCCCAACATTTTCCTAATTTACAGTAGATCTCTATCTTTAAGCCCTTTCAAGCCACAAGCTTTTGAAATCTTGATGTCAAAATCCAGCATTTTTCCAAAAATCCCTTGCGCAAAAGTCCGTAAAAGTGATTTTGTGCCTCTTTGGGATGGCACAATAAAGCGACGTTAGCAAGATTTTAGCCGATTTCCAATATGCCGATATTTTTCAAATCATTTTAGCCAATAGCTGATGCAGATACCAATATATATTTCCCTTTGTTTTAAAACAACACCAAGCCTCTCCTGTGCAGAAATTATAAGCAAATTATTTTTAATTTTGGTTAGTTTTGACTAAAAACTTATTTGTTAGAAGTAATAAACTAGTTCTTTTTTTTAATGAGAGTACATTGATTTTATTAGTTATTTTCAAGGCTTTCAGTCTCTGCTGTGTTTTTCTATTTTTCTCAGAAAGATGCAGTTGAAACCTTTACATTTTATTTGTGGATTTAACATTAATAGCTGGTCTAAAGCCAAGGCTCCAGACTGCAACCAAATGGCTGCATTTTGCAACGATTTATTTTTGCAAGTGCAACTACATTTTGTGTGCAGTTGCACTGGCGCAACAAATCACAAACACGACACTTGTAGGCTAAATTAAATAATTAACCTACAAGTGTCATGTGGTCCCACTTTATATTAGGTGGCCTTAACTACTATGTACTTACATTTAAATTAATCATTTGGTACAATGCACTTATTGTGTACATACATGTTTTTACATTGTACTTATATTTAAAAAAAATACCTATATGTAATTACATCTGTAATTAATTTCTGTAATTACATTTATAATTACACTGTTGACCCATCCCTTACACCTTAACCCAACCTTAAACCTACCCATACCACCAAACCTGTCCATAACCATACCCATATCTAGGGCTGGGCGATATGGGCAAAAATTCATATCTCTGTATTTTTTGGCCAATTTGCGATATACAGTATATATCTCTGTATTTTCGTTTTTGTATTTGTATTTTAAAAAATCTGTAGGCTATTTAATATATATTTCACTTACCGTCCAATGTTGTCCAACAAAACAATACATATTAAAGGCTATGAAAACAAATAAAGTGAATGTAACCATGTAAGCCTTTATACTATGTGCAAAAAAGGGTTAAAATCACATTTCATTCTAAGATTGTAACATTGCAATCTAAAAACAAAAATAAGGCTTTTAAAGTGGAAGTTAAATTCATTAAACTAAAAATTAAAATAAATGAGGACAAAAGCACAGAGTTGTTAGGCTATTCTGATTACCACATTACAGTCACTTTACAGTCAGTGCTATCATAAAAATACACTTATAGGTTTAAAATTCTACATATCACATTTATTGTCCAACTACAAATATTTCAGCGAAATGTATATTTTAGTCAGAGTTATTGCACTCTTATTTAATTGAGCTCCGTCTGTTTGGCGTGCATGCGCGCGGCGGCGCTCGTTCAATGAAGTTTGTGAAGTTTAGCGGAGAACCGCAAAGCAGAAGGCTCATGGACTCCAGTCAGCAAAATGGAAGTATTTCCATGACTTTCTAACATTTACAGATGGAGAATATACCTGTGAAATGCAAGTTATGCACTGAGGAAAACAGCACATCTCAAACACATTTAACAGTGCGAGTAGCGTCTCGTCAGCGGCACACGCAACCTTTCTGTCACAGCATGTGACGGGCCGAGCGCGAGCCGCTTTAAACTGAAAATATAAACTATAGGCTACTATATCTTACCAGTTTTTAAAGGCCTTAATATGAAGCTTGTCAAATGTTTAGAACAAATTGGATTATGCACTCTCCGCAGCAGCTCAGTCTGTCTTCCGCTATATTTTCAGTTGCGCTCGTTTCAAACTACTGTATATTGATATAAACGGTATTGCCTCATATCGATCGCTTATAAAGAAAATATCGATATATCGTACAAACACGATATACCGCCCAGCCCTACCCGTATCCCACCTCAGTAGCAGCAAAAATGTTTTGCAATACAATATGACCACAATAAGTGCATTGTACTCATTTTTTGATGTAAGTACATAGTGAAGGCCACCTAATATAAAGTGTGACCTGTCGTGTTTGTGATTTTTATTCATGTAAGCTTTAGCTTCTGACCTTTAAATAAAAAAAGACTTGTGATTTTATGAAATCGCTACTGCTTTATTCATTCAGAAACACAAGTATCTTAAATCACCGTGGAATCTGTGGAAACCTCTGCTCCAAACTCAAACGCTTCTCACAGCGCTGTTTAGTGGTCGCGTGATCGAAAGTAAACGCATTTGTTCTGAACTCACTGCACTGTTTTAAGGCAGAGCTAATAATGATCGTGCAGCGCTCTTCCAACGAATCGCGCTCTTCCGCTTTTGGCGCATTTAGGAATTCTCGTGCGCGAAAGAAATGAGAGCGCATATGAGTTGTCAAATTATCATCACTCGCGTTTTACTGCTACATCTGGTCTGAAATTTAGTGCTATCATCTTGTGTTGACATCGTGAAACTGCATATTTTATAAATTATGCTTGGCTGGCCATATATAATATATTTTAATAGACAAGCTGTGGGCCGCTTAAAATTCATCCAAGGGGTGCCAAACTATTTGGGCTGTGGGGCGTAGTTTGGACACCCCTGCTTTACAGCATTCATAAAACTTTTTTTTTTTTCATGTCCATGACTGCAATCTTTTATCAGCTAAGCTCTATCAGAGAAAACCTCCCACATACCAAAAGAAGTGAAGCTGGAACTATATTCCCAACAAACAGCAACAGCAAAACATGATAATCAGTACAAAATCCATACAGATGTTAGATATCAATAAGGTAAAAATTATAAGGTGAAACGATTACCGAAAATACACCACAAACAATGTATCATGATGAGTAATAAAGAATATGAATAACTGAATCAAAACATGAATAAATGAATACCACAGTATGGATGTATGAATACACACGTTTATTATTGTAACACAAGCCTATGTGTGCTTTTTGAAATCATAGCCAAATTAAGTGGTCTGTTTTCCTGACAATCACCTCTCAGATACATACATGCACAGATTTAGATTTTACAAAGTAATATCCCTTACTTCCCAACAATAGAGTTCAATCAAACATAATTTCTAAAAAGTGCCTGAAGGTTTTACAATACTTTCTATTTTGAGTAGTGCTATTTCTTCTCTCTTTCTATGTCTATGTCTAGTATGCATTGGCCGTAAACACTATGGTTAGGCCTGGCAAAATGTTTCCTCAAATATTTTCTCAAATTGCAACACTGTTGGGGATTTTGTCTGGGGACAGATAACAATAGGCCAATGTTAATACTTCATTCCGGCTCTTGATGATGTTGGTCACCTCTTCTAGTTTGTGGCAGAAAGTCTTTATGGCTTCCTTCACTGGGTGCTCTGTGAAGTACATATCTGGATACTTGCCTAAGAACAGCTGGGGAAAAAAAAAAAAGTTCTTCAGAAAACAGAAAAATAATTTTCGTTCTTTTTACAAGATAAACTGACTCGCCTCTAAACTCCACCCCCTCGTTTACTGTCAATCATTCAGACAAGCTTATAAATCACCCCAGAAAAGAATGTGCTCATAACATGCAGATATTTGGAAGTATTTGCCGTGTTTCTTTAAAGAACTTGTAAAATTATGTGGGAACATGATTAAGAACAGCAGGACAGCTGACTACGAATCAGAATCAATGCAAATGATTGATCAATAAGTCATGTCACTTCATCTCATCAAAAGCCAATGTTAATTCTTCATTCCGGCTCTTGATGATGTTGGTCACCTCTTGTAGTTTGTGGCAGAAAGACTTTATGGCTTCCTTCACTGGTTGCTCTGTGAAGTACATATCTGGATACATGCCTAAGAACCGCTGGAAAAAAAAGAAAAAAAAAAGAAAAAAGTTCTTCAGAAAACATGTCACTTAATCTCATCAAAATAATTTGACCAATTTCATCTTCATTTAATAAGTTGTACAGGATTCAACTTGTAATTTTTTTTAAAGATTTAAAAGCATAAGTCAATATGATTTGTACCGCCAATTTGATTTTACTAGATTTTTAAATTGGAGAAAGGTGGCAATTTGTTTATAGTGAGCTGACAACATTATTGTGAGTGAACATAACTCTTCCTAATGTTACTACTACATAATCACAATACTGTGAACTGTTTTCTTACTATCCCCTCAATAAACTTAATCAAAACATTTATGAATTGTGCCAATGCTGTACATGATCCAGCAACAACATTTTACTCTATTTCTAAATCATTTCTTTAAGATAAATGGTCCCTTCTATAACTTTTAGATATTTTCGTTCAAACTATCCAAACACACAGGACATCCATAGACCATTAGAGAACAGCAGAAGTTTGCCTGTTAAGTTTTTCTGCTGAGGAAGGATTGGGAGAAATGCAGACGTGGGACCAAGTCATTGTTTTGCAAGTCACAAGTAAGTCTCGAGTCTTTGCATTCAATTCTTGAGTCAAGTCCCGAGTCAAGAAAGGCAAGTCCAAGTCGAGTTGCAAGTCCTCAACTTTTAGCTTCAAGTATTAAACAGGTTATTAGTGCTCTTTGCCCAAATTAGTGTATCAGTATTAATTACCATATCAAATCTATAGTAATTTATATCAGGAAGGGTAGAATATGTTTTACATAGTTGTACTAAGGGCACCCATGTCACATGAAATTAAACTGCTCAAGTTCAATTTAGGGATTGTGCCAAAATAGGACAAGCAGTGAAAAAAAACTATTTTATTAGTAACAGAATAGCAAAGACAATAGAATTTCATAGAAATAACAGCTGCAATACTTTGCATGTCTGCATAAGAAGAATATATGCTTCTAGGTGTTATATCTAAGCCAATGAGTCATTATTTGGAACCTCAATGAAACAGATTTAAAAACATGTGAGCGGAAACGCAGAAAGAACTGCTCAGAAAGAACTAGAAGAAATAACTGCTACCATACTTTACAAGTGAGAGGAAACATGCAATATGGATGCAGACAAACTCATGAAGATAGTTATTCAAAAATGCTGTGCTACCATCCTTTATAACTAAGAGTAACAAATACAAAATATTGTATGTTAAAAGTTAAGTTTATAATATGCATAGTTGATCGCTAAATTTAGCAGCTATGTGCACCATACAGACTGATTTACAATACGTGAATTCAATTATTTATCCCGAAATAAATAAAAGTGAAATGAGTGCCTGGAGAAGAGGGAGAAAAATTGATTGTTTTATAGTTATACATACAATGCTCATTTTGTGAAAGAAACACTTCTTCAAATTATATTTTAAATGATCATTAGGCCTATTGCAATGGTTAATTTTAAATCGAGATTAAATCAAGGTTTATCTAATAAACCTGGATTTAAGTAGCTAATATTTAAGATCAACTTTAATCTTGTTGCACCATAACTTTAAACTCAGGTTTAAATCTCGATTATGGATTAACTTTAAACTTAATGGAGGTTTAAATAAAATAAAATGCACATGCAATTAAAATATGTAACTGACTGAACAAAAACAGGGGAGATCTGACAAAAAAAAAAAAGGTCTCGGAGAGGTGTTTATTTAAAATAAAAATGAAAATTAAAGCACATTGAGTTGGCAGAGTGCGAGGGTCATGGCAGGATGCCCGGGATGCAGATCCGTCACTCATGGTGCACCTCGGTGTCGGACAAACAAAAGAAGTGAGGAACATGTTTTTCATTTAACAGCAGCGGTCACGGTGATGATGAGGCGAGCACCAGTGATCGCGGCCGCGCCTCTCGTTTCTCATGCCCGCTGCATGTGTCTGCTGGCAAGGCAGCGCTTCTCACGAGTGGATATAGCTAAGTTACTAGACGAATCATGTCATTTTTTTTTTTTTCCTTATCTCGATTCTTTTGTCGTAAGTTGTGCTATTACTCCATTAATTTATACTAGCATGTACTGTATATCAAGCGCTCCCTGAACGCAGTCTCTGGTTTATTGCCAGTCAAGCGCAAGCACGCTGCACCCGTCTTGAGTGATAACGACTAATCTGATTATGAAGTCTTTCTGAGTCACAGGGCTCAAGTCTCGAGTCATGTGATTCGAGTCCACACCCCTGGAGAAATGTATTTCACTACAGAATACATGGTGTAAAATGTAATTTGTAACATATTCTGTTAGATTACTCAAGGTAAGTAACAATTTAAATACTAGGTTACTGTTTGATTATTTATTCTACACGGATTTGAATTTTTAAATGCATGAATGTGGCACATAACAGTGTACTAATAGATGTTTCATTCTCTACTAGGAGATATAATTATGATTTATACTAGACTATAAAAGAACAGAGCTCCTAATATTTAGCATTTTAAATAGTCAAGTCACCTTTATTTATATAGCGCTTTTAACAATACAGATTGTGTCAAAGCACTTTACAGTATCAAATAGGAAAATAGTGTGTCAATAATGTAAAATTACAAGATTAAGCACTCAATTTTCAGTTAAAGGCATTTCATTATTGAATTCAGTGATGTCATGGTCCAGCTTAAATAGTGTCTGTGCAATCAAGTCGACAATATCGCTGGAAATTAAGTGTCCCCAACTAAGCAAGCCAGGCGAACAAGCCAGAGGCGACAGCGGCAAGGAACCAAAACTCCATCGGTGACAGAATGGAGAAAAATTCCTTGGGAGAAACCAGGCTCAGTCGGGGGGGCCAGTTCTCCTCTGGCCAGACAAAACCAGCAGTTCAATTACAACTGCAGCAAAGTCAGATTGTGCAGAGGACTCATCTGGTTTCCCTGGTTTTGTCCCGATGGCCATTAAGTGAATAAATAAATATACTGTTGCTCCCCAAAAATTAGCGAAGAGTCAGTTAAATTAGATGTACTGTCTGAATGAAAAATACTTGTATGTTGGCAGTGCTGCAGAATACATTCATTGTAGCAAGCAAACAATTTACAACAAAAAGAATTTGAAATGAATTGTTGCTTAAATACACCTCAAAACATCATCTTTGGCCTATGTTTTTAACCCATACATTGATGCTCTGTACCCTCAACTAGTAAAAGGTTAACTCTTTTTCACATTGATTTAGACTAGACTGCTGCCATGTTCTCTACAATTTGAAGTGAAAAGTAGATGCAAATCAAACATCAAACCTCATTCTTCTCGGTCCGAGTGAGGGCCCAAACTGTTCCCAGAACCTCTCTGGAACACCCACGGTCAGGCAGACTCTCCATGATAAACTTCATATCCACTTGGCCCTTCTGCTGGGGAGGCGGCTTGCGCATGGTGGAAGGACTGTTGGGGATCCAGCCGTACCAGTCAAACTGGAACATAAATGTTTACTCACAGAAATTAGCTTATAGATATTATAAAGAATTTTGCCTATCAATTTGAAATGCTCTTGCCGATGATATGAAAGTGCGTAACCTCACCTGTCCAAAGTTGACAGCAGCATGTTGTGCTGAAGCTGTGAAAATCACGACAGTCAGGTACTCGACCAACTGCTCTCGAGATTCAAGAGACTTTGGAAACTCTGTAAACAGTGGCAGCACATTTAGCTTGTGTAGACTTTTAAAGATGACTTGATACACACAAAGATGCATTCTGAATATACATTAGAAACAATCGTGCATGCTTGCACAGACAAACATACACCGATATTTTGATAAGTTGAACCTGTACTCACTGTCAGAGTTATTCATGCCAAAGCAGGCAACATCCTTCACAAATCCTTGAATCTCCTCATCTTGTTGAACCGCCTCATCGCTGTCATAGTAGATCTTGACCACAGCAGAAACAAAGCTACAGAAAGATAGAAAAAAAAAATACTCTGGATGCCAAACATTTTCACTGACAAGTATGTGGACTAATTTGTACTTTTGCAGTAGCAGTACAGGATCTGAACTGTTGCTACCACCTACTGGTTTATTGCCTTCCAGATCATCATGCCATCATCTCTGTAATAGTAATTGGGCACATCTTCCATTGCTCGAGCTTTTATGTCCTCAGGGAAGCACAGGGACTTGTAGGTTAAAGTCTCCATGGCATTTTGGATCAGTTTCTCCATCCCAGCTCCACTGATGCTACCAACCTTTGGATACCAAGAATAGAGTTAATCTTTTGCCTAAATATTTTCAGAAATTAATTAGACTGTAAGCATTATTTAGCCTACTCAAGTGACCCTCCATGGGGATAATGGGTGAAGTTTTATTCTGATGGATGTTTTTGCATTTCTAGATATTTAGAAGCTAAATAGGTCTGTCAGTTTACACAGTCCATTAAAGCAAACACCAGCTAACAAAATATAATGAAGCCCATGTACTTAAAAAGAGCATTCAACAAAAAGACAGAATATCAAAAGCCAAAAAGTCAGGTAATGACTTTTGTCATGAGTTTTGTCATAATGAAGGTTTGTGTCTTTAAATCTGTATCACAGACAGAAATTATGGCTTGCCAGACAAACACAGAATAATCAAATCTAAACAGAATTGGTTTGTATCCTAACAAGATGCTGTTTATGTATGGATATAATAAAAAAGCTTCAAAGCTACCCTGCTGAAGACCCCGTCTTCACTGATGAGGTTTTCACGGGCCTCTGCATTGATTGCGATTGTGAAACGAACATGAGGCATCAGTAACTGTAAGAAGCAAATTATACATTTAAATGTGCATTAAATAATAAAATAGGATATCAGAACCAGCAACCCTTCACCAATGAATTGACGTACATGAAAGGACATTCTCCAGTGTAGCACTGAATCTAAATATCATGACTGAAATACAGATACCTTGTATACGGGATGGACGGCAGAAAGATGTCTGTACATGGCCATTTCAAAAACCTCTGAAAACAGATGTGTCTTGAGAAGGTGTGTGACCAACTGGTGTACATTGAAGTCAGAAGATTTCACCCACATCTTAGCCAGCATCCAGTCATATTCATTATCACTTGGGAGAAAGATTGGGCTCATTTCCCCTGGGGTTTGACTGAGCTGATCCAGATATAATAAAGGCAAGCAGGACTTTTTAATTCACTGCAGAACAGCTTTTATTTTTAGGTAATTGTTTTCATTTGATACAGATTATGAGACAGATACCTGAATGGCGATTGGCAACATTTGGTCCGATTCGTTCTTGTACAGTAGACAGATGGGTGCAGTCAAATGGCGCTCTCTGCTGGATGCTGGCACGTCCTTTAGTATTTCATAATCTGCTATATAGATGTTTCCTGCCTGTAAACATGCAAACACAGGTGTGTAGTTTAGAACAAACAAGACTGTATTTTAAAATAACACTGATTTGAGTCTTTTATATAAACTCCGATATGTGAACGATGTCACAATACAAGCAAATAAGTCTTGGTTTTGATAACTGGCCAGTTGTTCAAGTGATTTATGTCTTACTGTTTCTGACCTGTAATTCCTCTTGTAGTGTGTGTCCTCTCTTCAGAAAGCCCTCGACCATCTCATGTGTGACTGGAAATTTGTCTGGAAGCTTCATGCACTTCCTGATCATGACAGGATTGCAGCCGTTCAAAAACTGATAGCCAAACATGTAATCTTTATTCCAGTCATGGATCACGTTCACTGTCCAGATTACAAAAGAGAAACTTGAGTCAACTGTCAAAGGCTTACAAGGTTTCCCACAAAAAAATTGTGTTCAGATATATAGTTTCTTGTTTAAAAGAAGAAAACCAACAAACAAGCATCTCAGGTTACGACTGTAACCATGGTTTCCTGAAAAGAGAACGAGACGCTGCATGGCAAATCAAAGGCCTCTGTGTTATTTGTGATCTAGAGACGCCTTGTTTTGAGCACGGGAAGGGTGTTCTTACTGCTTGATAAAAAGCAGCTCAGTACAACTGTTCATGTAATCATCGTCTCCCAATTAGGAAGTGAAATAGATAAACATTAAGTCTGCTCTTCAAAACAAAGAAAAGAAGCGATGTAGGAGAATAGTATGTGCAAACAGCATTATATTATATTGTATATTAGTGCAGTGTGCACATGCTAAAAATCAATTAATCAATTTGAAGTTTGTGACAAACGCACATAAACATGATTGCTTTATTTAGTGTTCATGTAAACACTACGCTTTCAAGAGGCGGTCCTTTAGCATTATAACTTCAGATGCAGCATACGGCAAGGTCCCTTGAAAGGGAACAAACATTCATGACAGAGGATGAAATCATCCAAACCTAGTACTGTGTTCTCGTTTATTATATGCCCAAATATCTTTTCAAAGTCTGCAATGTCTTTCCAGGACTCCACTAAACCCTCCATTTTGTCAAGTTCCATTTCCACAAGCCTGAAACAGAATTCACACAGTATAATTAGAAACATGAACTCTATTTGCATGGTATTGCATTTGCAAAACAGGAAAAATTCTGTAACAAAATCAACAAGGACTGTGGCCATGACACAGTCCTCCAAACTTACACTTCCACTAAATCCCAATTCCACTCTCTTTTTTTTTCTTCATCAAACTGAAGTTCTTTAGGAAGTTCTTTCACTGTGGCATCTATGCTCTTAGGGAAGCCCTGCCTCCACTCATTCCATCTTCAACAAGAAAAACAACAACATTTACTTGTACAGTTAAACCAAGAATTATATTTAAAGGTAAAGTGTTTTTCCAAAATCAGAACCGAGTGCCCAAGAAGCAAAGATCCAGGTCAGCATCCAGTTCAAGTACTGTACTTACAATGAGTTGAATGGAAATCCTCCTCGTCTAAGCCCAACACGTCACTTTCTATCTTAACTTATGGTCTGAGTTTGGGGCATCGCAACTAATGAGTCTTTTAGCATGGTAGGGGTAGAAGATCTAAACAATGGCATTCACAATGGCAAATTCCCTTAGGCATTAAGGCTGGCCAAAAGTCACAGAGAACTCAATAAAACTAGCTGCAAATAATTCTTAAGTCAATCGTAATATGTATCTTAACACTTCTGAGAATAATCACTGCACATCATCACTGTTTTAGGAATACACACAGCTTCCCTTAGTTTCTTGTTGATGTGATGAGCTATTTGTTAGATGACAGTATTTGTGAAAATGAAATGCGAGCTGGCAAAAGTCAAAACACCCGGTACTTTTGAGCATGTAAAGTTGGTGATCTGAGTATCTGGATCAGTTACAACCAAAAAGCAATTCATTTCTAGGCATAGAAGAATAAACTTTATTTGTGAAAAGGCCAAAACAACAGCTACAAATAGGTAAGTGAAGTCACTTTCTCTGCAGTGGTGTCTTTGTGAAATTGGCCAATTGGAAACCAGAGAAATGTTGGCCAATATAATGGAGTAAAAGTACTTTTTACCCCATTATAAATTTAGTCCAGAAAAAGTTAATTCGTCCCCTGAAATTTTTCTTCCACTGACCCCAGATTACAAACTAATTCATATGGTACGGGTGAATTCTTTTCTGAGTAAAAATATTTTCTGGTCTTAAATGGTAAGAGACAGATACGGTGCTTAACCGATATTTGTGTGTCAAGCACACTGAACTGTATCTAGGGAGAAACAAAAAAAAAAAGAAAAAATCTCTTTCATCAAACCTGAATATTTTCTGTCTAGATTCCAGTTCATATTTTCTTTGCTCTTGAAAAGATTCAGTGTCATCCTGAGGCAGTCGAGCTAAATGAACACACAAAGAAATATATAATACACATATAACACACGACTCAATCACAACTGAATTTTAAACATAATAATAATAATACTGCTTCATTAAAAACTGGATAATGAACAAAGTGGGTCTGTACGTACCAGTGCCTTCTCGAATCATCACTTCATTTTCGTCCTCTAACCAGCAGTAACAGGGGAACTCAAAGCAGTCTCCAGAGGGTGTTTGCACTGTGATATACTTACAGAACCATGGAGAATTGACAAGATGTTTCTCCTTTTCAAGTTTCACCTGGACAATGTTTCCGATGCTCTTCTTCACATGGATGTCAAGGGAGATCTCCTTTAATGATAACTTTTATTAGACATGTTATATGTGGCAGGAAAACAACAACAAACAAACAAAAAATCTCTCCACAGACTTTGGTAAAGAGAGATTAATCCTAACTGTGCCACACAGCTTATCTGCAGGATACCCAGGGTTTATCATTTTATCTCACCACTGCGAACACAAGCATGACGGTGCCATCACCTCCTGGTGGCTCAAGGAAAACAATGATTGAAACCGATGAATGTTTCGAAACCAATCATGTTCCGCAAGGAGAGGAGATGAAGCGACAGGGGGCACAGTAACTCGTTATGTCAACATTTTGGCATATTGACACATAAAGTTAAGTGTCAATATGCCAAAATGTTGTAGCAATACAGCATCAGATTTAGTCGATCTGCATCTTTTTTTTTTTTTTTTAATATAAAAATTGGGCAAATGATCTAAAAGGAATTTAAAAAAGCAGGTTTTTCAAGAAAGCTCAAAACAGCAACTTCAGCTATGGTATGTGTAATTGGTATCATTGGTATCACTCAAAGAATCTGACAATACCGGTCTCATGACAACAAACAAAAGTAACAGTTCAGACTGTCTTCTGTCTGTGTGCCAAATTTCATAAATTTCCTATGTATGGTTCTATGGGCTGCCATAGACTTCAAGAGGAGAAGATGAAGTAGAAGAAGAAGACTAAAAGGTACAAGTGCCTATGTAACTTTAGTGCTTAGCCCTTAATAATAAGAACAATAAGGCATTTTAGAAAAAGTCTGACAACATGCAAAGCATATTAAAATTCAGATACTAATATTGAGTGGAAGGATGTTCGGATGTTGACTGGGAAGTACTCACTAAAATTTATTTTAAATAAAAGTGCCATTATCTGAAAAGGTATTGTAATAATGTTTAAGCATTTGAACTCTGGTAAGAATAATAAAACCTTAATAAATATATTTATTGTGAAACACCATATTCAAAAGCAGAAATGGGCAAATACTAAACTCAATATCCACTGGTATAAAACAGAATTGATGCAGAATACTGAGTTACAATACCTTAGAAACCAAAAAGCAAAGTGTACATTTCGAATATTTGAAACTCTTACTACAAATACCTAACTTTCATACATTCAAGAAGACAAAACAAAACCCGGAACACTTTCTTTACCATTTCTGATTGGATTTTTCAGTTACATATAGAACAAATGCTGTAAAATCAGATTGTCCTATAATAAATGCACAATGTGCAGAAGGTAAACCGTAGAGATAACCCTGGACCTTCCTCTTTCATAGACATAGAGAACGCATCTCATTTTGCCTTTTGGGGGCAGAGACTTAACTAGTTCTGGAAGTCTTAGGATGCTGTTTCAAGAATCTTTTCCCAAATACACAACAATTGGACATTACAACTCCACACACACACACACACACACACACACACACAAAGGTGCTGTAAGTTTTTTGACTCTTCTTAAACCAGAAAAGAATATGTTTGTAGATATATAGGAAACACGTTACATTTACATGACTGTTTCACTGAAAAAATAATGCTATTGTTAGTAATTTTACTCTGAAATGTGCGTTCCAGGGCAGATTTTTTTTTTTTTTTCAATATTACATACTGCACATATAAAGTAAAAATAATCAAGTATTTGAAGGTCTTACCGTTTCAGCAATAGAAGACAAGTGATTCACCAGGGTTCTTTCACTGCTCTGCTTCTCTGAGTCCATCAGTGTCAGGTAAATGCTGTTCGTCGTCTCAGCAATCATCTGTCTAACAGTATATACAGTCACCTTGTAAGTCAGCATTCTGCCTGTGAGGAAGGATCTACAATCTCTGGATCCTCAGCTGTATTCCTACTCTAATTTATATGAAGTTCACTACTATTATTTGCTCCACCTCCTGTGACATCATAATGTGGGTGTTGTCCACCAATCAAAAATGTCATGTTAATACCTGAATATGTGCACTTTATCACATTTCTGAACACTGAGATGAGATAGGTACAGATGTAGTGGTGTTCCAGTGGTACGGACAATCCCCTTTCTCTGACAGGTTTTTCCAATTACAATTGCTGTTTAAAATTTGCCTCCTTAAATGTGGAGAAATATAAGAGTGTCATTTCATGTGGATACAATACAGTACATTCAAAATACCCTCCCTCAATGAACAGTATAATGTGGGTCAAAACAAAGGGTAAAAAAAATGCATTTACTAATCTGGTTTCATTCTGGTATCATTCTAGCCCGAACCTTTGCTCTCATTGTTCAGTAATTAAATGAGATGAAGAATGACCTTTTTAACTTTAAATTCACTTACAAATAAATACAGATGAGATGCTTAACAATAGTAAAGTCATTCACGCTCTTTATAATGCTCAATTTATTGATCATTGATGCTCAGCAAGTATGAAATATTACCAATAAGTGAAACACCATTGTTTGTAGAAACATCAATAAGAAGACAATGATTTTTAATGCTAGTGTTAATTAATAATGTTTCTATTGCTGAGTTTAGCGTGTGGTATGCATCAAAAATAGGCTTTCAGTAACCGGTGCCAGGTGCCGCTCACAAACTGACAGTGATCATTTAAAATGGCAATAATGCTTTCTTTTTTATTTAATCATTTGTTTATTTATTTTTGGAAGATAGACTATTATTGCTGGGGTTCTGTAGGAAGAATTGAAACAGTTATAATTAAATATATTGTCACGTGTTTGTTTCTGTTCTGTTCCTGTTTGCCCTAATTTGGTAGTTCCTGTTATTAGTTAATCATCGTTCATTCTGTTCACCTGTGTTGATTCATCATCTCGTTTGCTCCTTTGTTTCCCTGTCTTTATAAGCCTTCAGCTTCTTTCTGTTCTTCGTTCTGGATTGAAGCTATTTAATGGGAAAAGTGTGTTGATGCTAAGTTACTCTCCTGTCCTTTGTTCACAAATTGGAATTAAAGAATCTTTACGTTTATTCTCTGGTCATGCGCTATTCCTACAACCACGTCCCGTGACAGAATCCAGGACCTAAACAGAATCAGTAAGCGGCGCTCCTTCTCCCCGTTTTGTTTTCCCGTTTTCCCCCTCCGCGGCAGTGGAAACGGCCGAGCGGTTCACCGCCCTGGCCCGCCGATATCTCCCGCTTCTGGAGTATGCACGGGAGTTCTGTGGGCTCACCGTGTGGACGGCGCTGGATAATGCGACGCTCAACTCTTTGTTCTGGGCTAACTACCATCGCCCCGTGGACCTCCCAGATGCCACCTGACTGAGCTGGAGGGAAGGGATCCTCCGGTGTCTGGAGAGTGTCCAACCCCGATCCAAGACCAGCTCGCCCTCAAGTCCGTCAGCCGTTCCCCAGTCAAGCCCACCGGCCGCTTCAAAGATAAGCCTGCCGTCCGCCACTGACTCAAGCTCGCCGGCCGTTCATCGGTCCAGCCCGCCGGCTGCAGCTAACTCAAACCCGCTGGCCGCTCATCAGTCAAGTTCACCGACCGCTACGAAGTCAAGCCTGCCGGCTGCGGCTCATTCAAGCCTGCTGACCAATCCTCAGTCAAGTATGCCCATGGTGGCCGAGGCGGCTAAGGCCACGGAGGATCCGCCATGGCCACCTGAGTCCCCTGATCTGCCATGGCTCCCTGATCCACCCTGGAGGCTCTCCTTGTCTCCGCCCTGGTCCAGTCCTGCACCAGCTTCCAGGGCGCCTGCCCCCCTCCCCGATGGTACTGTTACGGCACGCGACACGGGCAATATCTGTCACGTGTTTGTGTTTGTTTCTGTTCTGTTCCTGTTTGCCCTAATTTGGTAGTTCCTGTTATTAGTTAATCATCGTTCATTCTGTTCACCTGTGTTGATTTATCATCTCGTTTGCTCCTTTGTTTCCCTGTCTTTATAAGCCTTCAGCTTCTTTCTGTTCTTCGTTCTGGATTGAAGTTATTTAATAGGAAAAGTGTGTTGATGCTAAGTTATTCTCCTGTCCTTTGTTCACAAATTGGAATTAAAGAATCTTTACGTTTACTCTGTGGTCGTGCGTCCCGTGACATATATAGGCTCATATATTTCAATAATGCTGCAAACTGCAGTTATTATTTCACCCTATAATTTTTAAATGTGGCAAATCTATTTGCTCAGTTTAGTTAAATTTGAAAGAAACAACCTCTTATATGTCTAAAGTTGCTTCTCTGTCTAGATGTTTTTAATTTCAAAGCTCACAATATTGTAGCAGCAATACTATTTTTAATTCTCATGTGCCATTTTGATTCTTACAAGAATGAATGAAATTGTGGGTCCAAGTTTTTACATACTTTTGTGTATATTCACGTTTGCCCATATTGACATCTATGTTAAAAGACCACTCCTTGTTATACTGAGAGTTAACTGTGGGATTTTACAAAACCGTAAACTGTTCAGGTGCATTTCTGAATAACTGTATCTAGACTTTCAAGAAAAACAAGGAAGTATTGGGGAACACGGTCAGTGATGGGAAGGTTACTTTGGAAAAGTAATAGGTTACAGATTATGATCACATTTGATTACTTTCCTAAATTTCTAACTGTTTTTAAAGGTTAATCATTTTGAAACATTTAAAGTGGGCAGGTTTAACCTTACAGTACTCAACACTGATTACTGTCAAGATTATAATAATTTAATGTTAAAGCATAAACACCACAAAATCAGACTTTAACACCTCATCTTACTTTGAGATCTCAGAGTTTAAATACAGATTTAAAATCATTAAAAATAAAACATTTTAATAGCTATGATACTATTTTTGAAATCAAATCTTTGCATAGCTATGACAGGAAACCTTGGCATCTAACAATGCCTCAGAAACAAACAGTTTATCTTTAAAAAATAAAGCATTTACATAAACCCAAATAGGAAATAAAACAGTTATTGAATGAGCATGTGTCCTAAAATCCTGAAACGTTGGTGTCTCATATTTCAAAGCAGTCAATGACATTTGGGAGGTAAATCAATCATATCTGTATGTGCGTGAAAATATTCAAATGGAACCCCCTCTGTATTCATTAACATTTTCATAATTAACTGTAATTACACTTTTTTCTCAGTAACTGTAAGAGATTACAGTTAAATTTATTGGTAACACGGTGTCCTTGTTACACATTACATGTACTGATGTTTTTAATAACAATAAGTTATGCATAATTAAAGTAACCCTAATCCTAACACTAACCATATAGTAAGTTCATGTACACTGTAAAAAGTGAACCTGTGCAGTTCTTCCTTCAAGGCCCCGATCAGACAAAACACATTTTTTAAAGTGAGAGGCACCTTTTTTGAATTGTTTTCTGTTGGCAGTGAGCGTTTTGCGCACTGTTTATGCGCCTCGTGTTTTAGCCCCCTGCTGCGCCTCACGTTTTTGGAGGAGCGCTCTGAGCACCTGAAGTTGAAAAAAAAAGCTACTCTGAGCGGAAAAGCGCCCGACGTCATTCGCGTTTTTTTCCATTGACCAATAGAATGAATGGAGAGGTGGGCCTTCTGTTGTGGTGACGAAAGTTTATCGTTGCTTAAAAAGTCCAGAGACTGCAATGATGGAGGATAAACTTTTGGTGTCTGTCGCAGGTTATCCGGAGCTGTATTTTTTAAGGTTTCTGCTAATATGACAGTTTACTTAACAGCAAAAACCAAAGATTTTAAAGCACTTGCGCTATAATTCTTTGATTAAACTGACAGGACAGCTGATTTGGTGGTTGCCTAGCAACATAAAATGTTATTTCAACTTAAATCCATTACGTTGACCCAACATACAACTTCCAGTAAAACTAAAAAAAAAAACACATTCAAAACAAACACACCTGGCTCCATGCTAATTAGTGAATTTTGGTTCAATGAGAAATTATGATTTGAAGTTGCAGCAAAGTAAAAATCACAATTGACAGCGCTACTCTCCAGCACAACGGTAACCACTGTAAAAATAAAAATAAAATAAAAAATTCACATGACTGACAGCAACAAAACATTAAACACTAACAGATCTCTCTCTAACTTATTACAATCCAGTCTGACTTTATTTATTTCATACTAAACTTCTTACTGAGAATTAACTGAGGTTTAGATGTTGATGTTTTATTCAAATAATCAAGTTTGAAGTCACCGTTGTGGAGATAAGTGTTTGCTTTAACCGGGTTCTTGATCCTTGAATATTTAACATCAGTTTTTCTCTGACTGCTGTAACTGTGTGTTTCTGAAGCACATGTCTTATAGCAACAGTTGTGAGAGAAACTCTGATCAGATGATTTTTGATTACTTATTGATGATGATGACTCAGTCATCAAGTAGTGTTCAGATTCACAGATCATATCAGGAGTCTGACGTCTGAGAATGTTAGCTGTTAGTCTCGAGATGTTATGACAGTCAGATATTGTGATTTTTCTCTTTCGTTATATAGGAAGTGTTTTGAGCTGACTTTTTAACTCACACAAAGATCAAGAATCAGCGCATGAATCTCAACAATGGTGACAATGCAAACCTTTTTTGTGACTTTAGTAGCTTGTTTTGTGATGTTCAGAGTTGACCTGTTTATCAGAATATTTTGTTGACTGTCACCATTGTTGAGGTTCATATGCAGATTCATGATGTCTGTGAAAATTAAATCATTATGCAGAAGTTATCAGGACTGGATCACATAGACTCAAAGCATGATAACATTTCAAAATGTGAAACTAATAAATCTAAATAATACACTCTAGATGTGACTTGTGATCAGTACTTGGCAGTAGAATCCTCATTTCACTTATCTCCACAACGGTGACTTCAAAACTTTATTATTGTCAATAAAACATCAACATCTAAACCTCTGTTAATTCTTAATAAGATTTATTTGAAAGAAATTAAGTCAGACTGGTTTGTAATAAGTGAAGATGCTGAGATCTAGAAAGATCTGTTAGTGTTTAATGTTCTGTTGATATTTAAAGGGTTTGTGTCGTCTGAGTTTTGTGGGTTCAAAGCTGAAGAGTAGAGTCTGTGTTTCAGTCCAGGAGAAGACCAAGAAACATTGATGTTATGCTGCATGTCGCTTTATTTAAAGGCAGTAGCTGTACTGTTGCTGATGCAGTGATAGTTAGATTAGTTCAAGCGTGTGTGCTGTTGCTAGCTAATGGTTAACTGCAAGAGATTTATATTTTACAGAGAATGATTCACAATGATAATTCAGGAATGATATTACCATTAACGGTAAATGTTTAGCACTCTGTGCTGTCTTGCATTTCACTGTTTTTTTTTTTTTGGTCAGAAGACAAGCAAGGTTCAGGCAATGGCAAACAGGTATAACACAGGCAAGACACAGAGTAATCCTAGAACAAGCGTGGGTCGATGATCGCCGAACGGTATCCAACAGGGCAAGGCAGAGAGAGTAAATTCAGGTACACAGCAATAATCCAGGCAAGGGAATAAACAGAGTCCGAACAGTGAGACAGGGGTAAATACAGGGAACACAGACTAGAAAACAACAAACAGGTTCCGTATCGCAGCTAACACTAGGGGAGTGGTAAACACAGGAACAGAACAGAAACACGGAATGGCACGGTAAGGCAGCTAGCGCTTGAAGAGAGCTATGTGCAGATCAATACTTGGCCCTGTAACTGAGAAAGTTCATGGCTTAAGTAGTGTGTGTGATTGTGTAATGAGTCTCAGGTGTGAGCGTGTGATCAGTGTAATCAGCTGTGTGTGTCGTCAGTGCAATGGATGATGGGTAATGTAGTCCGTGGGTGCCGTGCAACAATAGTGTAGTGCAACAGTCAATGTGGTGAGCGAGTGACCTCTGGTGGTGGGTGAACGGAAGTTCATAGGCTGGATTCGTGACATTAGCTGTTTAATTCTTAACTAAGTAAACAAACACAAAACTACAGCCTATTTACAGATGAAACTGACCTGCACTTGAAGTCATGAACAGGTCAGTAGTTTTGCCTCTCTAATCCACTTCATTCTAGAGTCTCTTGCATTGATTACTCTGATAGAAACCGACAGAAAACTTTTGGCGGCGACGCGGAGTGCGCGCGAGCCGAATCGCATTGCAGTCAAGACTAACCGATTCATGATGTACTATAGATTTGTTATCGAATGGTGGATCCACCAAAACTACAGTAACGAGCCTGGTTTGAAAATATAAGAAGTAGAAAGCACAGATATTTGTGTAAAAATGTAAGGAGTAAAAGTAAATAATCAGAAAAATAAATAGTGAAGTAAAATACAGATACCAGAAAAATCTACTTAAGTACAGTAACGAAGTATTTGTACTTCATTAGTTCCCATCTCTGCGTCAGACTCCTGATATGATCTGTGAATCTGAACACTACTTGATGACTGAGTCATCATCAATAAGTAATCAAGATCATCTGATCAGAGTTTCTCTCACAACTGTTGCTATAAGACATGTGCTTCAGAAACACACAGTTACAGCAGTCAGAGAAAAACTGATGTTAAATATTCAAGGATCAAGAATCCGGTTAAAGCAAACACTTATCTCCACAACGGTGACTTCAAACTTGATTATTTGAATAAAACATCAACATCTAAACCTCAGTTAATTCTCAGTAAGAAGTTTAGTATGAAATAAATAAAGTCAGACTGGATTGTAATAAGTGAGAGAGAGAGATCTGTTAGTGTTTAATGTTTTGTTGCTGTCAGTCGTGACGTTTTTTTTTTTTTACAGTGGCTACCATTGTGCTGGAGAGTAGCGCTGTCAATTGTGATTTTCACTTTGCTGCAACTTAAAATATATAATAACTTCAAATCATAATTTCTCATTGAACCAAAATTCACTAATCAGCATGGAGCAGGTGTGTTCGTTTTGAATGTGTTTTTTTCTGAGTTTTACTGGAAGTTGTATGTTGGGTCAACGTAATGGATTTAAGTTGAAATAACATTCTCTTGTTTAGTGTTACATAATCTTGATTTAACTAGGTTACAACAACAAAACTAGAATTGTATGTAGTATCAGATAGAAATACCTCAAAGTAACAACTGCACAGGTTCACTTTTTACAGTGCAGACAAGACATGCAGGGCATTTTTATATCATGTCCACAAATTAACAATTCGTTCCCATGATTTACTAAATTATTCCCTTGTTTTAACTAAATCATGAGAACATTTTGCAAATTTGCTACCTCATTTTAGTGAAATCATGGATAAGTCTTACTAACTCCTGCCCGCAATTTCATAAACCCATCTTTCTGTAGTGAGAAAATACCTCTATTCCTGCTGTTATTATATTGGTTATAATATTGGTTAGAAAACATTCTGCTGGTGTGTGAATGCAGAAAATATACACCCATTTTTGTATGAATACTAAATTCTCTGCCAGTTTTACAAACTGCATTGTTACGCATGAATTTTTTTTTCCATATTTTTGTGTATATTCACGTTTGCCTATGTAGATATCTTTTTATCTATGTATGTATTCTGTGTTTCGGAGCAGCTCAAGCCGTTTCTCATCGCGCTGTGTGAAATACAGACTGAACAGCGGCTCAAAACACCCGACCGCTACATGAGCATATGATACGCAAACTACAGCTCTCGGTTGGATAAAAGAAGCCAGTGTTGCACTAGAAGTATGTTTTGGAGAAATTTGTGAGGATCAGTGGTGTTTATGTACATATGGGTATCAGACGCTCCAAAAAGCTTTTTCTGACAGAGGACCCGTCTGTTGATGGATGACATCGAGCCGCCTTCAGATCGCTGAGTTTCCACACGTTTAGAATGGTTTTGAATCTTGAATTTATTTAGTTTAAAAATAATTACATGTAATTAAAAGGTAAGAACACTAGAATACAACATTTTTATTTTTAAATAGAAAAGGTTGGGGGTTGGGGCGGGTGGGGGGAGTGGGGCTTGAAGTATTGACTCGGAGCGGAGGGAGGCCTTGGAGTAAAAAAGGTTGAGAACCACTGGTATAGAGTATAGGACTATAGATTATTATAACTAATTAAAAACTAAGCAAATAAATACATATAAATAGTAAATATATTTACTATTTATGTGTTTACTAATATTTACTATATTTCATTGAAAAAAATGATTCATTGAATTTACTACATTTTTGTAAGGAAAGTGGTTGCAATCAATTAATTTGAGCTACATTTAAATAAACAAATTTAGTTGACTAAATTTCAACATTTTCTTTATTTAAATGTAGCTAAAATAAATTGTTTGCAACCACTTACCTTACATTTTTTTTAAATAATTTTTTTTTTCGTGTACATAAGTCTTTCATATTAAGCCTTTTCATATTAAGTCTTTTCAAATTAATTATTATTTTTTTTTTTTTATTTGGTTCATCTTAGGTCAGACAAAAAGTTTAAGGCAAATATTGTAATATAATACAAATAATATAGATTATACACATATCTACATATAACACATATTAATTCAGATTAGAAAAAAAGAAAAGAAAAAAAAAACACCAGTCATGCATAGTTACACATTCAAATACAGTATATAAAGAAAAAAGAAAAAAAAAATATTTATATATATACATATGTATGTATTGTAAAATAACTTTAGGAACTTAGCTATGATTTAATCTTTATTTTGAATTTTGGCTTTACGAAATTGCATCGTAAAGATAGATCTTGATTTGATTAATTTCTATTAATCAAAACGTATAGTTTATACCTTTTAACGGCTCGTCCAGTGAGACATTAAAGTCAGTATATGTTAACAATTTTGTTTATCTTGCTTGTGGCCAACAATAAAACAAACAAAATAGTAATTTATCAAATTTGAGCAGGGTAGCAAGGCTCGACAGCGCAAGGCAATTAGAAATCAAATATAAAACACAGACAATGCTTTATACAATGAGACAAGTTTATTGAACTACTTCTGAGATTACATGAGACTAAATCATCTAAACACACATACGACCACACACACACACACACACACACAAATGACGGAGTTATGCAGAATTATGAGTTATGAAGGAAGTCTCAACTTCGGTGGTTATCAGAAAGTCAACAAAGCAGAGCTTAGTTCTATCTTTCCATTAACAACAACTTTGCGCCGTTTTCAGCCAACAGATAAGAGATTTGTTTTACTTGTTAGAAGGTTTGCTGGAGAGTCTCGTCTCATCTCTTTGAGGGAATCCCTGGGCTTAGCTGATTGGCTGGCGAACTGTTGTTGGTCTGACGTCTCTTAGGGAATTCCGCCTGTGATTGGCGGGTTGCCTTTCTGGATGAGACGCGCTAGAAGTTCTTCTTTTCCTTTCTTGGTTGCAGAATGTTTCTTGAAGAGCTTGAAGTTTGGAATGAGGTGGTTTGATGCGGCGTATGAGCGCACGAGTTGAAGCAGTTTTCAAACCATGGCAAAGAGCATTGATTTTAGTTGAACATTAGAATTTAAGCAGGCCGCTTTAGGCCCGCCCCGGAGCTGGGGTACCAATCCGCTTGTTGCAAGGTGGAGCTCAGCTTCCTAGGCTCCATTTCTCTGCATAAATTAACGAGCTACCCGTGTAATCACGTGACAGAAAATCCTTGCAGGGTTTTGTTAATAATCTTGATAAACGTTATAACATTACGGGATTTACCTCATTTCTACATTTCATCCACACAGAGTTGTTGCAAATAAAATATACTTTCGTTTAACACCAAACATGACACACACACATATTCATACCCTCATAATACATAGGTTAGAATGATACTAACCCTGTAATGGATAGATTAATATCGCGTATGTTTTACTAACATATCAAGCATATCTAAGGCATAACACACATAATTTGGGAATACATTTTCATTACTTAAAAGTCCTGAATATTGTCTTTTGGAGTTTTGGCGCACTTTTGCGTGTTTCCTTTGTTCGTCTGAAAAAGGAATGCACTCGAGGAGGGGCGCGAGTACTCCTGAGGTCAGAAGGTGTCCGGGAGAGGAGTTCTGGCATATGTTTAAGTCAGGCCTACGACTGTAAATCCATCGCGCGTTTGTTGGTAAGTTTGTCAATTTATATGTAGGCTGGTCAAAGTTCATTTACCATCTGGATCTGGTATCTTTCCCGCCAGAAGTTTCCTTTGTTCTGCGTTGATGAAGTTGACTTTCTAGCTCGTTCTGATCTCTTAGTCCAGACATTTAGGTAACAACTAAGGTACTTAGTGATTTTTATGACTTCCAGAGGTGAAACCAGAAATTGACTCATCCCTCAGGAATGAGTCTGCTCGCGGTATGTGTGTGTCCGTTCAAGGCTCTCCTACAGTATGTATGTATTTATGTATATATATATATATATATATATATATATATATATATATATATATATATATATATATATATATACATATATATACACACTACACACACACACACACACACACACACATGTTATAAGAAATAAACAAATAAATAAAATTAAGATACAGTTGTCTCCTTAAAATATTCCAGAAATGGGCTCCAGACTTTAAAAAAAAGTTTTGGCTTTTGTTTTATTGCAAACCGAATCTTTTCCATCTTGAGAGCATGTAAAAAGTCAAAGACCCATTGGCGATAAGGAGGAGGAGCTGCTGACTTCCAATTCGTAAGAATAAGTCGCCTAGCCAGTAGAGTTGCAAAGGCTACACTGTCAGCCTGTAATGTGTTTAAACTGACAGGTTCTGGCAGAATGCCAAACAATGCTGTTAAGGGGTTGGGGTCTAATGGTAAAGAAAAAATAACAGAAAAGCATCTAAAGACCTTCCTCCAGAAATCAGACAGTTTCGGACAGGACTAGAAAGAATGCAATAACGTAGCTGGTTCAGTTGCGCATCGAAGGCAGGTTGGGTCAAAATCAGGGAATATTTTGTTTAATTTAGTTCTAGACCAATGGACTCTGTGCACTACCTTAAATTGAATGAGAATGTGTCTAGCATTTATGGATGATGAGTGTATTTGGGCAAGAATTAGATCCCAGGTATTCTCTTCAAGCATCAAATTCAATTCCTCCTCCCAGAGCACCTTCAGTGGGCGCATTGAGGGGGATTGTTTTGTGTTAATTATAGTATAAATTTTAGAAATAACCCCTTTCAAAGATGTATATAGGTCTAAAATCTCATCAAGTATATTTTTATTTGGCAAAAAGGGAAAGTTAGAAAACTGCTTACAAATAAAGTTCTGAAAGTATCTAAATAAATGGGAGCTGGGTAAGTCAAATTTCTCTTGAAGTTGTGTAAAGGATGCCAAATTGTTAGCTATGTATAGCTGACTAACTGTAGCTAAACCATGCTTCCTCCAGATGTTAAAAGCCCCGTCCATCAGAGAGGGTGGAAAAGAAATATTACAGAAAACCGGCGCTGTAATACAAGGGTCTTTAAGGTCTAATGCTAAACGGAATTGAGACCAAATCCTTAATGAATGTTTAACAACTGGGTTTTTTTTTTAATTAAAGTAGTATATTTAAAAGAAACTGGTACACTTAGTAATGATGTTAAAGTTGCTGGAATACAAGAGGCAGCTTCCACCAGTACCCACTGAGACTTCTTTAGCTGTAGATCCTGCTGCACCCAATATAACAAATTCCTAATGTTCACTGCCCAATAATAGGTTTGAAAATTTGGCAGAGCCAGGCCACCCAAACACTTTGGTTTCATAAGATGACTTTCATTAATTCGTTTTGACTTATTCCATATGAAAGAAGAAATATTCCGCTGCAAAACTGTAAAAAAATGATTTTGGGATAAATATAGGAAGGCACTGGAAAAGATATAAAAATTTAGGAAGAACATTCATTTTGATAACATTCACCTTTCCTATCAAAGATAGAGGGAGACATTTCCAGGACACAAAAAGAGACTTAACATGGTTATGGAGAGGACTAATGTTGGCACTGAACAGGTCAGAATATTTACGGGTCACCTGAATCCCTAAGTATTTAAAACAATTCCTGATAACCTTGAATTGGAAATCTGAATATGAAATCTGAAGGGAAGATGAGTTCATTGGGAACAGTTCACTTTTACAGAAATTTACTTTGTATCCTGAGAAAATACTATAGGTATCTAGAATAGAAAGAGTTTGAGGAATAGAAGAGAGAGGGTTAGATAAAAAAAAAAGAAGAAGGTCATCAGCATATAAAGAAACCTTATGTACTATTCCTGCATGGGTGATACCACAAACCTGTGCACTGGACCGTAGGGCAATTGCAAGGGGTTCAAAGGCTATGGCAAACAACAATGGGGAAAGGGGACAACCCTGTCTTGTGCCCCGTTGTAGATTGAAATACTCTGAAAAAACATTATTAGTATGTACAGAAGCTTTAGGGGCTTCATATAAATGTTTAATCCAAGAAATAAATATGGGGCCAAATCCAAATTTTCCTAAGACCTGAAAAAGATAGTTCCATTCAACACGGTCAAATGCCTTTTCCACGTCAAGTGACAGCACCACCTCTGGCTTGTTTGATTGGGAAGAATACAATATTAAAAAGGCGTCTAATATTAGAAAAAAGAATATTTATCCCGAATAAAACCAGTTTGATCAGGTGAAATTATTTTACCCACAGAATTTTCAAAACAGATAGATAAAAGTTTGGCTAAGATCTTATAGTCACAATTTAGCAGAGAGATGGGACGATATGAACCACATTCTAGTAGATTCTTGTATTTCTTTAGGAGCCGCAAAATAGTCGCTTGATAGAGACTTGCAGGCAAACAACCATTCTGAAGACTTTCTGAGAAAACCAAAAGTAAAATTGGGCTTAGCAAATTAGAAAAGACTTTATAAAACTCTGTCAGAAAGCCCTGGGGCCTTACCAGATTTCATAAATGCTATAGATTCCTTAATTTCTTCAATTTGAATGTTCTTCTCTAAAGAGTCACGAGACAGCTTATTAATAGTGGGAAATTTGATTCCATTAAGAAAAGTGTTCATTGCAAAATCATCTGGTGGGGATTCTGAGGAATATAAATTAACATAAAATTCTTTAAATTCAGAATTTATTTCTTTATAGTTTACAGTGATGGCTCCTGATTGTAATCTTAGCTGGGGAATCATTCGAGACGCTTCAGCCTCACGAATCTGGCGGGCAAGTAACTTCCCTGTCCTATCACTCTACTCGTAAACCCTATGTTGAGCATGCAGAATCAATTTTTCAGCCTCATCGGTTGATAATATATCATATTCTGCCAGTAAGAACTGACGTTCTTCAAAAGTTCAGGAGATGGATCCGAGGTATACTGACTATCAATAAGCTCTATAGAGTTAGATATTTTTTTAAGACGTCTTTTCTTCTCTTGATTTTTATGGGATGAATAAGAAATTATTAGACCACGCAAATAACATTTCAGGCATTCCCAAATAGTTGAGTATGGCATGCCTGGCGTAGTATTGACCTCCATAAAACTTGATATATTGGAAGAGATAAATTCAATAAGATCCTTGTCAGATAGGAGAACTGGATTAAGATGCCACTGACAATATTTAGGTGGTTGATACGGAATCTGAAGATCTAATATAATTGGTGCATGATACGAAATTACTATACTTTGGTAAGAACAGTCCTGTAAATATGGAAGAAATTTATGGTCCAAAAAGAAATAATGCGAGAATATGTCTGGTGAACATGAGAAAAAAAAAGAATACTTCCTTTTAGATGGATGCAAATGGCGGAAAGCATCACATATACCATACTTTTGCATGAATGTGTGGATAACAGAGGCACATTTTGATAGAGCTATGATCTTTTTGGAAGATCTATCAACAACAGGAGACATAACGCAATTAAAGTCCCCAGCCAAAATAAGTGGGTGTGAATGAATATTAGGAATACACAACAAAAAAGAAGAAATAAAAGCAGGATCATCATAATTGGGAGCATAAACATTTGCAAGGGTCAAGGGGGTCGAGAAAAGTGTTCCCGATACAATAATGTATCTTCCTTTATGATCTACAATAGTATCAGAGGCCACAAACGGAACAGATTTATGCACTAAAATTGCACAACCTCTATATTTAGAGTGAAATATTGAATGGAAAACCTGTCCAACCCAATCCCTTTTTAATCTGAAGTGGTCAACGGAACGGAGATGTTTCTCTTGCAAAAAAACAAGGTCCGCCCTTAAGCTTTTCAGATGGTTTAAGACTCGGTTGCGCTTAACAGGATTGTTGACAGTCTTATAGTTCCAGCTGACATATCTCAAAGAGTTTGTCATATGAGAGTGTTAAATGAAAGGTACCAGTACATCATATTTAGAGAAAGAATGAAAACAACAAAAAGAAACCAACAAAATGTAAAAAGCAAAAAAAAAAAAGCAAAAAAGAAATGAAATGAAAAAAATGAACACCATGAAGAATGAATGAACTTAGAAATGAACCCAGCTTTGAGACAGAATCCCAAACCCTCCCTCCTTGCCCACCCTTATTCCCCTTACCCACTCTCCACCTATGAGCCAAGCTAACACTACCCTTGGCGGAGTGTACGCTTCCCTGGGTTAACACCCAATGATACGTGTGAGTCACTTTTGATCGAAACTCGAACGTGACTCTGCAAACCACTAGATCATGTTACAACCAAAACATGAAACTGAAATTTTAAATATTGTTATGAAGAATAGAGAAAAGGGAGAAGTAAAACAGATTTTTTAACTCTACAATTCTCTCAACTATTCATTATTATTGCGCCACATCGAGAACTCCCGCGAAGATCAATTCCCTTTACCTCAACAAAACAAAGCAGGTTGTATAACAAAAATGTCTACAACAGAACAGGTAGTAAAAATAATACAATCTTTTTTTCAATTAGTCTATGAAAGTCAGGCAGCAATTTTAACCAGCTGACCTTTCAATTACCTCAACCAAACAGTTTGTCTCCACAGTTTTTTAAGGGGTCATTATGTGCCGTTTCACATAGTCCATCGCTTCAGCTGGTGTATCAAACTTGTGCTCCACACTGCCATATGTGATTCGAAAGCCGGTTAGACCTCTCAGCCCATATTTCACATCAGATCGGGACCTCAGCACTCGTTTCACGTCGTAATACGCTGCCCTCTTTTTTGCAATCTCAGGAGGGAAATCAGGGAAAATGTAGACATTTCTGTCTTTGAATTTGAGCTGTTTGGCTTGAATGGCCCTCCGAAGAATGTCCTCCTTGACGTCAAATCGGTGAAAGCATATGACAAACGCCCACGGCCGCTAACCCTCCGCGGGTCGTGCTGCCAGCGTACGATGGGCTCGGGGCCAGAAGCGGGGGTTCACAAAGGCTGGATATTTCTTGCAGTGCTTCTGCAATGAATTTTGTGGGCTGTGTGCCCTCCATACCCTCGGGAATACCCACAAGATGCAAATTGCTTCTGCGAGAACGACATTCCAAATCTCTGCACTTAGCTTGAAGAGCAGCAATCTCGTTCTGTAAGGAGGCCACGGTCGGTTCAAGCACTTGCAAACTAGTCGTCCACTCTGATGTCACATTTTCCAGGCTAGTCAGACTTTCCTCGTGCACGTTCACTTCTGAGGTTACTGCCATTAGCGAATTGTGCACAGCGAATTGTGCACAGCTGAGCTTCACTCAAAGAGTCACGAAAAAGAACAGGTAAGCATTTCAAGCTGCTTTATTCCTATTTAAAGCACTTTTGAATGTTTAGGATTTATTGTCGTATCTTATTATTTGAAGATTAACCAGTTAATGTATTAGCTAGCAAAGAGGAATTAACACGCCATTAATTTTGTTACATCAAAGTTATCAGCAAGAAGTGTTAAATATTCCGTGTTTCACGTCACAGTTTGTCAGTGGGAAAACATATATATATATATATTTTTTTTTGTGTGTGCTTTTTTCAGTCAGACACAGACAAACAAGTCCGGTGATTTTTGTCTTTTAAACCAGAAAGACAGCTGACAGATCTAACTGACACTCGAGCCACAGAAACTAAAGCAACAGGTAACGTTAGACAAACCCACCTATTCACTATATTACAATAACTTTTAACTTTTTGTTAATCGTTATTTATGATCCACTTCGTCAGTTTCATCTAGCATATCCATGTGATGCTAATTAAGTTTACTAATGCAGCCGAAGCCCTGGTAAACAAATCGGCTCGAGGAGCATTTATGATGGCTGTTTTGCTAACGTTATTTTCCATTTCAGACTGATATTTGCTCCTCACGTTTTTTAATTTGAAACTCATACTTGCATATGTTTTTGAAATCAATGTTTTCAGAACAAAGGCAGCATGGAGTGCTGGGATGTCAAAGTCAACAAGATGGCTGCAATACTACAGGCCTAAAATGAAGTAAGTTAAGTAGAATTCACATTGATTTAATTGATGGGTTTTAGTGTTATGCGAGATGTAAACCATCACTTTCTGAAAGGTTTTTTTAAGGAGATTTCTTCATTTTTGGATGAATTGCTATTGTTGCAAATGTAGCAGCACAAATGGGTATTCTGAAGCAGTACAATATTTCAGAATGAAATATAAATCTAAACATTGATCAACTCAAGCATACACTGCCCGACAAATACTGGTTCTTTCACACCACATGAAGGACATCATGATATCCAAGGATCAATGATGATTAATGTAATGTAGTGTGCCACCATTTTTTATTCAGACTTATTTCAGTTTGCCTTTGATTCAGAGTCATTATGCTTCAGAAGAATACGAGTTGGATCTTGAAAGTTCTAGTTATAGTAGACTTTCTTAATATGGATTACAAAAAAAGGTCTTTTGTGTTATATTTCCACTTTCACTTATCTTAAAGTTGCTTTGGGTTCGTACAAAGGTGCGTTGATTTATTATTTATATTTATTAAATTATATTTATTTTGTTGTTTTATTAATGAAAAACCCAATTCAGTTCTAGCCCAAGAACATTCAGCTGATACACCCCTGAAAGTTTTTTCCCAATTAAATCCAGTTGACCAACAGCTCTGGAAGACGTGAAAATTAAAAGTTTTTGAAAAGTACTACAGGGTTTTAAATGGGCACACACCCTACTCAATAAACACTACTCTGATCCTTCACACCTTTATTTTCAATTATGAAAATTTAAATAGGTCTTTCCACACAAGGGTTAATTTTATGATTTGTTGAGACATATCCTAATACTTTTTTTTTAATGCATTTAGAAAAATGAGCCTGAGCAGGTGCAGAAGGCAGCAGTCCCCATCATTGCTGTTGAGGAGGAAGAGGAAATGTCACGAGGGAGGAACCCACTGAATGTTTTGATTGTCTTTGAAGACGAAATGGTGATGTTAACCAAGTCTAGTGTCAGTGCGCTGCTGCTGTTTTTGCACTTTATGCCCTTATTTAGAGTACACTAACTTCTCAAAGCAGCTTTACAGAAAATGTATGTGTCTACATTACAATTTAGCCTGATCTGTATAACAAATACTATACTTTTTAACTTGAATAGTGTTGTATCGTGATTTAAAGTGATGCTATATGGGTGTACTCACTTCTGTTGTATACTGTATGTTTGACAAATACACTGAAAGCAATATTGACGTGACACTGATACAATTCCTCACTGCTAATCATGATGTTCATTCTATTAAGTAGTATGGGTTTAATACAGGAGATTTACAGTCTGATGTAGTAAAAAGAAAAAGTTGTATGAACATGCCCTCTGACCTTACCTCTTTTACTTTAACAAATGCTGTTCTTGTGGAGTTTCCACACACAAGTACATCTGATGTGTGAGCGGCCATCAGGCGCAAATGTAACAAAGCGCGATTCTTTATAGAATTGCAATATTTTTTGGACATGTATAATTTAAAATTTTGTATTGTTTTAGTTTTGTTTTATTGTATTTATTTTACATGTTCGAAATAAAGTCTCAAAAAAAGTGAAGTTTGTGTGTTGTTGATGTTACAAAATGTTTGTTTCTTTCAGTGTTCTTTTTATTTAAAAACGTGGTTGGTGCATTTTATGTTTTGCAATGATAAAACCATTTGAGGTTTAAATAAACACTGTTTAAATTGTTAATAATGTGCCTCTGTCTGTCATTGAAGTTATGTATTTATTGTAATGACCTTGAAAAGTGGATTCAGTATTGGGGAAAAATTAGCATATTTTTACTCAAAAATAATACATTTATAGTATATTGCTTGTGTGTTTCAAAGACACTCATAATTAATTTGTAATGTACTCGTGATACAAAAAAAGTACACTTTTAATATCACTAATCAAGCATGTAAATAGGCATGTACTTAAAGTGTACGAAGTATACTTGAAGTTGTTCCAATTTAGCATCAAAAAGTACACTAAATACACTTAAAATTACACTTTACTATAATTTAATTACAACTAAAATACACTTAGTACAAAAATAGTTGTTCCAAAATAGCACACTTTAAGTTAACCAATCATTAACATACTTGAAGTATACTGAGAATTAGTCTGGCTGCAAGTATACTTATTTTCACTAGGGCTGTATACTTAGTATACTTTTTTTTTCACTAGGGCTGTCATCCCTGTTTTTGAGCATGCTCTGGAAAAATGACATATTTAAACTTAAATGATTGCTATTCATGACTGTTTAAGACTGAAGTCCTAGTTATGGTTTCTTTTAAAAGAAGGTACTTAGTGCCACGCTTCAGTTACTGCGTTGGAGCAAGGAACGAGGAAACACAGGAGAATTGCAATCATAACAGTCTTTAATGATCCACAGGAACAAACACGTAGTGAATGGGGGGAATGACATTCAATACTGGACAAAGGAACTCAGGGTAGACTAGACTTAAATACACAAGATAACGAGGGGATGACGAGACACACCTGGAATCAATGAAATGCAATTGGAACAGGAAAAACCAAATGAGGGCATGGGGAGAAACATATAAGGGAAACAAGGTCAATTTAGCTCAAAGGGAATTATTTATGATTTTAAAGGGAATTTGGACAGAATCACTGTTTTAAAAGACTGATCACTGAGTCGGCCAGCGATTCATTGAACGAGCCGTATAACATCAACTCTGCAATGGATATTAAAATCCAAAATATAGTGAAAACACTTAATTAGCACAGTAACAAGATCGGCAGTTTAAGACATTAACTTGTAAACACAAAACACAAGATACTTCTCTTTTCAATATTAATAAATTGATCTTTAAAGATCAATTTATTAATATCAATTTAAAGATCAATTTATTAAATTGATCTTTAAAGATCAAGATGGCGGCGCGTGCACACGCTGCGGCTTCTCTCTCTCCCGACAGAACGGTGTTTTCGTGTTTTTTATCTTGTAAATCGAAGTGTTTTTGTACGTCTTCGTCGCGTCTATCTGTCTTTAAACGCGCATACAGTCGCGAGTTTCTGCTCGACGTCGGCAGAACCACATTTTTAGAGTTAAACCTCGCGCACGCCGAAGAGCTGCGGGACCTCGGTCTGCTCCGGAGGCCTACAACATCACCGACCCCCACTACTGCATCTCGCCCAGAGCGGAGGCGCCACAAGCGGCGCGAGAGGAAGCAGAACATGCTATCATGCTATCGAGCGGACAGAGCTCTCGTCGAGGGAGGTAAGACCCGCGGCGGCGGGCTTTGTGTTTACATTAATGACGTGTGGTGCCGCGACGCTGTTGTGGTCTGCAAACACTGCTCGCCCCTGGTGGAGTTTATGATTATTAAGTGCCGGCCGTTTTATCTACCGAGGGAATATACAGCCATACTGCTCGTTACTGTATACATCCCTCCCAGCTCCAACAACAACATCAGGAGTGAGGCACTGAATAAATTGTATCAGCACATCAGTGAGCAGCAGACAGCCCACCCAGATGCTTTTCTCATCTCAGCTGGGGATTTCAATCACGCAGACTTAAAGAGTGTGTTCCCAAAAATACAACAGCACGTAGACTTTCCAACACGAGGAAACAACACTCTGGACTTTGTTTACACCACCCAGAGAGGAGCTTACAAGGCCCTTCCCCTCCCCCATCTTGGCACCTCAGACCACATCACTGTCATGCTAATGCCTGCATACAGACCGATCGTTAAAGTCACCAAACCAGTTCACAAACAGATACAAGTGTGGCCAAAAGGGTCGTCAGAGGCACTTCAAGACTGTTTTGACACCACTGACTGGAATATGTTTAAGCAGGCTGCCACATACAATAACACCACAGACCTCCAAGAGTACTCAGAGACTGTCACTGCCTACATCACCAAATGCATTGATGATGTAACGGTCACAAAGACCATCACTGTCCGGGCCAACCAGAAGCCGTGGATGACAGGGGAGGTCTACAGACTCCTGAAGACTCGTAACGCTGCCTTCAGAGCTGGAGATGAGGTGGGCCTGAGGACAGCTAGGGCCAATCTATCCCGCGGCATCAGAGAGGCTAAGAGACAGTATTCCAGGAGGGTAGCCCATCGCTTCAGCGACAGCGGGGACACTCGGAGCCTGTGGCAGGGGATTCAGACCATCACGGACTATAAGCCCCCACCGCGCACCTGTGACAGCACCATCCCCCTGCTGAACGAGCTGAACGCCTTCTTCGCTCGCTTTGAGGCACAAAACAGCACCACTGCAGAGAAGACCCCACCTCCTCCCGGCGACCAGGTGATGACGCTGTCCCCGGACAGCGTGAGGAGATCCCTCAGCAGGATCAATGCACGCAAAGCTCCGGGTCCTGACAACATTCCTGGTCGTGTACTGAGAGACTGTGCAGCGGAACTCACTGATGTCTTCACAGACATTTTCAACATCTCGCTGAGTCAGGCTGTTGTCCCCACATGCTTCAAGGCTACCACCATTATTCCAGTCCCGAAGAAGCCATCTCCATCCTGCTTCAATGACTACCGTCCAGTCGCACTTACTCCGATCCTCATGAAGTGCTTTGAACGGCTAGTCATGCATCATATCAAGTCTGCCCTCCCCCCCTCCCTAGACCCCTTCCAGTTTGCATATCGGTCCAACCGCTCGACCGATGATGCCATCGCCACTGCCCTCCACTCAGCACTCACACATCTGGACAAAAAAGACTCGTACGTCAGAATGCTGTTCATAGACTTCAGTTCAGCATTCAACACAATCATCCCTCAACAGCTCATTCACAAACTGGTCCAGCTGGGGCTCAACACCTCGCTGTGCAACTGGCTGTTGGACTTCCTGACTGGGAGACCTCAGGCAGTACGGGTCGGCAGTAACACATCCAGCACCATCACACTTAACACAGGGGCCCCTCAAGGATGTGTGCTGAGCCCCCTCCTCTTCACTCTGCTGACCCATGACTGCACACCGTCACACAGCTCCAACCTCCTCATTAAGTTTGCGGACGACACGACTGTGGTGGGTCTCATTAGTAACAGAGATGAGACAAACTACAGGTGCGAGGTGAGCCGCCTGGCCGGATGGTGCAGTGACAACAATCTCTCTCTGAATGTGGAGAAGACGAAGGAGATTGTTGTTGACTTCAGGAGAGTGTACACTCAGCATGCTCCTCTGACCATAAACGGTGCGACTGTGGAGAGAGTGAGCAGCACCAAGTTCCTGGGTGTGCACATCACAGAGGACCTCTCCTGGACTGACAACACCGCAGCACTGGCCAAGAAAGCACAACAGCGTCTCTACTTCCTCCGCAAACTGAGGAGAGCCAGAGCCCTGGCCCCCATCATGTGCACCTTCTACAGAGGCACCATCGAGAGCATTCTCACTAGCTGCATCACTGTGTGGTATGGCGCCTGCAATGCGTCCTGCCGCAAGACACTCCAACGCATAGTGAGAGCAGCTGAGAGGATTGTTGGTGTCTCTCTCCCCTCCCTCCAGGACATCTACAACACCCGTCTCACCCGCAAAGCCCTCTGCATTGCAGGTGATCCCACCCACCCACCCGACACACAGCTTCTTCAGTCTGCTGCCATCAGGGAGGAGACTGCGGAGTCTCCAGGCCAGGACCAGTAGACTGAAGGACAGCTTCATTCATCAGGCTGTCAGGAAGCTGAACTCCCTCCCGACCTTGCCCCCCCTCCCCTCTTTTGCCCCACGCACCACTGAACTCTGACCCCCCCCCCCCCACTTATACACTGTGACCCGCACCAGTCACTTAGTGCACCACTGGACTGCCCACTACCTCAGTCAGTATTGAACTGACCCCACTCAACTACCTCTTCTGTCACTTTAAACAGCCTGATAAGCTATTTTTGCACTACACTCTTTATATCTGCACAGTTTCGTTTTGTTAAGCTCTTTTTGCACTACACTCATATCTGCACAGTTTTGTTTTTAGTTTTATTTAACCGATTTGCATTTCATCTGCCATGTGCCTTATGCCACTTAATCTAACTCTTTTCTACAATGTCCTTATTTGTATATCTGTATAGTTTGTTTTTATATTTTAAACTGTATTTATCTGCATTCTACGTCTACTGTTAGTGTTTTATTGTTAACTGTATGCACCATGGGTCTGAGTCTCACGCAATTTCAATTCTCTGTATGTATGTGCTGTACATGTGGCAGAATTGACAATAAAGCAGACTTGATAAGGCTTTATTAGATAAATCTAAGACAATATAAACTAATCTAACACATAAACGCGCTCACACATTCATACGAGTTGCAGGAAGAGAGAAAGTGAGGAAAGAATGAGTTTAAGAGAATGAAAATGTGAAATCCCAAGTTTATAGCAATATGTGCAATTGGATAGACCTGAACAACCATCAATCACTTAATTAACTCTCACATTGGGTTCCTCAATGAGGTTAAAATTTATATTAAATACACCAGTTCAGCTCAGCTAGAATGTGGAGGTTGTACTTGCATTACCAGTGTAAGGGATTCCCTTTTGTTGTTGCTGAAAGGGGGTTTCCCGAGGTTACTGTTTGGCTGGAAGTTCAGTAGTTGTTGAAGTGATGTCTTGGGAAGCAAATGGTTGGGCGTTGTCTGAAGATGCGGAGTTGTGGGCTGGTTGAAGTTTTGAGGCGGTCACAGACTCTAGGTGAACTCGGAGAGATGGAGTTGCGGCAAAACTTATACTCAGAATACGAAACTCAATGGAAAAGAAAAGAAACTAAAGTAAAAGAAAGAAAAGAATAAAGTTTGATGAGACTAGGTGGCGTTTCTCCTCATGGTTTTAGAGGAGCAGCTGGCATGTAAGTCAGAGCACACTCAAAGAGCACTGAAAAGCAACGTGAAAACGCGGTGGCAAAGAGGCAAGAAAAAGCAAAAGCTAAAAGTATAATTTGATGGTGTCCTGAGTATTTAAACTTGGCTGTTGGACACATCCCAAATGGTGTATTGACCAATTAGATATCGTCTTAGCTTGGGGTGTTGCTATGTTTCTCCTCCCAATACATAAATCGTCATGTGATCTTGTCAGTCACATGGCCCGAATTTTTCTGCTCTTGCAGAGTATAATTTTGGACATGATTTCTATAACTATTTGAGCTCAAATAGTAGAGCATGGTGCTAGCAATGCCAAGATCATGGGTTCGATTCCCAGGGAAAGCAAGAGCTGATAAAATGTAAAAAACTGTAACTTGAATGCAATTTAAGTCGCTTTGGATAAAAGCGTCTGCTAAATGCATAAATGTAAAATGTAAATGTAAATGTAAAATGTAACAAAAATATGATACATTTGACAAAGAATTGATTGGAAGAAAGGTTTCAAGCAAGAAGATTCAAACACACACATACTAAACATGAGTATGAACCCTTAAGCTATTCAATAGTTATTAAAAAGACATACACAATACGTGATTAGAACATGATAGTCAAATGTGTGGGTTACATACATGATATGGAGTTAAGCAATGGACTGATATTCGTTTATAAGTCCTTTTGAGTTCATTTTGGTGCATCTACATCTGTTAAAGACAGTTTGTGTCCCATTCTGTGAACATAAGAACATGTTCTGTGAAGACCAGAGAGGTTAAAAGGTCTCATAAGGAATCTCAGTCTGGTCATTTTTCTTCTAGGTAGGGGAAACCAATCCGAGGAAGTCTGTAGCTCGTGATTTCTATCATGGATTTACATAAGATGGTCATGCTGTGCATCTCTTTGACCATCAAACTTGGTTACTTGCCCCAAAATTGACAAACTCCTTCCTGAGTTGGAATTATCAATAAGTGTTCTTTTGTGTTAATGTTGCAAGCTGTTCTGTGAAAGAGTTGGTTGGTTAGGCTTGCTTCAGAATGGCTGGCGCTAGGATCTGGACAGATTTATGACGTTGTCTTGTTATCCTGTGCCTCTTTGTGGAATTCGGTTCCTTGTGTTTCAACCATGTTCTTGATTGAATCTTAAATTGTCTGATTCGCTCTGATACCCCACAAACAATAGGACATGGAGCACGTGGGGAGGAAAACAAACACAAACCAGTCCATGGGCGTGACATTACTCCCCCCTCCCGGAAGTCGCGTCCCGCGCTGTAACAATTCCACCGGGGAGGGGGGCGGGTGCAGGACAGGGACAAGAAAGGCCTCCAGGGCGGATCAGGCAGTTCAGGGGACCATGGCTGAGCAGGGAGCTCAGGAGGCCATGGCGGAGTAGGCAGCTCAGGGAGCCATGGCGCAGCAGGCAGCTCTGGGAATCATGGAGGAGCAGCTTCCATGGTCTTGGCCTCGGCACTCGGCCCTGCCTGTACGGCCGGAGCCCTATAGCCCCCCCCAAAAAAAATTCCTTGGGGGTAATTAAGGATGTTGAGGCCCTCCGTGGGCCAGGCATTGGAGCAGCGGCTCTCTCTGGACCGGACTTGGGAACCGGAGCAGGAGCCCTCTCTGGGCTGGAGTGGGGAGCAGGAGCCCTCTCTGGGCTGGACGCGGGAACAGGAGCCCTCTCTGGGCTGGACGTGGGAACAGGAGCCCTCTGGGGGAGCGGACTCAGGAGCTGTAGCCGACACTGGAGCGGACTCGGGGGCTGGGATGAGGGCGGAGAACAGTTTTTTTCTCCTCATCCTCCTCTTTTGGTTAGGGGTGAATGGCGTGGTTGGCGAGCTTGACAACGGCGCGGCCGGCAGACATGATCGCGGAGCGGCCGGTGGGCTTGACAACGGAGCAGCCGGCGGACTTGACAGCGGGCTCATTCTGGATCGGGCCGGTCGTTCTCCAGGCACCGGAGGATCCCTTCCCTCCAGCTTAGCCCTGTGGTGTCTGGGAGGTCCACGGGGCGATAGTAATTGGCCCCGATGCAGAACAGAGAGTTGATAGTGCTGTCAACCAATGCTGTTCGCCGCAGCGATCCCGGGCGAACTCAATGAAAGGGAGATCTCTGCAGGCTAGGGCGGAGAACCGAGCGGCTATTTCCATGGCCGCGGGGAGAAACAGAAAAAAACACTTTCAAAAATGGAAGCAAAAACCGGGGAGAAAGGGGCACCACTTACTGTATGTTGGTCCAGTGTTCTGTCACGCTTCAGCTACTGTGTTGGAGCAAGGAATGAGGAAACGCAGGAGAATTGCAATCATAACAGTCTTTAATGATCCACAGGAACAAACACATGTAGTGAACGGGGGAATGAGATTCAACACTGGACAAAGGAACTGAAGGAAGACTAGACTTAAATACACAAGATAACGTTGGGATGAGGAGACACACCTGGAATCAATGAAACACAATTGGAACAGGAAAAGGAAAAACCAAATAAGGGCATGGAGAAAAATGGAGAGAAACACTAGGACATGGAGCATGTGGGGAGGAAAACGAACACAAACCAGTCCATGGGCATGACACTTAGGAGTTTTTGGCCATGTAAAAGCAAATAACAATATAACTGGAAAAAGTTTTTATTTATTTTAAGGAAAAAAACACTACACTTTTCTTAGTTTAAAACAAACAGCCCACAGTGCTGCCAGTAAAGTGTTCACAAACATCAATGTCTGCCTTGAAGAGTCTTTCACTTATGATTTCACTCATTTTGTCTAAAGCATAGTTTAAATGGTGAATGCTATTGCCAATGGCAAAACTACGGAGCCCCAGACATGACGTGGGGAAAAAAAATGATATTGTGTTCACAAATTAACAACTCAATGTTTTACAAATTTGTTAGTGATCATTTAAAATAAATGGCAATATTGCTTTATTTTTGGAATTGTTTTTATTCCATTTTATTTTTTGTTTATTTTGGAAGATAGACTATTATTGCTGGGGTTCTGTAGGAAGAATTGAAACATTTATAATTAAATATATAGGCTCATATATTTCAATAATGCTGCAAACTGCATTTATTATTTCACCCTATAATTTTTAAATGTGGCAAAGCTATTTGCTCAGTTTAGTTATGGGATTTTACAAAACAAACTGTTGTATTTCTGAATAACTGTATCTAGACTTTCAAGATTAAAAAAAAAAAAAAGAGGAGTTGGGCAACACGGTCAGTGCTGGGAAGGTTACTTTGGAAAAGTAGTAGCTGATCACAAGTTACACTATTTAAAATCGAATAAGTAGTGTAACTATTTCAATTACTTTATGAAAGTAATGCAACTGATTACTTTTCTAAATTTCTAACCGTTTTCAACTGTTAATCATTTTGAAACATTTAAAGCGGGCAGGTTTAACCTTACAGTACTTGACACTTATTACTGTCACACTTTCAAAATCCTTCATCACTTGAAGTACAATTATAATCATTTCATTTTAAAACACATCTACCACAAAATCTTCAAAGACTTCAGTCCCTCTTCTTACTTTGAGATCATTCTGAGGTTAAATACTGATTTAAAATCAAAACAAGAAACTGTTTTAATAGCTATGATACTGTTTTTGACATCAAATCTTTGTTAGATGCCACTGTTTCCTATCATAGCTATGCAGTTAATCTTAAAAAGTAAAGCATATACATAAATCCAAAAAAGAAATAAAAGTTATTCAATAAGCATGTGTCCTATTCTGTGTCCTAAATTCCTGAAACATTGGGGTCTCATATTTTAGAGCAGTCAATGAAATTTGGTAAGTGAATCAATCATATCTGTATGTGTGTGAAAATACTGTATTCTCACGTTAGTATTTTCATAAGTAACTAATTTAATTACACTTTTTTTCTCAGTAACTGTCAGCAGATATACACGGGGACACAGAGGTAAGTGCAAACAACAACAGGTTTATTTAACAAAGGAAGGTCGAGGAAGGCAAAGCAAGGCAACGAGTCCAGGTGAGCAGACCGGGAGTTGCAAGGGTTAATGGGTCTTATCTGTAAGTGATTGAGTCCTTTTCCAGGGGATTCCAAGGGAATGGCGGAGTGCGGAGACGATGGAGAACTGGGAGCAGAACGCAGGCGCAGCAAGCAGATAGGTAATCGCAGAGAAGGGTGCATAGCCAACTGAGTTTGAGACCAGACAATGAAGGAGAGAATAGTGACTGCTTATAAAGTGAGGGAATGAGGTGATCACTGACAGGTGCACTGATTGGGAAGTCGTTGCAGGTGTGGATCAAGGGGAATGCTGGGAAATTGAGTTCTGAGCTGGTGACTGGGCTGGTGAACTTGGGACAGTAACAGATTACAGTTAAGTTTATTTTGTAATTAAATTATGTAATTCTGTTAAACGTAAATAGTTACTCCCCAACACTGAACACGATGTTTGGCGTGTAAAAGAAAAGGAATGAACTGTTGGTGCATATAGGCGAGATTTTAGATAATGGCAAAACTACGGAGCCCCAGACAAGACATGCGGGGCATTTTTGTATCGTGTCCACAAATTAACAATTCGTTCCCATGATTTAGTACTTTGTTCCCTTGTTTTAACTAAATCATGAGAACGTTTCACAAATTTGTTACTTAATTTTAGTGAAATCATGGATAAGTTTTACTAACTCCTGCCCGCAATTTCATAAACCCATCTTTCTATCGTGAGAAAATACCTCTATTCCTGCTGTTATGAATAAAGTATGACAGGACTGTAACGGGGATGTAGCCTCTTCACAAATTCACCAATCATTCAATGAAAAGAACGGATTAGTAAACACAATGTACAATGTCATGAACACAATGTACTTAATAGGAGGTAATGAATTAATAAATCACGCTCATGATTTGGTTGCACTTTATTTTACAGTGTGCGCACTTACAGTTAGGGTTAGGAAAGAAAGTACTGTAATATAAGGTAACTACGTGGGGTTGAGTTAGGTTTAGGGGTAGGTTCGGGGTTAATACCTAGTTATTGTAATTACTATAATAAGCACATAGTATGTACATGAGGAACAGGACTGTAAAATAAAGTGCTACCCATGATTTACTTAAAATGAAGTGACAAATTAGTATGTCACGACAAAGAAACAATAAAATAGAAACATCAAGACAGGGAAGCAACTTTTGAAATGAGAGGTGAATTGAGAGGTTTTCTGTCAAACTTAAATAATCAAACTAAACTAATAGATTTGCCAATAGCTCAATTTGGTTAGGTTTGAAAGAAACAACCTCTTATAACTAAATTTAGTTAGGGTTAGTAGTAAGTTGCTTTTCTGTCTTGATCTTTCCAAATTCAAAACTCACAACATTGTAATGGAAATACTGAAGCCTCTGAGCAAGAAAGTGAGGTTAATAGTATTTCTGGTAGAAATGAAAGTAATGTTGGGTGAAATGTTATTTTGCTTCTGAATACAAATATTTCATTATTTATTTTCGTAGCATTATTTATTAATATATTGTCCTGCTATCTGCAGTGTTTAGGTCAAATCAAAATGTCATATTAATGCCTGAAATGTCATAGCTGTTTCTTGCATTAAAATTTTGGTAACTGTTTGTAATCTTTGTTTTCTAGAAATAGTTTTATATTACAATAAAATAACTGCATAGAAAAAAAAAATATATTTACTGCCTTGCAAAAATGTCTTACATCCCCGGATAAAGACATGCAGATCCATACGCATAGCTTTATTGAAAGACATGGTCAAAACACAGGCAGGGTCAAACACTAGCAAACAGGTATGGCACAGACAAGACACAAGAGTAATCCTAAAACAGGCGTGGGTTGATCGACGCCGAACTTAATCCTGAGGGCGAGGTGAACGGGGAATCCACAAACAGAAGATAGTCCAGGCGAGGTGCAAATACAGTCCAAAACAGCAAGGCAAAGGGTAAATCCAAGACAGGCTATAAGCTACAGGGCAGGCAGCGATCAGACAGGACGAAGGTAAATCAGGCTAGGATCAAGGCACAGGTTAAACAGGACAGACTAGACTAGAAGTCAGGAAACACGGAATTGGCTCCGTAAAGTTGCTGTCACTAAGAGAGTGATAAACGCAGACAATACTCAGAGTTGAATGGTTGTTTGAAACTGGTTTTTATAGTGTGTGTAATTGGCTGCAGGTGTAAATGTAATCAGTGAAATGGAGCATGGGAAATGTAGTCCGTGGTGACGTGGAAGTCTGTGTAGTGTGAGAGTCAATATAATCAGAAGGCGACCTCTGGTGGCAAGCAGACGGAAGACCACGGACCGGCTTCGTGACAGAAGCACTTGGAAGTAAATTTGAAAGTTTAAATGTGAATCTTCACTTTGGATGACAAATTTAAACCCGACAGGCACATTTGAATTTGCTGATTGATCCAGGTTTCGGTGAAGTATAAAATTAAACTAAATAAATTAAATACATATTTTGTGTAACATAAATTTTAATGTGGAAATGAGACATTATCAACATAATGTTTCGAAAGCTCATAACACAATTCTCAAATACAAAGATCTGGCATGTGTAACCTTTAAGTCCATGCTAAAATAAATAGTGAGATGTTTGTAATTGTTCACTTCTTTGAAATTACACATACATGTGTTCTTAAAACAATAATAATTACTCGATGATGGAAAGTGTTGTTAAAGAATATTGGTTAGAACACATTCTGCTGCTGTGTGAATGCAGAAAATATACACCCATCTTTGTATGAATACTAAATTCTCTGCCAGATTTACAAACTGCATTGTTATGCATGAAAACATTTTTTCATGTTTTTGTGTATATTCATGTTTGCCTATATATATATTTTCTGTATTGAACTATCGCATTCCTTATTTTATTGAGAGCTAATTGTGGGTGTAAGTTATGAAATTTTCTACACCAGTGACTGCACCTCTAGAGACCCCTCTGTCAAGCTCCTGAAGTTTGCAGATGATACCACACTCATCGGCCTCATCCAGGACGGTGACGAGTCTGCTTACAGACAGGAGGCTGAGCAGCTGGCTGTCTGGTGCAGTCTAAACAACCTGGAGCTCAAAACTGTAGAGATGATAATGGACTTCAGGAGGAACCCCCCTGCTCTCTCCCCACTCACCATCATGGACAGCACTGTAACGACAGTGGAGACATTCAAGTTTCTGGGGTCCATCATCTCCCAGGACCTGAAGTGGGACACTCACATTGACTCCATTGTAAAAAAGGCCCAACAAAGGTTGTACTTCCTCCGCCAGCTGAGGAAGTTTAACCTGCCATAGGAGCTGATGAAACAGTTCTACTCAGCCGTCATCGAGTCTGTTCTGTGCACATCAATAACTGTCTGGTTTGGCTCAGCTACAAAATCAGAAACCAGAAGATTACAGAGAACGATTCGGACTGCCAAGAGGATTATTGGTGCTCCCCTGCCCACCCTTCAAGAACTGTATACATCCAGAGTGAGGAAAAGAGCTCAGAAAATCACTCTGGATCCCTCACATCCAAGCCATCCCCTCTTTGAACTCTTGCCATCTGGTCGGCGCTACAGAGCACCGAATACCAGGACAGCCAGGCACAAGAACAATTTCTTCCCACAGGCAATCTATTTAATGAACAGTTAAATGTTCTCCCCATTATGCAATAACAATGTGCAATAACCTAATATTTGTTTGTTACCACCTCCATCTTAGCACATCCCTGCATCTCATTCTATTCTATTCCATTCTATCATCTATAGCACAACTGAAAGTGAAAAAGTGAAAGTCGTGACGTATTGTCAAGTACGGTGACCCATACTCGAAATTGGTGCTCTGCATTTAACCAAGTGCACACACACAGCAGTGAATAGTGAACAAACGCACACACACACACCGTGAACACACACCCGGAGCAGTGGGCAGCCATTGCTCCAGCGCCCGGGGAGCAATTGGGGGTTCGGTGCCTTGCTCAAGGGCACCTCAGTCATGGTATCGAAGGCAGAGAGAGTGCTGTTCATTCACAATCCCCACCTTCAATTCCTGCCGGTGTGAGAATCAAACCGGCAACCTTCAGGTTACAAGCCCAACTCCCTAACCATTAGGCCACGACTTCCCCTTACAACTGTACATACCACTTATTTATCTCTCAATTTATTTTTTCAAATTTTTGTCTATTTATATTTACATATGTGTAATTTTTATTCCCATCGTATTTTTTATTGTCTGTGTGCTGTTGTTGTCTCTGTGTGCTGGAGGTTTATGACACTAAAACAAATTCCTTGTATGCACAAGCATACTTGGCAATAAAGAGCTTTCTGATTCTGAAACAGAACTTTTTAGTTGTATTTCTGAATAATTCAGCCTGGACTACCTAAGAAAATCATGGAGGTATTGGTCAACACTGTACAGAGTGATTTACTGTGTGAAAGAAAAGGAATGCACTGTTGGTACATATAGGAGAGATTGTAGATAGCGCCCCCTCACACACAACTGCAAATGATTAAAATGTGAATAGTTTTTAACGTCAACATTAATATGAAGTAGATAAATGGTGATAATAAACAACAAGTCTGAATAAAAAGAATCACATAAGAATTCAGCTACATACAAAAAACAAACAAATACACAGTGTGTCACGATCTGTGCGAGGAGGAACGATGGAGGCGGAGAATTCAATACAACAGTCTGTAATATCATCCAACAGGGGTAACACACAGGAACCGCTGTTGATACACGAACATGACAAAGTAGACCCTACAAACATAAACTGAATAGACTGGGGCTTTTAAACTCAGGATAACGAGGCAACTAAGGAGACACACCTGGGATCAAATTAACAATCATCAAGAGGAAACTGGGTCACGGGGAGCAAAAACACACACAACACAGTCCAGGGGCGTGACACACTGGAGCATTATATTATATTATATTATATTATGAGCTTTGAAATTTTAAACATCAAGACAGAGAAGCAACTTTAGAAAGGAGAGGTTGTTCAAACTTAAATAACTAAACTGAGCTAATAGCTCAATTTGGTTAGGTTTGAAAGAAACAACCTTTTATATCTTGTCTTGATGTTTCGAATTTCAAAACTCACAACATTGTAATGGCAACACTGAAGGCTCTGAGCAAGAAAAGTGAGGTTAATAGTATTTCAGGTAGAAATAAGTTCTGAAGTTCATGTAGTGTTAATTATCTTTTTAATTAGCTATCTGCAGTTTTTAAGTAAAATCAAATTGTCATATTAATGCCTGAAATGTCATCGCTGTTTCTTGCAGTAAAATTGTGGTAACTGTTTCTAATGTTTGTTTTCCAGAACTAATTTTGGTCACACTTTCTATTAAGTGGCCTTAACTCCCTGGGGTCGACGGTATTGCCGGCAATACCAGCTCGGTTTTTTTAAGATCAGTGCAAACGACACTAAAAATACTCTGTTGATTTTAGTCACACAAATAAAAGTTATACGCTACTATGTACTTCCATCAAAAAATAAGTACAATGTACTTGTGTTCATATTGTATTGTAAAACTCTTTTGCTGCTATTGAGGTGGGATATGGGTAAGGTTAGAGACAGGTTTGGTGGTATGGGTAGGTTTAAGGGTGGCTTAAGGTGTAAGGGATGGGTCAACAGTGTAATTACAAATGTAATTACAGAAATTAATTACAGATGTAATTACATATAGGTATTTTTAAAAATATAAATACAATGTAAAAACATGTTTGTACACAATATGTGCATTGTACCAAATGATTAATTTAAATGTAAGTACATAGTAGTCATGGCCACCTAATATAAAGTGGGACCCTAATTTTCTATTACAATAAAATAACTGCATAGGAAAAAAAAAAATAGATTTGTAAAGTATATTTCAACATTTGTATGACATGAATCTTCACTTTGAATATAAACCCGACAAACACTTAAATTTGCTGATTTTCTGACAGCAAAAGACAACAGTAAACACTCAGTTTTTAGTTAAAGTCAGTTCATCATTGATTCAGTGATGTCATTGTTCAGCTCAGTTCAGTTCAAACAGTATCTGTGCAATAAAGTTGACAATATCGCTGGAAATATTAAGTGTCCCCAACTAAGCAAGCCAGAGGTGACAGCGGCAAGGAACCGAAACTCCATTGGTGACAGAAATGGAGAAGAGAAACCAGGCTCAGTCGGGGGCCAGTTCTTCTCTGGCCAGACGAACCAGCAGGTTGTTCCATGCTGCAGCAAAGTCAGACTGTGCAGAGGACTCATCTGGTTCCCGTGGTCTTGAGCCGATGGCCGTCTAGGTGACGAGGTCTTCACTGGGGATCTGTGTCTGGGGCTCATCTAGTTGTCCTAGTCTCCGCTGACGTTCAGGGCTGTAGAGGTCTGTAGGTGCTTGTCCACCATCTGGGCTGGATACGGACTGCAGTGACCATCTGATCCGGATACAGACTGGATCAGTGACCTCGGAATAAGAATGAAACGGACTAATATTAGCCTTGATGCCATTCTTCTAATGATGTAACTAGTACATTGGGTGTTATGGGAAGTGTTCCCGGTTCCAGTTGACCTAATTAATGCAGTATAACAATCCTTTAACAGATTTGAATTATAGAAATGCGGTAGCATATTATGTGTAAGCCAGGTCAAAGAACATAACAGTGAAAGCTAACACCATGTTTCCTGATGATATTTCCCAAGGGTAACATGTAAAGCGTGAAAAGTAACAGTCCTAGTACTGAACCTGACTATGTAGCCTCACAGTCACCCAGTTGCCCTGCTGCATGGGCTCTAGAACTGAAGTTGAACAATGTACAAGACTCCCTGAGCTAGTCGCATCCAAAGGTGTATCTACAGCCGTCACATTCTTACTATCCTCAACTAAAGTTTGGATGCATGTCTCTAATTCTAAAACCTTCCCTGTCAGCCTAACTATTTCCCTGCATTTATCACATGTGAATCCCTCCCTACTGACAGAGAGAGATAAACTATATAGTTCAGTCATGAAACTCTAGATGGCGCATGCTGACGGGTTGTTAATGTAACCGATGATATTCAGAGAGTTAAATGACTTTGCACAAGCTGATAGGTTCATGCTGCATATGCAGCCAATGAGCTTACTGCCTTGCATTTATATGGCTGGCTAGCATACACTTGAGATCCTACAGCGCGCTTCAGAGTTTCTCTGAAACCCTTTACCTTCCCCAGCTCCACCTGTATAGATCTGCTACGGTCTATTTTATATGTTATTTGTGCAGCAGCAGTATGTCTTAAATACTAACGGCACCGTATCGCCATATGCATTGGTAGTAGCAAGTTCCTGTACTTGCTTGCAGCTGCAGCAATAATCTACAATTACAGCAATAACCAACAGCAGCAGCAATTCAGCAGCAGCGTAGCAGATCTATTCCGCCAAGACCAAATACATTAACATTGTCATATCCATCACCATGCTAAAATCTTCCGAGAGTTGTCATGATTGAACTGTACATGTGGCAAGCGGTGCATGTGACAATGCAAGGAGAAGCCATTACTCACCGTGACTGTAGAATAATTCCGACTCACCACAGTTGTTTGATGGACTCGTGAATAACAGAGCAAGAGAGTAAAGAAACAGAGTGAGACAGAGAAAAAAGGAGCACTAGGAAACGCAAATGAAGATGCGATTGACAAGCTAATAGGCTAACGGAATGCTAACGCGCAGCGTTTGCGGTTTAGATTAAAAGATTAAAGGCGGATGATGTCAAACTAGTTTGGTAGATCAAATCAGAAATACGGTGAGAATTAAATTATACTTTGGCCATTTAAACAACAGAGAGTGATAGTAAGAGAGAGATTTCAACAGATAAACAAAGCTACATGGAGCTACAAATGCACTCAGCAGCACGGCAGACAGGAACAGGAAATTTCAGTAATATTACTTGCAGATATTCCAATCCTTAAAGCAGGTCTGTGTATCTTCATTCACTCTTTGTGAAGACAGTGTATTTTTAGTTTTAATTCATTATAGGTATGTCATTTATTAAATAAGAGGGTCTCATGTTGTAAATTTAGTGAATTAAGTGCTCTTGATAAACATTTAAATTTAGGATTTGCACCAGTAGCTGTTATCTGATTAAATAAAATCTACCAGCATGTACTTGCTTAGAACATTTATGAAACTGCATTCAATGAACAATGTTAAATACAATTTTCTTGAAAATGAGGGCAAACAAATAAAATATCTTAAAAGATTAACAGTTTTTATTTCTTTGCCCTGGTGTAATGGAACATTGGTGTAACAGAACATCTCCATACTAACTCCATAGACTTGCTTAGAACATTTATGAAACTGCATTCATTGAACAATGTTAACTACAATTTTCCTTGCAAATGAGGGCAGACAAATAAAATATCTTAAAAGATTTGCAGTTCTTCTTTCTTTGCCCTGGTGTAATGGAACACTGGTTTAACAGAACATCTCCGTACTAACTTTAATTAGAATATTTTAGATTTAAGAACCTGGAACACCATAAAAAAGGCTCCTTTAAAGAGGCATTCTAAAACACACATTTCAACTGTTAACAGACCAGCCACCCAAATTATGTTAAGTAGAGTGCACTCGCACCTGCATTTCAAACATTGGTTGGAGGTTAAGGCAGGTAGGAAGGTTTTCAGCACTAGACAAATTGCCATTATTTAAAGGCAGTTGATTTGTAGGTGTCGCTCGTGGGTCGACAAGGAGCCGTACGCTAGGTTGTCCTCGTACAGAGCGCCCCAGCCTGAGCCATCCGTCGTGACCACCTACCTTCTGGAGGTTGTTTCCAACTGCACGCCTGACTGATACAGGTGAGAATTTTTCCAAGGAGCCACAGCTTTGACGCAGCAATGGGTTACTTCGACATAAATGCGGCCCAGGCGCCAGGCGTGGGACGGAACGCGGTCTTTCAGCCAAAGTTGAAGGGGCCGCACGTGAAGTAGGCCTAGGGGAATAACCGAGGAGGCAGCCGCCATGAGGCCAAGCATCCTCTGAAATGCCCTCGGGGGACATGCAGTCCCTAGCCTGAAAGACGCCACTGCTCGCTGGATAGTCAGGGAGCGTTCCGGCGTAATCCAAGCTCACATCTTTACAGAGTCTATGACTGATCCCAGAAAGGACACTCGCTGTCAGGGAATCAGAAAACTCTTTGCTGGATTGATTTTCAGCCCAAGATGCTCTAGATGGTTGAGCAATAACAACCTGTGAGCGGCTAGTACTAGTACTCATCGAGGTAGTTCAATATGCAATATGCGGATTCCCATCTGTCTTAAGAGGGGAAAGAGCCGTGTCTACACGCTTCGTGAAAGTGCGGGGGGCCAGGGACAGACCAAACAGCAGGACCGTATACTGATAGGCCTCGAAGGCAAATTTCAAGAACGGTCTGTGACGGGGCACTATTTGGATGTGAAAGTAAGCGTCTTTCAGATCCACAGACAGAAACCAGTCCTCGGGGCAAATTTGCGCGAGGATCTGCTTCAAAGTCAACATTGTGAACGGCCGTCGCATGAGGGCCCGATTCAGACGTCTGAGATCGAGAATCGGTCCGAGCCCGCCGTCTTTTTTGGGAAGGAGGAAGTATCAGCTGTAGAAGCCTGACTCGCTAATCGCTAAGGGGACCGTTTCCACGGCACCCTTTGCAAGCAGTGTTTGCACTTCGGCTCGAAGAACATGAGATTAGTTCTCCTGCACCGAAGTCTGCACAACACCTCTGAATACAGGAGGCCTGCGAGCAAACTGGAGTGAGTAGCCTCGTTCTGTAGTTTTTAGAACCCAATCTGACATGCCGGGAATGGCTTTCCAAGCCAGCAGCCGAGTTGCCAGAGGCTCTATTTTTATTGATGACGGCTCGCAGCCCGAAGGAGGAAAACTGACATGTGTGAGTGTAGGAAGAGGAAATTTGCTCTTTAAGGTAATTGGGTCCGCTATCACAGCGGTAGTATTTTGTGGCACACGCTGAACTGGCAGGATGTGCCGCGCTAAAAAACCTCCACCGCTCAGAGGTACTCGAAGGGGTGGAGAATGATCGGGAGCCTTCTTCGAGGGGGTTTCGGCATTTGCGAGAACTTGCCCTCTCCTCTTCCTCTCTGCACGCAGATCAGGACGACTTCTTAGGCTCAGGGTCCAGCACTACACGAGGGCAGGGACCTTGGCGCTTCGGGAAGGGATACCTCCTTGCCGTCCGAGAGCACTGTTGGATATCAGGCTCCGGCTTGTGCGAGAGCTGAGACTGCGTCATCTTTGCAGGCTGCTGTGTGGATGTTGGCTTGGGGCGGCTTGAAACAGTCGCCGTGCTGGGGCGCTTAGGCAGGACATGACGCAGAGCTTGGACATGACGCAGCGCCTCAGTAAAGCGGTCAGTGAAGCCGTCCACGGCAGGGCCGAAAAGTCCCTTGGGGGAAACCGGAGAATCGAGGAAGGCCATCTTTTCGGCGTCCCTGATGTCTGTCAAGTTTAGCCATAGGTGGCACTCCAGCACCACCAGGCTAGCCATGGCCTTGCCCACTGCCTGTGTTGTTGCCTTGGTAGCGCGAAGGGCCAGATCTGTCGCCATACGCAGCTCCGTTAAGGCGCCAAGATCCCAGCCAGACTTGTCCATGTCCCGGAGAAGTTTAGTCTGAAACACTTGGAGCACAGACATCGACCCCCAGACAGGTGACACACTCGTCGTGACCATCAGCTTCGTGCAGTGGGTCCTTGCACGAGCTACGCTCACGAAATTTCTCTGAAAATTTGCTCTTTTTATCCAGCTGGATGGCCGCAGGGGAACTCCTTCCACTGCAGTGGCTTGGTTCGATGGCGGAAGAGCAGGCTGAGCTTCCTGCTTCGGCTTCTTGCAGAGTCAGTGAAGAGATGGACCTAATGACATCATTATCACATGGCACAGCTGATTGGTTCTCTCCTGTATCGGTAGCCAATGAGCTCGGTGCTCAACATTCAAATATATGAGTAGTGCTAACTGTAGAAGTTGCAGTTTGCTTCAGAAACCCTCCACCTTCCCCAGCTCCACCTGTATAGATCTGCTACGAGGTGATTCATGTATGCTATATGGGGTTTTATTTCATGTATGTTATATTTGCAGCAGCAATATTTCTTACATTCTCACAGCAGCATGTTGTGGATGTACTGGCAGTAGCAAGTCTCGGTACTTGCTTTGCTGCAGCAGCAGCAGCATAGCAGATCTATTCCGCCAAGACCAAATACATTAACATTGTCATGTATGTTACCATGCCAATCTCTCCGAGAGTCAAGTCAAGTCAAGTCACCTTTATTTATATAGCGCTTTTAACAATACAGATTGTGTCAAAGCACTTAACAGTATCAAATTGGAGGATAGAGTGTCAGTAATGTATAATAATAAGATTAAACACTCAATTTTCAGTTAAAGGCATTTCATTATTGAATTCAGAGATGTCATTGTCTAGCTCAGTTTAGTTTAAATAGTATCTATGAAATAAAATTGACGTTAATCGTAAAAAAATTAAGTGTCCCCAACTGAGCAAGCCAGAGGCGACAGCGGCAAGGAACCAAAACTCCCTCTGTGACAGAATGGAGAAAAAAAAACCTTGGGAGAAACCAGGCTCAGTCGGGGGGCCAGTTCTCCTCTGGCCAGGATATTATTATTTATTTTTTTACTTATTGTTTTAATTAAATGTTAAATGTATAAATGTATTATATTTCTATTTTTATATTGTTGCAATTTCTAACAATAATAGTTTTATGTAGTTAGGTATTTTATTATATTTATAGTTATTTTGTTTAATTTTAAGTTCTATTGTATTTAAGTCGAGGTCTTCACTGGGGATATGTCCCCGGGGCTCATCCAGGTGTCCGGCCTCCGCTGACGATCAGGGTCGCAGACATCATCTCCCGGCGCCGATCCACCATCTGATCCGGACACGGACTGAGAAACAGAATAATAAAGAAACAGACAAATATTACCGTAGATGCCATTCTTCTTACGATGTAACGAGTACATCGTGTGTTATGAGGAGTGTTCCCGGTTCCGGTTGATCTAATTAATGCAGCCTAACAATCCTTTAAGGGATTTGAATAATAGAAGTGTATTAGTGTGTTATGTGTAAGCCAGGTTAAAGAAATGTGTCTTTAATCTAGATTTAAACTGACAGAGTGTGTCTGCCTCCCGAACAGTGTTAGGTAGATTGTTCCAGAGTTTAGGCGCTAAATAGGAAAAGGATCTGCCGCCCGCAGTCGATTTTGATATTCTAGGTATTATCAAATGGCCAGAGTTTTGAGAACGCAGCAGACGTGGAGGACTATAATGTGATAAGAGCTCGCTCAAGTACTGAGGAGCTAAGCCATTCAGGGCTTTATAAGTAATTAACAAGATTTTAAAATCTATCCGATGTTTGATAGGGAGCCAGTGCAGTGTTGACAGAACCGGGCTAATATGGTCATACTTCCTGGTTCTAGTAAGGACTCTAGCTGCTGCATTTTGGACCAACTGTAGTTTATTGATCAAGCGTGCAGAACAACCACCCAGTAAAGCATTACAATAGTCTAACCTTGAGGTCATAAACGCATGAATTAGCATTTCTGCATTTGACGTTGAGAGCATAGGTCGCAATTTAGATATGTTTTTGAGATGGAAAAACGCAGTTTTACAGATACTAGAAACATGGCTTTCAAATGAAAGATTGCTATCAAACAGCACACCTAGGTTCCTAACTGATGAAGAAGAATTGACAGAGCAGCCGTCAAGTGTTAGATAGTGTTCTAGGTTATTACATGTGGGGTTTTTAGGTCCGATAATTAACACCTCTGTTTTTTCAGAATTTAGCAGTAAGAAGTTACTAGTCATCCAGTTTTTTATATCGACTATACATTCCGTTAGTTTCTCAATTTGGTGTGTTTCACTGGGCCGTGAAGAAATATAGAGCTGAGTATCATCAGCATAACAGTGAAAGCTAACACCATGTCTCCTGATAATATCTCCCAAGGGTAACATGTAAAGCGTGAAAAGTAACGGCCCTAGTACTGAGCCTTGAGGTACTCCATACTGCACTTGTGATCGATATGATACCTCTTCATTTACTGCTACGAACTGATGGCGGTCAGATAAGTACGATTTGAACCATGCTAAGGCACTTCCACTAATGCCAACAAAGTTTTCTAGTCTATTCAAAAGAATGTTGTGGTCGATAGTGTCGAATGCAGCGCTAAGATCCAGTAGAACTAATAAAGAGATACAACCACGATCAGATGATAGAAGCAGGTCATTTGTAACTCTAATGAGAGCAGTCTCAGTACTATGATACGGTCTAAATCCTGACTGGAATTCCTCACAGATACCATTTTTCTCTAAGAAGGAATATAATTGTGAGGATACTACCTTTTCTAGTATCTTTGACAGAAAAGGGAGATTTGAGATCGGTCTGTAATTAACTAGATCTTTGGGGTCAAGTTGTGGTTTTTTAATGAGAGGCTTAATAACAGCCAATTTGAAGGTTTTGGGGACATATCCTAATGACAATGATGAATTAATAATAGCCAAAAGAGGATCTATGACTTCTGGAAGCAGCTCTTTTAGTAGTTTAGATGGAATAGGGTCTAACATACATGTTGTTGGTTTAGATGATTTAATAAGTTTATACAATTCTTCCTCTCCTATAATAGAGAATGAGTGGAATTGTTCCTCAGGGGATCTATAGTGCACTATCTGATGCGATACTGTAGCTGACGGCTGCATGGTTACAATTTTATCTCTGATAGTATCGATCTTGGAAGTAAAGTAGTTCATAAAGTCATTACAGCTGTGCTCTTGGGAAATGCCAACACCTGTTGATGCTTTATTTTTCATTAAATTAGTGACTGTATTGAATAAATACCGGGGGTTATGTTTGTTTTCTTCTAGAAGAGATGAAAAGTAATCAGATCTAGCCGTTTTTAATGCTTTTCTGTAGGATAGGGTACTTTCCCGCCAAGCTATACGAAATACCTCTAGTTTTGTTTTCCTCCAGCTGCGCTCCATTTTCCGGGCTGCTCTCTTTAGGGTGCGAGTGTGCTCATTATACCACGGAGTCAAACTGTTTTCTTTGATCTTCCTTAAGCGTAAAGGAGCAACTGTATCTAAAGTGCTAGAAAAGAGAGAGTCCATAGTTTCTGTTACATCATCAAGTTTTTCTGCGCTGTTGGATATGCTGAGGAATTGAGATAAATCAGGAAGATTACTTACAAAGCAGTCTTTTGTGGTAGAAGTGATGATTCTACCATACTTGTAACAAGGAGTAGAATTTACAGTTTTAGCTATATGGAGTTTACACAAGACTAGATAATGATCTGAGATATCATCGCTTTGCTGCAGAATTTCAACACCACTAACATCAATTCCATGTGACAGTATTAAATCTAGAGTATGATTTCGACAATGAGTAGGTCCTGAAACATGTTGTCTAACCCCAATAGAGTTCAGAATGTCTATGAATGCTGATCCTAATGCATCTTTTTCATTATCGACATGGATATTAAAATCACCAACAATTAAGACTTTATCTGCAGCCAGTACTAACTCAGATAGAAAATCTGAAAATTCTTTAATAAAGTCTGTGTGGTGCCCTGGTGGCCTGTACACAGTAGCCAATACAAACATCACAGGGGATTTATCACTAACACGTGTTTCTCTAGATAATGTTATACGCAGCACCATAACTTCAAACGAGTTATACTTAAAGCCTGCCCTCTGAGAAATACTGAGAATATTGCTATAAATTGTAGCAACACCTCCCCCTTTACCTTTTGGACGTGGCTCATTTTTATAGCAGTAATCTTGGGGGGTAGACTCATTTAAAGTAATGTATTCATCTGGTTTTAGCCATGTTTCTGTCAAACAAAGCATATCTAGCTTATGGTCAGTGATCATATCATTTACAAATAGTGCTTTTGTAGAAAGGGACCGGATATTCAGTAAGCCAAGTTTTATCAATTGTTTCTCTGTATTGTAAACATTTTTTATTTGTTGAACATCAATTAAATTGTTACTATTACTTTGGTTTGGACGTTTTCTGTATTTTCTAGTACGGGGAACAGACACAGTCTCTATAGTGTGATATCTAGGTGAAGGAGTCTCTATGTGCTGAGAATTAACTGACTTCTGTGACGTTAGGCGGCTAGCAGACGGTCGGTTTATCCAGTCTGTCTGCTCCCTGACTTGGGCCCTAGTTAGTCAAGTACGAACTCTAAGACTATGTGCCATATTTCTAGAGAGAAGAGCGGCACCACCCCAGGAGGGATGAACACCATCTCTTTTCAACAGGTCAGGTCTGCCCCAAAAACTCTTCCAATTGTCTATGAAACTTACGTTATTCTGCGGGCACCACTTAGACATCCAGCCATTGAGTGACGACAGTCTGCTATGAATCTCATCGCCACGGTAAGCAGGGAGGGGACCAGAGCATATTACAGTGTCTGACATCGTACTTGCAAGTTCACACACCTCTTTAACATTATTTTTAGTGATCTCCGACTGGCGAAGTCGAACATCATTAGCGCCGACGTGGATAACAATCTTACTGAATTTACGTTTAGCATTAGCCAGCACTTTTAAATTTGCCAAGATGTCAGGCGCTCTGGCTCCCGGTAAACATTGGACTATGGTGGCTGGTGTCTCTATTTTCACGTTCCGTACAATAGAATCGCCAATAACTAGAGCACTTTCATCAGGTTTCTCAGTGGGTGCGTCACCGAGTGGGGAGAACCTGTTTGATGTTCTGATCGGAACGGAAGAGCGGTGTTTTGACCCACGACTATGCCGCCTCACAGTCACCCAGTTGCCCTGCTGCACGGGCACAACCGGAACCGAACAATGTACAGGAGTCCCTGAGCTAGTCGCATCCAAAGCAGTATCTACAGCCCTCACATTCTTACTATCCTCAACTAAAGTTTGGATGCGTGTCTCTAGTTCTAAAATCTTCTCTGTCAGCCTAACTATTTCCCTGCATTTATCACATGTGAATCCCTCGTCGCCGACAGAGAGAGATAAACTGTACATGTGGCATGAAGTGCAAACAACAAGAGAAGGAGAAGCCATTACTCACCTTGATTGATGAATGATACCAACTTAACTTACCACTTACCACTGTTGTTTGATGAACTTGTGAAAAACGGAGCGAGAGAGAAATAAAAACGGAGCGAGAAAAAAGAAAACAATAATAGGCGCGAATAGAAACGTGAATGGAACCGCGAGTAACAAGCTAACCAGCTAACGCGCTATACGCGCGCTGCACTCGCGGTTTTAAAAGCGAACGATCAAATTAGTTAGATTAGTTTGATAGATCATATAAGAAATATGGTGGGAGTTAAGTTATATATTATCACTTTAAACAACAGAGAGTGAAAGTAAGGTAAAGATTCAATAAAAAAGCGGAGCTACAATCGCAAACCTCTCAGCAGCACAACAGACAGGAACAGACTGAAGCAATCGATCAAGCAGATCTAGTATCCAATGTATCTAGTATCTAGTAACCCAATGAGAGTTGTCATGACAGTTAGACACACTATATTGCCAAAAGTATTGGGTCACTCCCTTCTAATGAACAGGCTTGACTACTTTAGTAATTTTCATGAGTACAAATCTTAACCCTCTGGGGTCTGAGGGTGTTTTGGGGGCCTGGAGAAGTTTTGACATGCCCTGACATTTGTGCTTTTTTCAGTTGCTTATAAAAAATATAAATGGCTAAAGTCTAATAACACTGTAAACAGCACAAACTGGGCTACAATAATATGTTAGCAGCATTTATGTACATGATTGTGTTTTTGAGAAAGCAACGTTTATGCGTGGTTAGTGAAAAACTAAAATTTTGAAGTCACTGAAATAAGGCCATAAAACACATACAGAACATCTGTTTACAAGACTTTTGAGAACTGGATCTTGTAGCCTAGATTTTTTGTTTCAAAATTATGTGAAAATCATCTTGTTTAGTTGCTCACAGAAAACAATATATTGATTTAAATTTTTAAAGACATGTTTTGTAATCGAAAGCCTATATGCGAGGCCGTGGCAATGGCCTTGAATATTAAGTGATTCTCCCCTGAGAGACAAAGGGCCCTCCCTAATGGCCCATCAGTGTGACTGTGACTTTGAGGCAGGTAAGAGAGAATGTGAGGAGATTGAATTTTTTTTTTTTTTTTGTATTTTATTTACAACACAGTATAATCAAAACATACATAATGAAGGTCAAAGACACATTGTTGTGCACACTGATCTAACCACAGAGATGTGAACAGACTTTGAGTCATTTCTGCAACAGATTCTGTTCAACAAGTGAAACAAGTAAATCATACCTGATATTTACTTGTTTTATTTAAGTGTTTCTGCTTCTTTCCATGGATTCAAGAAGAAAAAAACAATCAGTAGTCAAGGAGCTTGTTTTACCATAGAATATCAGTGTAGTTGAAAATCTGATGTTGGTACAGCGCTCTCAGAGGAAAACAGTTTGAAGAGACTGAAAGTCAGCAGGATTCATCTTTGGTGCAGGTATCTGATTCAATAAAATACAAACAACCAAAAAAAAAAAAACATTTGTGAGCATGTTAATATTAGGAGCATCTGTATATTTTATATATATATATATATATATATAGGTTTTGTAGCAATAGACTCACGCATGCTTTGAATTATCATAAAAACAATAACATTTTATATCTGAGAAACTAATTATTATCGTTTAGCACGTTATTAAAATCAATTTTTGAACAGAGTAGGCTATAAATAATTAACATACTTAGATTCGTAGCATTCATCATGTTACAGTGTACTCTCATATTACTTTTATTGTTTTATATAGAGCATGAAAACACCATCACGCGGTAAGAAATTTAAATACAATGAATTGCCTATCATATTCAAAATGTTTTACTCAATTTCAAACATTGTAGTCAGGAATTATAGTTTGGGAAAAACCCAACTATGATTTTGTAGTCATATAGCCATCCTGAACATCATGTATGATTTTATAGTAGCCTATGATATGATTCTGCAGCCATAGACTCACGCATGCTTTGTACTATAAAAGGATGTACTTTGTACTATTAAAAAAAGGATATTTTATATTTGAGAAGTAATTGTTATCGTTTAGCACGCTATTAAAATATATTTGTGAACAGATTATTAATAATAAACATGGTCTAAACATTCTTAGATGCGTAGCATTCATCATGTTGTAGTTTGGGAAAAACCCAACTAGTACATTTAAGTGTCACAATAACACGTTAACTAATGCAAAAAAGAAACATTACTTACTCATCAGATTGATCTCCTCTACTCGATGAAATCTTGTTCTTCTTTTGAGGGAAATCCAGCCTTTACTCAGCGCGTCTTCTTGCAGAAACGGACAGTAGCCGCGATGAATGATCTCCTCACGCTTTGTTTGTGTTGGGCGTTTCCATGCGCACGTGTCTCACGTGGATATTTACATATGAACGGCGCGAGCCGCGAGGGGGCGGGATTGCATTAAAGATAATGAGTTAGACAGGAAAGACTGAACATCGTGTTGGTTTCATACCGATTACTTTATCACAGAATATAATAGCTCACGGAGACGGAGAAGGCACAGAGCACACCCTGTTTATTTTCTTTATTCTTCAAAAGCACAAAGTTTAGTTGTTATAATGAGTTTATACAAATAAAAGTAGACCCCTTACAGATTCGAATGGTGTATTGCTCTTATCTGTACGATCAGAAATGGCAGAGTAATTCAAGCTCATTTCGGCCTTATCAAGAAAATCTGCCACAAAACGCGTATCCGCGTTTGTCGACCCCAGAGGGTTAATGTTTAAGCATATAATGATATTCTATGGAATTGTGTGCTTCTAATTTTAAAGCAACAGTTTGGACAGGACCCTTTTCTATTCTAACATGACAATGCCTCTGTGTATAAGGCAAGGTTCAAAAAGAAATGTTTGATTCAGTCAGTGTGGAAGAACTTGACTGGTCTGCAGAAAGCCAAGTCCTAATCCAAGCTGAACACCTCTGGTGTGACTTTAAATGCAGACCTTGAGCCAAAAACTCATCACCAAACACCAATGACTTGTACATATGGATAGTCATTTTAGACATTTCCAAAACTGTTGCAACAGAGATGTGTATTTCCATCTCTGTTGCAACAGTCATTATTCAATTTCATATTCAACAGTCTGTTGCAAATCATTTACAACTGATGAGCAGTTTACACTTTAGATTAGGGGATGCAGAAAGTGTTGTAAATGCCTTGTATACAGCTACAGATCATTTGTAACAGGCAAGAAAGATCTACAAATGATGTATTACACATTTACAAGTGATGAGTAGTTTATACTTTAGATTAGGGGATGCAGAAAGCTTTGTAAATGATTTATAATGTTTATTGAGATAATAGTACAATGTTGACATTTCAATGATTTATAAGCGATTAATATTAACTAGTAACTATTAACCATTAAGGATCTGTTTAATTATTTCATGATGCTATTTTTTAAAGATAACTTATGACAGATTTGTAAATCGTCAGCATATTACTTAATCATTTGTGAATGTACAGTCATGTTTTGTAAATGATTAGTTCATCATCATCTAATCAATTGTAAATGATGTATAACTTAATCTACAAAACATATATATAAAATATTAACATATCACTTATTAATCATCTATGAACACAGTCATGTTTTGTAAATGATTAGTTCATCATTAACTAATTACTTGTAAATGAATTAACAAAACATACACAAATTGTTAGTATATCACTTATTAAGCGCTTATGAATGTTTTGTAAATGATTAGTTCATCCTTAACTAATCACTTATAAATGACTTACAACTGAACGTTATTATAAAGTGTTACCAGTTTATTTAACATGAAATAGAGCCACGGAAATTGAATAATCAAGTGTAAAAAAAATAAATAAAAAATTGTCTTCACCTCTATTAACCAAATATTGGCACTTATTAAGAACAGAAGTGATTCAATCAAAGAGCAGTGAGTGATTTTCTCTTTGTCTTTTGTTGTTTGATAAACATTAATGACACAGCAGCAGGTATATTAGGCTGCTGTTACTAATGCATGGATTTAATATACTGACACACATCCAACGTACACTGTTTACATTAATCTAAAAGTCTTTAGAAGCTGAATTTCACAGAATCATATCATTATCATATAATTCTGCATGAATAAACATAGAATATTAGTCAAAACTCTCATCATCACAGAACTATACCATAGATATCTATGGCTCTTAGAAGCATAGGCTGCACTATGCTGTTCCATTTTCAATTCATTGATTTGATAGTGTGACGATCTGTTGTCTGAAATGTTGACCGTTACAAGACGGCCATGTTGACATTCATTGACATTGACATTCAAAATAAAAGTCTTCCCACGACCCCCCCTGCTACCTCTTTGCGACCCCTAAGTTGAGAAACGCTGGTATAAATGAAAGTAAAAAAGAAAAAAAATGAATGCAATTATAAATTGTTTAAATAACAGCTAAATTATGCTACTAATCTACATGCCAGTTTTATGTTTTCATGAATATCATGGTCAGGACAGTCTTCTATTTGCACTGTAGCAGTCTGAACCTCCTAGAAGTACATGGACTATTGCTTGGCTTACTCCAGCCAGCCGAATGAATGCCCAATCATGTGTCATGCAACTACGAACAGATCACTCTCTATGAGAAGTTGTGATGATGATGGAACTAGATGACCTGGTTCACCTTCAAAGAGACAGGTCCTTGCAGTATTTCCTTTTTTAAAATAATGGGCTAAAAGTTGGATTTTGGATTCAAAGGCAAAACAATAGTGAAATGTTCCATAAAAAATAGCTGACATACCCATGTTAAATTGAAGCCATGCTGAGGCCTCTGTATAACAGCAGACAATAAATGTCTGGTTTCTTCTTCACCAATGGCAGCATGCCCTGACATTATCATCAGCAACAGTCAAAAAATAAATAAATAAATAAACCTTGGCCATTAAAACCCGTCTAGGAATTCCACTGATTAAATGTATTGATACTTGTTTAGTAGCACCTTGGGTTCTGCACTTCACAGGCCTCTTGCCCATTCTATGCCGTTTTGTTTGTAGAATGCAGCAAGCTCTCTGTCTTGATCTTCCTTGTCCATCCTCACATCCATGGTCATCAGGAGGGGCTTTCTCATCTCATGTTGGCAAATCATTTCCTTTGCGTTTGAGAATGCTGCTTTTTATTTTTATCTGGTTCAGTTTTCCAGTCTGCAAAAAACATAGAAGCAACATGTCAACAGTTCAGCTGGATCTAATTGTGTTATTCTTCTATTCTTCAGTTTTACATCTCAGAAATGTATTATACTTATCAGTTCCATTTCAAAACTCTTATGTAACATTTCCCATTCCATGACTAAAATAATCACAACTTACTCTGTAAAATGGCATAATCCGCAGGTTGATGGACACGGAGGTGGGTAAAAAGGTTGGTGGTGTTGCCCCCCTTTGCACTGACCGTAGTCTGACACATTCTGCAGATTGGGCTGTCTAAGGAACTGTTTTCTTTGAAGCCAAAAAACTCCAATACTGGCGAGCTTACTTTTTTTGGGTGTGGATAGAGCCTCTCACTCTCCCACTCGGACGACATGGTTCTTCTCAGAGTAGTTGCGCATGCCGCGTCTTCTTCTTGTTTGACAGGTGTCAGCGTTAAGGTGCAATACTGCCACCTGGGAGGTCAACCAGGTACTTGCGCTGGAGGATTTATGGGTCATGTTATCGTAAGAGTCCTATTAATTTTAGATATTGTGGTTATTGCCAATGCCAGTATATTGTCACACCTTGAATTAACACAATGTTGATATTTCATGCTTTGAATATCACGAAAAACAAGTACAGAACTTAAAACGCGCATTGCCGAACATCGTAGTACTATAAGATGTAAAAATATGAATCATCCATTAGCAGTACACTTTACTGACTTCATCCCATCAATTCATTATGTTATATAGGAATCGAGAAAATATCTTCACCGAGGAGAGGTGGTGATTTGGATCAAATACTACTTAAGCCCAGCCCTGCCTCCAGGTGTTCTGGGGTCTTCAGGAGGTGAATCTCTTGGTGAATGGCCAGCACATCCTCAGCGACTCGGAGGACAATGCGGTGACAGTGGAACAAGGCATGTCAAACACTCTGGAGACCACTCTGTATGATGTACCACTGGCCAGACAGAAGAGAAACACCAGGGTCTGGATTGTAGTACCCCATCCGTGTTGCCATTCACTTCTCAGAAGATCCAGCAGCACTGTCAGGGCCCAAAACCATTAAAAACCTTTCAAGCACTGGCACATTCAGCTTTATCCTGCAGTACAGGGATCTGATCTGATTTAGGGAAAGAAGGAAAAGAGAAATTGTTTAGAGCTATGACAAAGTAATTAGTAGAAGAAATATTGAGGTACTTTAGAAAAACTACTTTTAGTAACTTAGTACCACATTGGAGAAAATCTACTAGTCATATTTAAAACCTTAGTTAAAGGGATAGTTCACCCAAAAATAAAAATTACAAACCTGGAACAACTTGAGGGTGAGTAAATGATTACATAATTTTCATTTTTGGGTGAACTATCCTTTAAGTAAAAGTATTGTCTTACATACTCTAATATACTTTAGGTATTGAGAGTAAAAGTAAAGGTATAGACCTACAGTATTTTTCTGAAAAAGAATTTGTCAGGATGGTTTTGCATTAATATTACTGCTGCACTAATGTGTATGTTGCATTTTACTTCTGAATATGTTCAAGATTGTTAAATTTAAAGTTGCCACCTTCATACTGTTAGGTACTTTAATCTACAACAATGCATCATGTTGTAAAAGACCATATTTTTATAGTGTTGCTGTCCTGTGAGCAAAAAAAAAAAAAACTTAGTATTTCACATTTGTATGAGAATACTTAATGAATGTACTTCCTTAGAGTCCACCTCTGATTATTTTGAAAATGAAAGTAACATTTTATCAGAATATTAACAAATTGTTGCAATCAGAGGATGCATCTGAAGGACTCGGACCAGTCATACAGAGCACTGTTCAGCTGTGACAGCTGCCACTGAACATCGAGCTGAACAATGCCCTATTTTAATTATTTATTTATTTATTTTTTATTCACACTTTTATTTTTATGCTTAACTGCCTAAAAAATCCAGGTTGCAAACCTGTCTACATATGATCACCATGGTCAAGACAATAAACATAAAATTGCACCTTTGTAAAATATCAGTCAGCATTGAACTACTGTGTATTTTGTAGTTTTTCATATATATCATTACATTATTCAAGTAAGCTCCAAGCCAATACCTGCATTTAAAGTTGTAATCCGGCAATTAAGGACGCAACAAACTAGTGTAACTTACCTGGCCTCGGTCTTGGCTGTCACCGTCTCCTCCATTATGACGTAAAACATAAAAAAAAAAGAAAAAAAAAAAAAATTCTGGCTCCACCTATCCTGTCAGGATGGCAGCTCTCCTCTCGCACCGTTGCTATGCGACAGAGCGCTAATCGGGAAACCCTGGTGGCTCAATTAGGAAATCCTGCAAAGGCAGAGGGTCCTTCATGCACTTCGGAGGGTCCTTTGAGCACTTCGGAGACGTGGCCTTCCAAGTCCGTACACTCCGGAGTCCGCGTACTCCACATTGGGACACAGCTTGTGTCAGTATGTTCAAGTAGGCCTGAAGTAGTCACAGATTCCATGTGATACGTATATTCAAAAGTCTACTTGTGTGATAAGGTGCTAATAATGTGTGTTTTCCAAATATTATTGGCTGCAGGATGCTGACACACCTCTAGAGTCTGGGACCATGTGACAAAGTGAGTATTAAGAAATTACAACAACGTGCCAAGAGCATACCATCAAATAACTTGATATTCTGTTGCTACAGAACCCAGAGAACATAAAGGGCATCTACAAACGCTATCTCCTTAAACAAATGGAAGCCATAGATACTGACATTCAATATGAAAACTGAAGATGAGAAAGTTTGAGCTGGAAATCCGACAGCTAGAAAAAAATGCAAGTAGAACTGCCATATTAAAAACAATGACATCACCATCACCTTTTTGTTTTTTTCACAACATTTAATTGTATGTTTTCACCCCCAACAGCCACCTTCACTATGAATAAAAAAGAAGAAAAGATTTTGACTTGTATGTCTTTTAATTTGAGGGGAAAGTTGAGGGGACAGTGACAACTTTAAGTAAAGGCTAAACATGGTTTGGACAGTATTAACCAAAATTATTATTTGCATAACGGTCTCTTATAACCCTGCCTGTTTCATTGTCTTCAAAAACTGCCTCAATGCCCCAGTTGTCCTCTACAACCATCCTTGGTTGTCTCTCTCTCCTCAGACAGACAATGTTATGGAGCACAACATATGCAACTACAATGTCACGTGCCTATGTGGAGTCACTCTGAGGTGGTTCTTGAGGTGGGACTTCATGACACTTTATATGCACATGGGTGCAGTCCAGAGCATGATAACATTTGGGAAACCTAGAAAAGTTAAGTGGGTAACACTTTACAATAACAGTACATGAATTATCATGTACTAATTCCCGAATTAATAATTACTTGACTATGAACTAATGATGAGTTAAGACATGTTTTAATCAAGAACTAATGAAGAACTAACTTAACTACGACATGAGTCATATGAACTACTGCATGAATAACACTACCTTAATTACATGTTAGTCCCTGCATGTTAGTTAATGTATTAATTAACACTTTGGTGTAAACTAAATCAAACATGCTCTAGATGATGTACGAAAATGGCACAATGTAAAATTGTTTATAAATTTGCCACCTGCAGCGGTCACATCAGTGGATTTCTTGCAATATTTACGTTTAACCTACCTCATCCAACGCAAAATGCATTCATAATTAAAAATAAATTCATCTCATCCTGTTTTGAGTGATTCCACTGCCGCCATCCTACAAAAACGCATTCATTAAGCAGATGCAATTTTCCAAATTAAAATCAGTGATGATGGTTATCACTTTGGTTATGTTATGGATTGGTTTAATGTCTTTATATCATAATAATGCAGTGCAGTCAGACTTTTGTCTTGTGTTCTTGCTCTTCTTTTGGGCCACTATTTTCCCTTCAAAATGTCAACTTTCTTCCTACCGTTCAGTTCCTCCTCCTTCCAAATGCAGCCACTGGACCTTTGCTCTTCCACTTCTTTACAAACCACCGAAAAGCACCAAATATCCGATTTAGATGATCTGAATACATATAGAACGTGTAATTGATAACTTTTTAAAGATGTGCCCCCCCATGTAAAGTCATGACATAATGATACATTAACAAGTCATGAATTCATGTTAATTAATAAGTAATTAATGAGGAGTTAGTAATAATGTGCCTCCCCATGTAAAGTCATGACATAATGATACATTAACAAGTCATGAATTCATGTTAATTAATAAGTAATTAATGAGGAGTTAGTAATAATCTGTAGTTATGTAAAGTCATAAGTCATTACCTAAAATACCAATTAACATCCACCAAGGTGATTCTTATTTTGCACCAGTATGTCCAAAATTATTACTTTAAGATACATATTCACCAGCTCTTAAAAAACAAAAAACAGAAATTAAAACACACCTTTTATTTAAAGTTTTTAAATATCAGTGCACCTTAAATCAAGGGGATAAGTTAACTTGTATTTTAACCTGTATTTTACTTAAATCTTAAATAAAACAATCAAATGTTCAGTGTGTTGTCTTCTAAACAGGAAATTGATGGTGTCAGGATTGGGTGTCTGCATTTATCCCTCACACCTAGCATGCCAAACACCCATTTTTTTCGCCTCCATGTTGTTGATGCTCTCCCTCGTCCATACTGTAAAAGTTAAATATGTATTTAAAAAGAAGAAATACTACAATATTATAATTATATTCATTTAACATGTTTACACATACAGATGGGTGACAAATTAAAGGAAAATCTGGGGGAGCTTTATAATGGGAGTGAGCCAGACCAACAAGTATGAAGCTGAAGAAAGTGCCTCCATCCACATCCATCCATCATAAACATATTCTACACGGCTCCTGGGGGATATTAAAGGCCTTCTGAAGCAAAGCGATGCGTTTGTGTAGGAAAAATATCCATATTTAACAAGTTATGAAGTAAAATATCTAACTTCCGCCAGACTGCCTTCTATATTCAACTAACAAAGAAAGTGTAAAACTCTAGCAGTTCAAAAAGCTTACACTACGTCCTACGCCTTCCCTATTCAACTTACAGAAAAAAGCTTAACTGACGCAACGCCGGTTCCGTTTTTTTCGTAAGTTAAATTCGGAAGGCGGTCTGGCAGAAGCTAGATATTTTACTTCATAACTTGTTAAATATGTCTTTTTGAACAAATCTTAGGGAAAATTGCTTCTGAAATATTTAAGGTTCTACATTGTTTCTATGTTACTAGAAATAGTACGCAAGTTTGTAATCAAGTAACATTTGATCATCAGGTTTTATGCTATAATGATCTTTTTTTTTTTTATTATCTGCATTTCCACATATTTACTAAAGGCCAATTCACACAATCACCAGATTAGAGTACGTCACGTCTCAGACATTCCACAACCAAATAAATGGCAATTGGAAATGTTCAAATGACAACAACAGTGGTCGGCAACTGCAGTGTGAATTTGACTTATAGGTTATTAATTCACCTTTCGTTTATGACGGAAGTTGCTTTCATCAAGAACGGCAAATTCTTGAGCACTTCCAATCATCTGTCCATGTCTTCTTCTGAATCGTTTTATGGCAGAGTGGCACACTTTCCTCATGATACGAGCCATATTAGAGAGTGTTCTGGAACTTTTTGCAATGCCATCTTGCATCATGTCAATTTGTCTGATCCGCAATCCCTGAGCAAACCTGTGAAGTACACAACGACGACTCAAAATAGGGAAAGCTGAGTTGTCAAAATTAAAACAATCAAAATTTTACTATTCCTTCTCTGCTGTCCGACAACAGACTCACCTGTAAATGAATATTAGCCAAGATGACAAGCTGAGTTTTGATCTCTCAAAGAGAGACCCTACTCGCACTGATCGGCTGGTTTTCTTGCCTCGATGACTTTTATGTCTGCACATCCTGTGACGGTGATAAATGGCAAAATATGGTTATGCAGACAAAAGTATTTTACCTGGACTAAGAATTACTAAATTGTAGTAAAAAAAAATAAATTATAATTTTCCAAAAATCAAAAGCCAATGCGTTTACTTCTTTGCAGAAGTTCCGCCCATTGCCAAAGCAACAAGCAGGAAGAAGCTTTTACTCAGTCTTTTCTTTAATGCAGTTTTTGTTTCATGCGCAAAGCTTCCCCCTTTTACTTTTAACAACCAAGCAAAATATTAAACCTGAATGGTGTAAATGATTATAGTGAGGGTGAAAAAAAAAGTGTCTTTAAAACAATAATAAAAAATAAAAATATAAAAAGAGAAATTGCTGTAAAATAATATAATTTCATAACCATTGAAATTTACAATTTTTTTCTAACTCTCAGAAATATTATTTCTGTATTACAATATTTCTAATTATTACAGACGTACTGAGATAAAAGTTTATAGCTCAGATATAAACACTGATGTCTACAGCAGTGATTACAGTAGAGATACAGTAGAGTACAACAGAGCTAATCACCTTTTGAATGTAATTTGATCATTTAAACAAAGCAAACAAAGACGACTATCAATGACATCATTACACCAGTATGTGGTGACAAGTGACAAAAAAAAATAGTCATTGAATCATTCATTTACAAAATTCAGTAATGAAACAAATGAAGTCTTTTGAGTGAGTCACTGAATGATTTGCTCAAACTGATTTTTAAACAATTTAAAGTAGACAGCAGCAAATTATGTTTTGTTGCAACCTCTGGTAATTTGCATGTTATTTTGTTTAGTTGTAATTTAATAAAAAAAAAAAAAAATCAATAATTTCAATTTATCCAGAATCATACAGCTCTGAGCTGCAGTTATATCTGAACGTCTTTGTCCAATAAGGGATTTCCCATGACTTTTATGATTTGACTCTCACTTGTGGACTTTCTGCAGGAGGGCGCCTCCGGCTTCCAGTATAAATGAAACATTAATTAGATGAGAGTGTTTAGCACTCTATAATGCTCATATCGCCCATTTCTCTAAATAAATTTGAAAAAAGCATTTTATTGTTCAAATGAGTAGACTTTTGGAATAAAAAGCCCTGAATTATGTTGTTTATGCTGCCTTCACGTGTTCTCGGAATTATCGTAAATACGAGTTTCCAAGATAAAAACTGCACATGAACACCCTTTCATTTAGAAACTTGAACGCGATAAGCTCGTAATCACGACTTCAGCAGTGGAAATTATACAATTTTCGATAGCACGTTAAGGCAGCATTAGTAAATAGCAGGGATGTTATTTACTAATATCTTGTTTGTGAAAAAGTACACCAAACTATTTTTTAAATTATGTTGTGGTTATGATAGTAAAGCTGCATTCCTTGGCAAAATAGTAGTGTTAGTAGTGTTATACAAGCTGTGTTTGGAATAATAATTACGCTAGCAAGAGTTAGATTTGGTGAAAATAACACTAACAACTTTAAATAAAAAAATAGGCCACATCAGGCTAATTAAGTCGCTTTCGATAAAAGCGTCTGCTAAATGACTAAATGTAAATGTAAATGTAAATGTTAACAGTTCTAAGCTTGACATACTACTGAAATATTGAAAGTTTATCATAACATTTAACAATGCCATAAAGATTTTCTGATATCAACATTTTTGGTACCATATAAATTTCATAATGTCAATCACAAAAAACTACTAGCCTAAATAAATAAAATTCAAACTCACTGAAGACAAGTAAACAGTTAGTGATGAAATAACAATAAGAAACTAATTACAAGCAATAGGACAAAAAAAAAAAAAAAAAAACTACAGGAGAACAAATAAATAAATGCTATTGTATAAATTAATCAGATTTATAAAAATACTGCATAGTCTTCATTGTGTAAATTAAATATATATTTACTCTTATTAAAGTTACAAAATTGGAATAGTCAAGAGCAGTGAGACTTTTTTTCATCTTTTGTTGTTTGATTAATATGAATGACAGACAGAAGGAAAGTTAGACAGCTGTCGCTTTAAGAGCTGTCAGGGTCCATTATACTGTAACACGTGCGTTTAAAAGATGGAATTTTGACACATAAGGTTACACGTATGTATATTTATAATTTAACCATTCAAGGCCAATAAAGTGTAAAATATAACTCCGTTCAAAACTCACAGGCTCTAATCTCTCAGACAGCGCTCAGAAACAGTCTCTCTCGCGCATATGTAGAAACTAGTTCTTTCGCTGCTGACTGCGATTCTAAGGCTTAAAATCACTTGTTTTAAACCACAATGCTTAAAAACGCATGCAAATGATAAGCTTTCTTGACCACACAGCACAACCTCATGTGATTGAATAACTTAAGAAGGTGCTAGTCTGTTGATAGGCTTGTTCGAGATGCCCCACCCAAGAAATACTTTCAGCATTATATCATGTGAACAATAAATCTTAATTTGTTTAATAACTCACCAGTGAAAACCGTCGAGATGTCTTCTAGTTCTCTCCATTCTCATATTATGGCCACATCTTGAGCACTTTACTCTCCTTGCTAGTAACTTTTTACTTTGAAGCCATTTAACGAGCTTGAGTTTCCTGTTAGTTGTGGGTTTCTGAATTGCAAAAAGCAATAACTTTGAATGCAACATTGCTGTTACTCTTCACCAAGACACACTGCATACATTCATGAGCGTACTGCTAACCAGAGCCATTGGTGCTAATGAATTAAAGTCAGGTCAGGTGGCGCGGAAAACACCAGCGATTGCCCCGCCTATTTCCGGTGCAATAAGAACCTGCTTCAATCATGCAGGGGGGCTTAGACATAATACATATGTTAACCCAAGTAAAACTTTATGGTATCGCACCGTCTTTGGAAGTATATACAAACTGGGATAACTGTAAAGATATCCAAGACACACCAGAGCTTCACGTAGGGTTTAGAGGTGGAAATACAGTAATAAAAATCCAAACTATGTCATTAGTTAACGAGGACGACGGGGTGGCGCCAACGGCACCATTAACTTTAGCTTCGCGCCAATCAACAGATTTGAGCAAGATGGATGAGAAGAGAAAGGCAACGCGGTGTGGGAGGAAAATTACCAACAAAATGGGCAAATACAGCTCAGATGAATATGGTAAGTACTTGTAACATCCTGTTTGATGTACTTTTGTCAGGCTTGTAAACTTGGGTTGCCTGGGTGGAGTGAGATTTTGGTAACTCATTGTCCCGTTTTCACAGACAAGGCTTAAACCTAGTCTCAGATTAAAATGCATATTTGAGCTGTTTTAACTGAAAACAGCTTGCACTGACATATCTTAAAATATGTCAGAGCAATTGTTTTGCACACCAGTAACTTAATGTTTTTTTTCTAAGGCACGTTTATAAAAGATAATTAAAAATCCTTATTGAAATAAGGCCTAATGGCTTAATCTAAGCCCTGTCTGTGAAACCATGCCTTTCTTTTTTTATGTATTTAATCATACTGCTGTAAATTACCAATACGCTTCATGTTGTACTAGATGCACTTTTTAGAAACTTTCTCTATTAATAATGTTCCCTGCTGATTAGATAACTACCTAATATTACGTTACCTCTAATGTAAATTATTAATTGAATAACGTGTTTTACTGGTCGAATTATTTTAAAAATTCTCTGCATGGTGTGGCAAAAAGAATATAGTATTTGTTACGATAAACGGCATATACCTCGTTTGTCTACAGTTTCTAATTCAGAAAGGCATTTTGAACTCTGTCAGCTCCCTAGTTTACTAAAGTGAATCAGGGCACTGGTCTGGGGATCGGCCATTTTAAGGTATCAATCTTCTCAATCGCAAAACTGCACTGAAACGTTTGCTTCCTAAAAGTTCCAAAATGCAGCATGAAAATATAGGGAATATTGATGCTCACTGTGTTTCTTTAACAGTCATTCTGAAGTGTGACACAATAATTGTGCATGCAACAGATCTCCAGTTATTTTCTCCACTGGGAATTAGATTTTTGTTCTTTAACAATAGCTCAAAAACATTTAAAGACAGACCTATTGTGATCTCCGAGGTTGTTAATAAACGATATGCTTTGGTTTAATTTAACATCATGCATTCTTTATCAACACTGAATGCAAGTTTCATTTAAAAAAGCAACATTTTGAACAAAATGGCATTTTGTCAAAGACTACATCCAGATCAGATTCAGAATGATGATCGAAAATAAGATCTTACGGTTTTATGAAAGAACCACTTGTTTTAAAATCTTCCTGGTCTACTGGCATTTATGACATCTGCCTCAAATATTACAATGCTCATGATAACTTTCGTTAACTCTACAATAAGTAAATCTACCCCGACTGTATAACCGTGAAAACACTGACAGAAAATTGATCAGATTAAGTTCTGGAAGAAATTTAATTGGTGCAGAATTTGTCGCTTTATATCAGTTAAATCGATTCAATAATATTTGTGTTTTATTTGGACAAATGAAGTCCCATGCTGGTGGGAATATGTTGTGGGATTTAGTTGGGCAGCCTAATAATGTGAGAGACAGTCAAATGTGTGAGTTGGCAACCCTGCTTATGTACATGTTTTCAGGTGTTTCTTTAATGCTGAACTATGCTTGCTTCCCCCTATAGTTGTATCTGCACGCAAGAATGTTCAGACTGAAAATACAGCAAACTCATCGAAAGGTAAGTAATTTAATACAATTGCTGATACATGCGTGAAGTGGGCAGGAATTCATTGGTATTTGCCTCTCCTGAGAAATCAAACAGTATTTTGGTATAAAAAGTATACTCAAGTGAAAGTATGCGTACTGTGTCTGCACATTTTCAAAATAAATACAATTTTGGTTAAATATTTTGGTTTTGCAAAAAAAAAATAAAAAATGACACATAGATATTTGCCCTAATAACTGTGTGGCCATTTTCCATTACAAATATTAACATGAAAAGTATATATTATGTAAATACCCGGGTCAATTTGCATAAAGACAAAGTAAAATTAAGGGCTTTAACTTTACAAGGAGAAAATACATTTATATTTATACAAAATATTAATGTGGCTTTAATCAAAATATAATGGCCTGCTCATCGAAGTTTACCCATCCAGCTACCGATCATATTATACCCTACATAAAACACATCTGTTTTTTTTTTTTGTTTTTTTAGCTCATAGTGTCTGTTCAAGTCCTCCTGGGATGGGTTCACAAATTGAAATGACTGGTTATGAGGATTGAAAACATTTGGCTTCTGACATAAGCCATTCGTCACAGTACAGAAATGAAGTAATCGAAATGCCTGTTTCATGCCAACTTTAAAGCTGTCTAAGCTCTGCCTGTTTCTTTGCTCAAATAAAGCTCATTCTCATTCTCAAATGCTGTATTTGAAGTTGGTGTTTTTTTGTTTTTTGTTTTTTTTTAGGACTTCAGCCTGCAATACAGCAAACCAGTGAAACAGAAGGTTTGTTTGTAGCCTTTTCTACATTGACATGCAAGAAATATATATGTATATGTATATGTATATTTTTTTTTTTCCTGTAATGTTTACATAAGACAAAGATAACTGTAATTTTCATTTAGATATTTAATTTGTGTTATTTCGTTCACAGAAGCGTGGCTGTTAATGCATAGAGTATAAATTATCTTGAATTAGGCCTAATTCAAGTAGGCCACATTTTTTGTTATTCTGCTTTCAGCCAAGTTACATATTTTTGATTTCTCTTTTATAAGGTGCACCCACTTTACAGATTGCTCTTGACAAAGCAAAACAGACAATAGAGATCCAAAAGCAGAAGATTCTTCATCTTCAGGAAAAAGTTGACTCTCTGACAGATGACAAAAATTTTCTCAGATCAAGATTGGAGGATGGTACGTAATAGGGTCACAGACTTGCTTTAAGAACAATTCTTCCAGTTAATATGTTGCAACGTTTAATTAGAAATACTTTCATCAGACAAGAAAGGCTGTGGACCCTAACGGTGACATTAGTTGTTCTAGGAATTTGGTTTTAGGAATTAGCCACCAGGGTGGTTCCCTAAGAACTAAATGATCCCCTAGGGCCATTTTCCTAGTTGCATTTGCACCGCCAGTAGGAACTCTGAAGTGACACAAACCGTGCTTGTTGTTGTGACTTATTTTGACAGCGCTACGAACGCCAGACCCTGAGCACACAACGCTCCCATTCTCTGTCTTCATTAGTTAACAGTCCTGTCTAATATATTATTAGATAGAAGTGTTATACAAAGAAAGTAATCCATATATGACAAAGTAGTAGTGTTTGCCGTGTGGTTGATGTCGAATGTCGCTAGCTGAGCAGAAATAGATAATCATGTATCGCCCGGTCCCCTCAAACTTGTGTTGGGTTTTATCTTTGGTGTAAGGTTGAGAGGTCCATCTATCACTGTTTTCCGTGTTCGTAGAGTTAGTTCAGCCAATCAGCCTACACTTACGTCACTGGTAGTTCCTATTGTGCTGGGTAAGACCCTACTCTGAAGTAGGAGCTAAAGGATTTCCTAGAACTAAAATCATTCCCATTTCCTGCAGTGCGAACACACCAAAAAGCGGGTACTTCTGCCAATAGTTATAGGAACTGTAAAAGGTTCCTCTAGTGAGAAAGCCCCTATTCCTCTATGCTAAATTGTAATCAGTGAGACATTAGGGTAACAATATTTTACATGTCCTATCAAAAGACTGGTTGTGGAAGAATTGTGCATATGTTTTAAGAAGGTTGTTGACCAATAAGGTCACCCCTCTTTTTTGCGTTTGAGATTTAAAATGTTTTCCTAAATTAAGTGTGGTTTAAAAAAAAAAAATATGTAAAGTCTTTACCTGTAGTTTTGTTCTCCACATATTTTTAATTTTTCTTTGTCATAGCACTTCTGAGGCATGAAGCAGTTATCTCGCCTGGACAGGCACTGACTGCATCTTCATCCACTACTGCTGCATCACAGGAGAAAGAGTCCAGTGATGAATCTTCTGATTCCTCAGAATCTTCAGATTCATCAGATTCTGAACCAAGAGCAAAGAAGAAGAAAAAGGATAAAAAGCAAAGAAACAAGAAGAAATCCAAGAAACTGAGGGTTGATTTTAGGAGAGGTATGTTTATTCTATCAAAAGTATTAAAAGGTATAGTTCATCCAGAAATGAAAATTGTCAAGGCTTTAAGTGAATAACCGGAGAACATGTCTCAACACATCTGCTTTTTGGAGAAAGTGTTAATAATAATAAACTTTATTTTATATAGTGCCTTTAAAATTTGCATCTCAAAGCGCTTTACAAGAACATACAAATAAAATACATTGACACAAAAAATAGAAACATACATCAAAACAAATTTAAGAGACAAAGATGTATTAAACCCCCCCTTAATCTTAACTTAAGTTTTAAGTGAAGATTTAAAAACACTAAGAGTGCATGTCTGATCTCAGTGGGAAGAGAATTCCAGAGATTTGGAGCCACAGAAGAAAAAGCCTGATCACCCATAGAACGTAAAATCGTCGAAGGAACAATTAAAAAGCCAGAATCAGAAGAGCGGAGATTTCGTCTAGGGGTGTAGACAGTTAAAAGTTCAGACAGGTATTGTGGCACTAAACCATGCAAGGCCTTGTAGGTAAGCATGATGGCAATATGGTAATATGGACTGTTAATGGCAATATGGACTGACGGCAATATCTATGGGTATTTAAAGGTACACCATGTCACTTTTTGTGCTGTAGCGGTTCATAAACAAAACTGCATCCGTCTCGCAGAAGAACATTGTAGCCGGAGATACTTCTCTGTTTATGTGAATGACGAGTCACGCAGGTAGGCTACTGGGCTCCTCCACAGAGGTTGGCATCCCGCTCTGTCTAAAATAGTCAGAACATAAACAACTTTAGTGATAAATGTACCATAGTGACCATAGCTACCACAAAGTGTTACAACTGGTAAATGGTGGTTTCAGTAAAGCTGAAGCATACAACAAAATGAATGTTGACAGAAATACGATTGTCATGCAAGCCCCCATTGCTGAGTTGGCAATTGCAAATCCGGAGGAGTACAAATCTTTGAGAGCAACCTTTAAAAAGGGAGAAAGCATCCAAAAATTTTCTGATATCTGTCTTGCACGGTGTCTGGCTCAGCCTAATGTAGACATGATAAAAAAATTGAAAGAGAGCAGTGCCCTTCTTGATATCTCAAAGAAGTGAGGTATATACTTGTTGCTTAAAGGATTAGTTCAGCCAAAAATTAAAATTTTTATTTACTCCCCTTCAAGTAGTTCCAAACCTGTATGAGTTTCTTTCCTCTGCTGTACACAAAGGAAGCTATTTGGAAGAATGTTTCTAACCAAGCAGATCTTGGGAAACACTGACTGCCATAGTAGGAAAAAAATACTATGGTAGTCAATGGGGGCCGAGATCTGCTTGGTTGCAAACATTCTTCCAAATAGCTTCCTTTGTGTACAGCAGAGGAAAGAAACTCATACAGGTTTGGAACTACTTGAAGGTGAGTAAATAAAAAAATTTGTCATATTTGGCCGAACTAATCCTTTAATAGTCTAACAATGTTTTGTTAATAAATGTTTATAATGTTAACGTAAAACATAAAAAAAAAAAAGTTTATAATGTTACTGTTGGTTATTAGTGAACATTCTCCAAACACTTTTAAATATTGATTTTATTTTTACATTGTTACGTAATATTTTTACATTTTATGTTGAGTTTTGTAAAGTAATATACAACTTATGCCTCTTGGTTTAAGGTGCACTGATATTTAAAAGCTTTGTTAAATAAAAGGTGTGTTTTACCTTTTAATTTCTGTGTTTTTTTTTTTTTTTTAAGTGCTGGTGAATATGTATCTTAAAGTAATCATTTTGGACATACTGGTGCAAAATAAGAATCACCTTGGTGAATGTTAATTGGTATTTTAGATAATGACGTAATGACTTATGACTTTACATAACTACAGATTATTACTAACTCCTCATTAATTACTTATTAATTAACATGAATTCATGACTTGTTAATGTATCATGTCATGACTTGTCTTGGAAGGGCACATCTTTAAAAAGTGATCAATTACACGTTCTATATGTATTCAGATCATCTAAATCGGATATTTGGTGCTTTTCGGTGGTTTGTAAAGAAGTGGAAAAGCAAAGGTCCAGTGGCTGCATTTGGAAGGAGGAGGAACTGAACGGTAGGAGGAAAGTTGACATTTTGAAGGGAAAATAGTGGCCCAAAAGAAGAGCAAGAACACAAGACAAAAGTCTGACTGCACTGCATTATTATGATATAAAGACATTAAACCAATCCATAACATAACCAAAGTGATAACCATCATCACTGATTTTAATTCGGAAAATTGCATCTGCTTAATGAATGCGTTTTTGTAGGATGGCGGCAGTGGAATCACTCAAAACAGGATGAGATGAATTTATTTTTTAATTATGAATGCATTTTGCGTTGGATGAGGTAGGTTAAACGTAAATATTGCAAGAAATCCACTGATGTGACCGCTGCAGGTGGCAAATTTATAAACAATTTTACATTGTGCCATTTTCGTACATCATTTAGAGCATGTTTGATTTAGTTTACACCAAAGTGTTAATTAATACATTAACATGCAGGGACTAACATGTAATTAAGGTAGTGTTATTCATGCAGTAGTTCATATGACTCATGTCGTAGTTAAGTTAGTTCTTCATTAGTTCTTGATTAAAACATGTCTTAACTCATCATTAGTTCATAGTCAAGTAATTATTAATTCGGGAATTAGTACATGATAATTCATGTACTGTTATTGTAAAGTGTTACCGTTAAGTGTTTGGCTTACAATTGTCATGTGCAACATTAACAGTCAAGAAATATTTCCACTTTCTATACAGTTATTTGAACTTACCAGCGATTCCATAAAAGGCATGTTTAACGGTATGAATCGCTCTGTGGCCAGGGAATGTGATGAACACATTGAGGAGTCTTTTTAAAGACAGGTACACAGTTCATACAAAGCGGCAAACTGATGCTTTGCTGATATTTTCTGCATCTCCAACTGTGTACAAAAATGTTCCTTTGGAAAAAAAGTGAAGTGCAATGCACACAGTCTGCAGGAGTGTGAGTGCTTTATTGCGGCATGTGTTATTTGCAATGTGTGGCCTCAGTAATCTACAAATATATGCAATCCCTTCGAGAACCTATATCACTTGTACAGGTAGTTGTCAGGAAATGCCAATGGGTCTGACCTGTCCCTGAAAGTACGTTCTCTTTGAAATGCCCTGCGTACGATAATAGCTCCCTCATCCACCACCTCATCAATGAAAGAACATGCCATGATTATTAAAGTCAGAAACATGGGTTGAGCTCCCTGTTTGTACACTTTTCATTAATTCTTTACAAAACTCGCACCAACTAAACACATGTAACTTTACTTCTTTACATTTGTTACTGTTTTCGTACCTTATAATTTCTTACATTTATTAGTAAAGTACATGTCCTTTATTTTTTTGGAGTATTATTGGTTAAGTGGAATAAAATGGCATCAAATTCCCAGCAGGTCAGAGTTAATGGTATTCTGGTCAAGCATGAACTAAGGCTTAGCCTGACAGTTAGCCTGCCCCGGACCAGGTTAGTTTCCCAGCATAAGTTGCCAGAGTAACTGAGTTTGAACTATTGTAAGTTTGATTTATGAAACAGAATCTACCAACAATAAGGCAGAATAAACCAAAATAAGCCTGGCTTGTACTCTAATCTTGTTTTATGAAACAGCCCCTAGTCAGCTCTGTAAAGCTGTTTGCATCCTTTGGCGGCACAGGTTGCTACTACATTTAACTGTTGCTACGGTCAGACGTGCGGTCGTGTGTGCGGTGAAAAGAGCAGAGAGCAGCGCACTGCATGCAGATAGATGAAAATTTACTGAGTGAAAAGTAATGGCATTCTCAAAAATTTGGAAAGTTGACGGGTCCTTAAAAAGTCTTAAATGGCACAAGAAAGTCTTAATTATGATTTCAGGAGGTCTTAAATTTGGGGACAGTAAGACAAGAATCATGATGCGGCTTAATATGACGATTAAACTTCAAAAGGCTATGATTTTATTGAATACGAGCACTGCACGTTTCAAAGTCAGCTGCTGCGCTACTTTGTGTGCAGCCATAACCGTGCAAACCCCTATATTTCTGTCGTTTCAAAAGCGCCACCTGCTGGCAGAGAATGAATTAGCATTTTTAGCATTTTGCTCAGAATAATGTGAAAATCAACCCTTGTTTTTATGTAGCAAACACGCAGAGTAGTAAATGTGAACTAGTGAATTGACAAAAAGATAATACATTATAAAAATGTAAACAATTAAGTTTATTATTAAATATATTTGGTATTTAATTAATATAATAATTGATTGATAATAAGTGTTTAAATTAATATAATAATTGATCATTTTGCCTCCATTTTCTTAAAAAATGGTTTAAAGGCTGAAATGTGAATTTAATCATTTTATAAAACTTTTTGTTTTTGTGAAAACCTGTCTCTGAACACTAAATCATGCTTTTTACAGTCATTTTAATTTTATATGTGCAGGTCTAAAAAAAAAAGTATTAAATATGAGCTTAAATATCCTGCAGATACCCTGGTCTGGCAAAACCGTCAATTCATATTTTAGGTAGGCCTATATAACTGTTAATGAAACATGGAAACTGCTCCTGAATAAAATGAATACCATACCTTCATGCAAATCCAGCTAACACACGCAGTGCCAGTTATGTGATTTATTGGTACTTTACTTTTATTTCACATGTTGCATGCTTGTAGTTTCTTATGTGCATTAGTGAAGTGATATACAGCGCATCGCCGCATTTATGTGTGCAATTGAAGAGTGTGCACTACGACAGGACACGATAGTTTGTTTTTCTGAGGTGAGAGACTTTTTATTTCATAACAAGTCACAGAAATAACGATAGAATAATGACACTGACATTAAGCCTGACAACATCTCATCTAACCGCAGATACTAAATAGGGACAGCGCGTTTTTCTCAGGCACTAAAACTGCATCTGACAGAACTGTCAACAGCGTTCATGCACGTCTTTTAAAATAAAATTCTTGCCTTAGAAAAACATTTAGAATTTTGTTTTTTGTTGTTGTTGTTGATGATGTGTCTTTGGCTGTACACGCGACCCACAAGTTGAGAAACACTGGTTTAAACAACATTCCTCATATCAAGATTTTGTAGGATTTGTAATCTGGCACTAAAGAGAGTACAAAAAAAGACTTGAGTGATTCAATGAAATTGCTGTGCACAAAAGAGCTTTTTTTTAAACAGGCATGAAAACATCACCACAAACTGCAATTCCAGTGTGTGCAGTTGGCATTTCTCCAATGGCAAAGCAGCTGGGCCATCGCGGTTTGCATGGAAGGAGGGGAAGACTTTCCAATTATGTGACTCCCTCAGCTATAGCCCTAAACGGAAAAAGAGTCACTACCAGTGGTGAGGATCAAGGAGCAGCTCAACTGCATAGTACTGCAACACAGACCATAGTACTTCAAAAAGTCTTATGGTGCTTAATGTATAGAATGACATGCTGAGAAAAGAGAGTAAGACATTGAAAAATCAATTGGAGAAACAGAAACAAAACTTTTCTTTCATTCAAATTTTCTCTAATCCTGCCAGAGTGCAATATTTCACTGGATTGCCTGATTCTGCCATTGTCCTGTTTTTGGAAGCAGTTGTTTCTTGATTCGAGCTACAGTCTCACTCTGATTGGACTGTTCAAAATATGCCCCTAATCGATCAGTTGCTCCTTACCTTAATGAAGCTTAGACTTAAAGGGGTGGTTGACTGTTATTTTTTCTAGGCTTGATTGTGTTTATTGGGTGCAGTCTAACATGTTTATGCTTCGTTTTTTAATTCTTCATTAAAATGAATTGTTGAATAAAGTCGGAAAATGTGTTTTTGTCACTTCATTAAATTCAGATTGAACCACTGATGGCAGATGGACTATTCTGACGATGTTTTTCATACTTTTCTGGGCTTTCCTAGACCAAGATGGCGGCGCGGTCAGACGCTGCGGCCACTCCAGGTCCCAAAGACGGTGCTTTTATGTCTTTTAATGTCGTCTGTTCGTCTCCAAATAGTGTCGATTTACCGTTAATTCATCGGGAGATCACTCCGAGATACATATACGATCGCCAAAGCCTTTTGGATATCGACAAGACATACAAACTCAAACTCTCGCCGGCGGCTACTGAGAAGCTACGAGGACTTTGTTTACTGCTGGAGCCGGACCTCGAGACCGCGGCCTCGCCGACTGACGCTACCCGCACAAGGCGGCGTCGCAAGCGGTGTGAGAGAGGACGGAAGCGCGGTAAGCGCGGAGGTATACGAGCTAGGCTGAGGGCTAACCCCACAAGACCGGCTCTTCCAACACTCATGCTCTCAAACGTTCGCTCTCTGGAAAACAAACTGGACTTAATTCAACTCAGTCGATCTACACAGCATGAGGCAAGGGATTGTTGTGTGTTTGTTTTCACTGAAACATGGCTAAACGACAACATCCCGGACTCCGCCATTCAGCTGCACGGACTAACTTGCTACCGAGCGGACAGAAATTCATCACTGTCTGGTAAGACTCGCGGGGGTGGCTTGTGTGTGTATATCAACAAAGAATGGTGTAACAATGCTGCGGTAGTGACAAAACACTGTTCATCACTGGTGGAGTTTATGTTTGTGAAGTGTCGACCGTTCTATCTGCCGCGGGAGTTCACGGCCATTGTTATTGTCGCGGTTTACATTCCACCGTGTGCAAACGCTAAGGACGCGCTTCGCGAGCTGTACAGCGCCATCAGCGAACAACAAACAAATAACCCTGACGGCTTTTTCATCATAGCCGGTGACTTCAACCACACAAACTTAAAGACAGTTTTGCCAAAGTTCTACCAACATGTGAACTTTGCAACAAGGGGAAACAACACACTGGACTTTGTTTACACAACAGTTAAGAACGCATACAAAGCCGAACCCCGCCCCCACCTCGGGTACTCGGACCACATCTCTGTTATGCTAATCCCAGCATATAGCCCACTTCTCAAACTCACCAAACCGGTTCAAAAGCAGATCACAGTATGGCCAGACAATGCCACCTCAGCACTGCAGGACTGCTTCCAGGACACAGACTGGAACATGTTTAAAGAGGCGGCCACCTACAACAACCACACAGACCTACAGGAGTACACTGAAACTGTGACTGCTTACATCAAAAAGTGCATAGATGATGTGACAGTCACCAAAACCATCACCACACGTGCCAACCAGAAGCCATGGATGACAGCAGAGGTTCGTGGGCTGCTAAAGACCAGAGATGAAGTATTCAGATCAGGAGATAAAGCAGCCCTCAAAACAGCAAGAACCAATCTGTCTCATGGCATCAAGAAGGCAAAACATCAGTATGCTAAAAAAATCAACAATCACTTCACAGACAGCAGAGACACTCGGACCCTATGGCAAGCCATTCAGACCATCACTGACTACAAGCCCCTGCCACAGGCCAGTGATGATGACACATCTTTACCAGAGGCACTCAACCACTTCTACTCACGATTTGAGATACAGAACGACACACCTGCACAGAAACTACTCACATCTCCAAACGACCAGGTACTCTGTCTCTCTCCAGTCGACGTAAGGAAGACCCTATCCAGGATTAACCCACGAAAGGCTGCGGGCCCTGACAACATACCTGGACGTGTACTGAAAGACTGTGCTGCACAGCTGACGGATGTCCTAACAGACATCTTCAACATCTCGCTGAGCCAGGCAGTCGTCCCCACGTCTCTCAAATCCACCTCCATAATTCCAGTACCAAAGAAGTCACCTGTGTCCTGTCTGAATGACTATCGTCCCATAGCACTGACCCCAATCATGATGAAGTGCTTTGAGAGGTTAGTCATGCAGCACATCAAGTCCAGTCTCCCAAACACGCTGGACCCACTCCAGTTTGCATACCGTCCAAACCGTTCCACGGACGATGCAATATCCACCACTCTCCACCTAGCTCTTACCCATCTGGAACAGAAAGACTCTTATGTAAGAATGCTGTTCATTGACTTCAGCTCAGCATTCAACACAATAATCCCACAACAGCTCATCCACAAACTAAACCTGCTGGGCCTTAACACCTCCCTCTGTAATTGGATCCTGGACTTTTTAACTGCAAGACCTCAGTCAGTCCGTGTCGGCCGCAACACCTCCAGCACTACCACACTGAGCACAGGTGCCCCACAAGGCTGTGTGCTCAGCCCGCTGCTCTTCACGCTGCTGACCCACGACTGCACTGCCAAGTCCAGCTCCAACCACATCATCAAGTTTGCTGATGACACAACTGTGGTAGGCCTCATCAGCAACAACGATGAAACGCACTACAGAGAGGAAGTGGCACAGCTGGCTGAATGGTGTGGTGCTAACAACCTGTCCCTCAATGTGGGTAAGACGAAAGAGGTTGTGATGGACTTCAGGAGAAACTCTGTTGACCACCCCCCGCTGACCATCGACGGCTCAACCGTGGAGAGAGTCGGCAGCACTAAATTCCTGGGAGTGCACATCACAGAGGATCTCACCTGGACCACCAACGTCACGTCACTCAACAAGAAGGGACAACAGCGCCTCCACTTTCTCTGCCGGCTGAAAAGGGCAAGTCTCCCTCCACCCATCCTCACCACTTTTTACAGGGGCACCATTGAGAGTGTGCTGACTACCTGCATCACTGTCTGGTATGGGAACTGCAGTGTTGCTGACCGCAAGACCCTACAACGGACAGTGAACACTGCCGCAAAGATCATCGGTGCCCCTCTCCCCTCCATCCTGGACATTTTCCTTTCACGATGCTCCAACAAGGCCACCAGCATCGTGAAGGACCCCACCCACCCCTCTCACAACCTCTTCCAGCTCCTGCCATCAGGTAGAAGGTACCGGAGCATCAGAGCTCGCTCTGTCAGATTGCTCAACAGCTTTTTTCCCCAGGCTGTGAGAGCTCTTAACTCCAATCCCCCTGTCCCCCTCTGAAACCATGAACACCTCAGCCCTCCCACCCCCCAACTCATTAAAAACTGTTGACAATTTTACTAAGTGCAATTCTGAATGTGCTACACACAGGTGAGTGGGCTATACAAACCACCTGTAGTAACGCACTCATCCCACTATATGCACACTAGACACTTTCTACAAACACTCCCTGCCACAAAGACTCTTAAGAAAATATATGTCTACTTGAACATTGCACTACAAAATACGTTTACTTGAGCATTGCACTACAAAATCTTTTTGCACTATGCACTGTCTCCCACAAAATCTCTCTTCTGCACAATAATGTACAAAATATATATTTTTTCTGCACAATTTCATGTACATATATCTATTTCGCACAATTTCATGTACAGTATTTATGTAAAGTTTTTTTGTACAGTCTCAGTTTGTGTATGTGTGGACAACTAGGTATAGCAGTTATAGTATTTTTAGTATATGTATAGTCAGATAGTTAACTGTTGTATAGCTCTATTGTTTTTCCTATACTTGCATTGTTGTATGTTTATCTTATGTTTAACTAGTATGTAGCACCGTGGTCCTGCGAGACACGACATTTCGTTCCACTATATGTCCACACATGTAGCAGAATGACAATAAAGCTCGACTTGACTTGACTTGACTTGACAGCGTCATTTACTTGGCAGTCAATGGGACAGTCATGAACCTCCCGGTTTTCATCCAAAATATATTAAATTGTGTCCCGAAGACGAAGCTTTTACGGGTTTGGAACGAAATGGGGGTAATGATGATTGACAAAATTTTATAATAAAATTAAAAACATGATTAATGACAAAATTTTAATTTTGGGGTGGAGTAACCCTTTAAGCCATTTCTCCTGCAGTTGTACCTGCAATCACTCACATCATTAACACATCCCTTCACATTTAACCCTCTGGGGTCGACAAACGCGGATACGCGTTTTGTGGCAGATTTTCCTGATAAGGCCGAAATGAGCTTGAATTACTCTGCCATTTTTGATCGTACAGATAAGAGCAATACACCATTCGAATCTGTAAAGGGTCTACTTTTATTTCTATACACCCATAATAACAACTAAACTTTGTGCTTTTGAAGAATAAAGAAAACAAACAGGGTTCGGTCTCTGCCTTCTCCGTCTCCGCGAGCTGCTTTTAGAAACGCGTCACTAAAATGAACTGAAACTCGGCAAATACTCAGCACGCAGACATGGGAATTATATCTATAGAAAGCTGGAAGTGTCTACTTTTAAATGAAGTCATATCGAAAATAAATATTCTGTGATAAAGTAATCCGTATGAAACCAACACGATGTTCAGTCTTTCCCGTCTAACTCATTATCTTTAATGCAATCCTGCCCCCTCGCGCCGTTCATATGTAAATATCCACGTGAGACACGTGCGCATGGAAACGCCCAACACAAACAAAGCGCGAGGAGATCGTTCATCGCGGCTACTGTTCGTTTCTACAAGGCGGCGGCTAGATTTCCCTCAAAAGAAGAACAAGATTTCATCCAGTAGAGGAGATCAATCTGAAGAGTAAGTATAATGTTTCTTTTTTGCATTAATTAACGTGTTATTGTGACATAAACTTGAACACATTACTAGTTACTAGTCCCAAACTACAACATGATGAATGCTACGGATCTAAGAATGTTTAGACCATGTTTATTATTAATAATCTGTTCACAAATAAATTAATATCGTGCTAAACAATAACAATTAGTTTCTCAGATATAAAATATACTTTTTTATAGTACAAAGTATATCCTTTTATAGTACAAAGCATGCGTGAGTCTATGGCTACAGAATCATATAGGCTACTATAAAATCATACATGATGTTCAGTATGGCTATATGACTATAAAGTCATAGTTGGGGTTTTCCCAAACTATAATTCATGACTACAATGTTTGAAATTGATTAAACATTTTGAATATGATGGGCAATTCATTGTATTTAAATTTCTTACGGCGCAATGATGTTTTCCTGCTCTATATAAAATAAAAGTAATATGCGTGTACACTGTAACATGATCAATGCTATGAATCTAAGCATGTTTAGAACATGTTTATTATTAATAGCCTACTCTGTTCAAAAATAGATTTTAATAACGTGCTAAACAATAATGATTCATTTCTCAAAATGTATTTTCTTTTCGATAGTACAAAGCATGCGTGAGTCTATGGCTGCAAAACCTATATATATATATATATATATATATATATATATACAGATGCTCCTGATATTAACATGCTCACAATTTTTTTTTTTTTTTGTATTTTATTGAATCAGATACCTGCACCATAGATGAATCCTGATGACTTTCTTCAAATTGTTTTCCTCTGAGGGCGCTGTACCAACATCAGATGTTCAACTACACTGATATTCTATGGTAAAACATGCTCCTTGACTACTGATTATGTTTTTTTCTTGTTGAATCCATGGAAAGAAGCAGAAACACTTAAATAACACAAGTAAATATCAGGTATGATTTACTTGTTTCACTTGTTAGACAGAATCTGTTGCAGGAATGACTCTAATTCTGTTCACATCTCAGATCAGTGTGCACAATAAATGTGTCTTTGACCTTCATTATGTATGTTTTGATTATAGTGTGTTGTAAATAAAATACAAAAAAAATTTTTCCAATCTCCTCACATTCTGTCTTACCTGCCTCAAAGTAACAGTCACACTGATGGGCCATTAGGGGAGGGCCCTTTGTCTCTCAGGAGAGAATCACTTAATATTCATGGCCATTGCCACTACCTCGCATATAGGCTTTCAATCCCAAAACATGACTTTAAAAATTTAAATCAATTTATTGTTTTCTGTGAGTAAGTAAACAAGATGATTTTCTGTGAGTAAGTAAACAAGATGATCACATAATTTTGAAGCAAAAACTCTAGGCTACAAGATCCAGTTCTCAAAAGTCTTGTAAACTAATATTCTGTATGTGTTTTATGGCCTTATTTCTGTGACTTCAAAATGTTAGTTTTTCATTAACCACGCATAAACATTGCTTTCTCAAAAACACAATCATGTACATAAATGCTGCTAACATATTATTATAGCCCAGTTTGTGCTGTTTACAGTGTTATTAGACTTTAGCCATTTATATTTTTATAAGCAACTGAAAAAAGCACAAATGTCAGGGCATGTCAAAACTTCTCCAGGCCCCCAAAACACCCTCAGACCCCAGAGGGTTAAACATGCTCGTATAACCCCACTACTTAAGAAACCCACTCTTAACCCAACTCTTTTAAAGAACTATAGACTAGTTTCCCTTCTTCCTTTCATTGCAAAAACACTTGAATGAGTTGTGTTAAACCAAGTAAATGCCTTACTCACACAAAACAACCTCCTGCACAGTAATCGGTCTGGCTTCAGAAGTGGACATTCGACTGAGACTGCCTTGCTCTCAGTTGCTGAAGCCCTAAGATTTGCAAGAGCGGATTCCAAATCTTCGATACTTATCTTGCCGGATCTGTCCACTGCTTTTGACACGGTTAACCACCAGATCCTCCTGTCAACCCTATTGAGAAAGGGCATCTCAGGAACCGCACTCCAGTGGTTTTAGTCTTACCTCTCAGATAGGTCCTTCAAGGTATCTTGGAGAGGTGAGGCGTCCAAGTCGAAACATCTAGCTACTGGGGTGCCTCAGGGCTCAGTTCTTGGACCACTTCTCTTCTCTGTCTACATGGCATCACTAGGTTCTGTCATTCAGAAACATGGCTTTTCATATCACTGCTATGCTGATGACACTTACCTCTCTGATAACCCAACGATAGCTCCTCGCATGTCAGCATGTCTAACAGACATCTCGTGCTGGAAGAAGGACCATCACCTTCAACTCAACCTTGCCAAGACAGAACTACTTGTGGTTTCAACAAACCCATCACTTCATCACAATTTCACCATCCAGTTAGGCACATCAACCATAACTCCTTCAAAAAACAGCCAGAAACCTTGGAGTTATGATTGATGATCAGCTGACTTTCTCAGACTACATTGCTAAAACTGCCCAGTCCTGCAGATTTGCTTTATACAACATTAAGTCAAGTCAAGTCACCTTTATTTATATAGCGCTTTTAACAATACAGATTGTGTCAAAGCACTTAACAGTATCAAATTGGAGGATAGAGTGTCAGTAATGTATAATAATAAGATTAAACACTCAATTTTCAGTTAAAGGCATTTCATTATTGAATTCAGAGATGTCATTGTCTAGCTCAGTTATGAAGATCAGGCCCTTTCTTTTGGAACATGCAACACAACTTTAACCCTCTGGAGTCTGAGGGTGTTTTTGGGCCCTGGAGAAGTTTTGACATGCCCTGACGTGTTTTTTTCAGTATCTTAAAAACATATTTAAAAAAAACAATGCTTATGCGTGGTTAATGAAAAACTAAAAGTAAGTCACTGAAATAAGGCCATAAAACACATACAGAACATTTGTTCACAATTTGATATTTGAAAACCGGATGTGGTATATTAGTTTTGCTACAAAATGATGTGAAAATCATCCTGTTCACTCATTCACAGAAAAGAATGTATTGATTTAACATCCCAGACAGACTGAATGATGATCAGATCAGATCTCTGTGTGGAGCACAAAAATCTCACTGGATTATTACAATTAATGGCAAAATAAGTGTTTGGAAATGTAAACTGGATATTTCCTACTGACACACTAGAGCAAAAAATGCTGCTGAAAATACAAGCGTTCTAATAATTTTGGCCACCACTGTTTGCACTTTCTGGCAACTGTAGAAAGGGAGATGAGTTGACACAAACTGTTTCCTTTGTTTAGTCTCCGGTCGTTAGCCAGTGTTACCTGTTATCTATCTTATGCGCTAAAAAGTTTGTTACATGAGAAATCATTTAACTTGTTCCCCAATTTTTGATTAGGTGGGCATGCATAAGAAATATTTAGACACGTAACCAAACCATAAACCATAGCAACGAAAAACAATAGTTTCTTTAACTTACCTGATATGAAGTCTGCGCTGCAAACTCGAGCATTTGTGATGATTGTTTCTGTCCAGTCTACTCGTTTTATCGCATTTAACCACAGCTTTCGTTTTTTTTGTATGGCAGTGGCAGCGGGTATGCGATAAAACTTCAAACTGGAGCCTGTACTCCGTCAATTCTGGCACCCAACAACACAACAAGATAACATTTGTGTTCCTTATGTAGCCGACTCTGTACTGGTTTGTATTAGCCGCCTCCAGTTTTCCCTTTGTTTTGCCTCCAGCTAGCGCTGTGACATAATCGTGATGTCAGCCCAAAAAGGGTCTATTTAATTTAAACCAAAGAAATAAAATTTCTGAAATGTATTAATATTCTATTTCACTCCAACATTGAATAGTCAAGTTAACCTAACACAGGTTCAAAAGTACTGAAGCAGAGATGACACTCAAAGTAACAATACAGTCTAATGATGTGTAAAGTTGATGTCACAATGAAACTTCAAAAATCAACCAAACTACCTTACCAACAGCTTTATAGAGCATCCAGGCTCCTTCCAACGATTCCATTTTTGAATATGTCTCCAGCAATAGTTTAGATATCTGGTGGAATTAAACACACACGTCAAGCACTTCAACAAAAAAGACAGGCTGCATAAAAATAAATCATGTCTTAAATATTGTGAGATATTTAACACTTCACATATTAATCCCCAACAATTCACTTTTATAAGTGATATTTAACCCCCAACACTTCACTTTTTGCATGACTCTGTGGAATTACAAATTTATAAAATGTTAACTCTAGGTTATCTAAACTGAAAAAGTTATGTACATTGAGTTTTACATTTTGAGGCAAAGGGGATGACATTTCTAAGAAGCTCAATCCAAGCAGCTCAGGGGTCTGAGACATTAACCTTTTGTCTTTATGCACTTCCTGACCATTGGGCAGGGTCCCAAGTTAAAGCTCAAGGCACAGCTGTGCCTTTGTCTCTATGATAATGTGAAGGTATGGGCGATACTGTCAGGCTGATTGGATTAGCACCTATGCATTTGAATGACACTGTTATGCTGATGAGATCAGGGCTGGGGAAATTCGGGTAACGGGCTGATTCCTGTACTGCATTTGCATGTTTTGTTTAGATTGTCTCCACCTCTATGTATTCCTCACCCTTGAAAGGTATAAACTCTACTGTGCTGAGCTATAGTCAGATTTGGATGACTGCAGCGACGCACAGCGAGTTCTCAATAAAGAGAAACTTCTGCTTGAAAGATATCCCAACGTCTCCTGGTCTCTGCTTCGACGAGGAAAAAGTTTCCTACAATTCTTTAATCATACACACCTGATTTAGCTTATCAGCTCATTAGTAGAGACTCCAACAGGTGCATCAGATAAAGGAGACATGCAAAATGTGCAGTGTTGGGGCCCCCCAGGAACTTGTTTGGGAGCCAATGCTTTATACAGTATGTAATGTATAAACAGTATGTAATGAAATGCCAGACAGAGTGGTCAGCATTCTCTGGGATGGCAACATTCCTCCGTCCTAATCCAGCCTGTTTAAGGATCAACCCATAAGAGGCTTTTGGAGTCCTTTCAACACTTTTATTTAGCAGGAAAAACTGGATTGGCATTGACCTGGCAGGCCTTTTTTAGGAGTTGGGATAAAGCCTTTTCGTGCCTTGAACAGACAAGGAAATGCTCTGAGAGAAAAAGCAGTCTGATATGTCAATCATACATTTAATCAGTCTTGAATCACAATCCAAATGGGCTCATCTAAACTGCTCATTACAAGACAATTATAACTTCTGAATGTTCATGAATTTATTCTTTAGACTTACGTATATTTATATATTTATGCATTTAGCAGACGCTTTTATCCAAAGCGACTTACATAGCATTCAAGTTACAGTTTTTACATTTGATCATGCTACTTGAGTGCCACAGTGTTACTATGCTGCTTTGTTACTATGCTGCTTTTTGTCTGCCAGTATTTTGGTGACATACTTCGGATGTCAGGACAAACACAAGTATTTTACTAATTTACTTTCTTATAATGTAAACTATAACATTGGCTTTTGAGAGATTCCTTTTCATACACTGGTCCACTGAATTTCTTGACGCAGCAACACTAAGGCCGCATGTCCACCAAAGCGTTTTAAGCCAGCTGAAAACACTTGCCGCTCTGCTGGAAATGTTCAGCTGTGAGCGATTGAGAGCACTTTTGTGGTGCAGCATTTTTTTTGTTTTGTTTTGTTTTTGTTTTTTAATTGAGACGCTTTGGTTGCTATGATATGGAATATCCACTAAATTGTTTCTTGTACCTGATTTGGCAGATAATTTGTTTCTGACTAAAATGTCAACACAATATAGAGTACTTGCTCTGGTCCTTGCTTTGGATGGAGGGGTGACTGAATGATGTAAAAAGAGAGGATGGACCTGCTGGTCTTTGTGGGTTCATGAGATTTTGATTGGGAAGCATGTTGCAATACAGGCCCCAACATCAACAGGGTCCATGTATTACAATTACAAAGGGAGCTTAGAGTAGGCAGCAACAACGCCTCTAGGGAAGCACTAGAAATTACACAGAGGTACACCACCTACTTCTCTTCTCCTGCAGGTTAAGTGGCATGTCAGCATTCTGTCATCTAATGCCTTGTACTGACTCCCACTACCATCAAAACAACATTTAGCAGTAACATCAGGACCACTACCATCAGTAACATCAACATCAGGAACACCACCAGTAGTATCAAGAAATGCTCTTTTAAGAGCCACCCATAACATTACAAAATTAGCATATTTCCATTTTTGCTTTCACCAACAAGCTCTACACTGCAACAAAAATAAAACGGTGACCAAAATTAAAAAAGCAAAATAATTGACTGGGAAAGAAGATTAATTTAAATTGTTATTTTAATGATCAATTTTCATGTACGGATTCATAAATGAAACAGTGTCATAAAATTAAATATATAAATTGAAGCAATTACAGCTGTTATATAAGCACAGGTGCATCTCAATAAATTAGAATGTCGTGGAAAAGTTTTTTT
>CM077228.1:37289470-37366970 GCA_039654775.1 Spinibarbus caldwelli
AACTCACCGATACAAAAAAGATTTATGTTTTGATTAAAAGATAGTTAACATTACACGTCACCGAAACCCTAAGAATTCACAACATTTTTTTTACAATAGTGCTCTCATTATAAGGTTATGTATATGACACAAGTTATTAATGTTCTGCATTTGTTTTGAGCTGCGCGCGCTGAAGATGGCCAGTAGAGTGAAGCATTTAATAGCAGGTTTTTAATCAGCTCATCATTTATAGCATATAGAATACGCTTCGTTATTTATACAACATAACGTTAATATTATGACTAATAGGCTATCTACACAAAATGCCCCGAATGCATGAACGTGTCTGCGCGGCTCTGAATGAACTCCTTTTGTAGAAGCGTTCATCACGCAACAATGTGCAGAAACACGGCAACTAAACTACAAATTCACAGCATTTTATTATAATAGTGTTCTCATTATAATATTATGTGTATATGACAGTCCCAGTCATAGTTATTAATATTCTGCATTGTTGTTTGTGCTGCTCGCTGAAGAGATAATCACCGTAGTACTACAATGAAGCGCTTTACTGCAGCGTAACTCATCCAAACGCATCTTATACGAGATAAATAATATACACGATATAAACCGGGTGAAATGTTTTGAAGTCACTTGTACGCTACCTGATAAAAAAACCCCAGTCTTTCACTCTGCCTGTGTCAATTTGTGTCTTGCTAAAGATTTAAATTCCTGCCACCAAGATGCTCCTCTGTCGGTCACGGATTATGGAAAGTGAAACTTAAATCTATAGGGGTGGTTGGATTTATTCACGCACGTTAAAATATTTATTTAAAGCTTCTTTCTTTTCAGATTCTTATTTACAGCATTATCATAATAGGCTGTATATTAACTTATTGGGAGAAAACCTGTAGTTCTATGTGAAATCAGACATTGAGCACCCCCATATAGCCAGAATGGCATGATCATAACACCTTTGTGAATATTCGACTGTGAGCTGAATCAGGCTCCTCCTATCCAAGCATCGAATCATCGACTATTCGGGGTCACCCCTAGTGTACACTAAGCATACGTCAGTACGCAGTATTCAACATACACCAAGCAGAAGGCAGAATGTATGCAGTGTTTAATAGGCAGTTACAGGGTTCAATAGACTGTATGCAGTGTACAGTGTTCAGTGTGAAATGGACCTTTTTCACATTTCCAGGTTTCTCAGAAGCTGAAGTGGTCATAGATGGGTAAACTTCTATAGCAGTGAATGGGAAACTACCACAAATATATTTTTGCATTCCCATTTGCTCAAAAGCAAAAGAAAAACTTCACAATAGTGTTTTCACAACTTTCAAAAAAAAAGTAAAAACAGAGAGAGACTGAAAACGGCAGTCAGAAGAGAGAACAATTTCAAATTTACCATCACTCCCACAGCCGCTGTATTAGAAACACCCTCGCATTAGCATCAACGGGTTTTTTTGCAATTTGATGTAAAGGTAATATAATACAGAGTATAGTGTTATAAATGTATTTGCATTAAAAAAAGAAAAAAAAAAAAGAAAATATAAGAAACTCTGGAGGATTTATGAAGCTGATGGCAGTTGAAAAGGGTCCATATGCAGTGTTTAGTATGCAGTATGAAATGTCCAGTGTTCAGTACGCAGTATGCAGTGTAGTGTTCAGTCCACAATGCAGTATTCATTGTTCATTAGGCAGTAAGCAGTGTTCAGTAGGCGATATTTAATAGGCAGTATGTTATTTAAATTGTTCAGTAGGCAGTATGTAGTGTTCAGTAGGCAGTATTTAGTATGCAGTGTGATTGTCATACTTTGCAGTTGGGTTGTCAGTATCATGGTATTACAATATTGTGGTTATCACAACAGCCTTATTTAGTATGCAGTATGTAGTGTACAGTAGGCAGTATAGTGTTCAATTTGCATGCAGTATGCAATGTTCAGTAGGCAATATGCAGTGTAGTGTTCAGAATGCAGTGTTCAGTAGGCAGTATGTAATGTACAGTGTTCAGTAGGCAGCATGTAATGTAGTGTTCAGTAGACAGTATGCAGTGTAGTGTTCAGTATGCAGTGTTTAGTACGCAGTATGTAATGTACAGTTTTCAGTAGGCAGTATGTAGTGTACAGTGTTCAGTAGGCAGCATGTAATGTACAGTGTTCAGTAGACAGTATGCAGTGTCCAGTAAACAATATGTAATGCACAGTGTTCAGTATGGTGTATTTAGTACACAGTATGCAGTGCACAGTGTTTAGTGTTGAGTAGCAGTGAGCCGGTGTTGTTCTCTGTCTCTGGTGCGTGTGATGAGCACACAGGTGTGTTTGGTGTCTCTCAGAGCAGTGATCAGTGTGTGTGTGTGTGTGTGTGCAGATGCAGGTGTGGGACACGGCGGGGCAGGAGCGCTTCCGCACCATCACGCAGAGCTACTACCGCAGCGCTCACGGGGCCATGATCACCTACGACATCAGCCGCAGGGACACCTTCGACTCGGTGCAGCGCTGGCTCCACGAGCTGCAGCGCTTCGGAGCCGCTAACCTGCTCACCGCGCTCATAGGTAACAGCTAACCACCTCCTCTGCGTTGAGATCCAGCTCCAGTCTGCTCCCTAAGCTCTTCTGTGTGTCCTCAGGTAACAAGCGAGACCTGGAGGCAAAGCGGCAGGTGCAGTTCGCGGACGCCTGTAAGCTAGCGGAGGAGCAGGGCATGCTAGCGGCGCTGGAGACATCTGCTCGGGAGGCGCAGAGCGTGGAGGAGGCGTTCGTTATGATGGCGCGGCAGCTGCTGCAGCAGAACGGCCTGAGCATCACGCCGGACACTGACGATCACGTGCTGCTGCGCACTAACTCTCGCACCGTCATCAGCGGCCCGGCGCTAGCACACACCGCGCGCGACAAACAGCAGCCCTGCCAGTGCTGATCGAAACACCACCGCTGTGTCCGAAATCGCTCACTCGTTCACTAATCCCTATATAGTGTATGGCAGTTGAGTGCACTATATTCGATTTGGATGGTGAAGTGTAGGCTACACTGCGCGAGAGACTTGGAGCTGTTTCGTCACCTATGTATTTTATATTACATGTACCTTATTTTAGAAAATATTATTAATAGCAATAACACTCAAAATGACTTTATATTGTAATTAGTGCTGTCAAACGATTAATCGCGATTAATCGCATACAAAGTTTTTGTTTGCATATGTGTTCTGTGTATATTCTTTATAAATACACATACAGTATATATTTTGAAAACATTACGTGTTTACATGTCTATATTTATATTCATATAATTTACATTATATATAAATATAAACAACATTTTTCTGAAATGTATACATGTGTGTGTGCATTTATATATACATAATAAATATACACAGTACACATATACATTATGTAAACAAAAATGTTTATTTTGTGCGCGATTAATCGCGATTAATCATTTGACAGCACTAATACTCTGCGTCAGCTTTGTGGTTTCATCGATGGTATATTATTAATTTTTGTAATGTTCTTAATCATTAAATGGTATTAATATACTAAATATTAAAATATTAAAATAAATACACATTAACACACGTTCATAATTTTATGCATTTATTATTTGTAGTATCTAGAAACTCTCCGGAGCAGCGTTTTGCGCTCGGATAAAATGACAAAGGTCGTAGTGCGCCTTTGGCGACCGTTAGTTTTACATCACAATGAATACGCTACCTATAGGTTCAATAATTTTAAATTATCCACCAAATTATCATAATTTTTGTAAATTAAGAAAGATGCCACCTCAGTAAATTAGTAAAACATTAAACTAAGTTAATGCCTACATAATCTCTTTTTAATATAATGTATGAAATAAACGTTAAAGCAGAAATAAGAAAGATTCATTAAAACTTGTTTGCAGAATCCATTGTGGGTAAAAAGTAGTGAGCAAATGTAAGGAATTAAGTCATTCAACTCAGAATTCGGACAGCACAACAACATGGCTGACATCTGATATAGCGCACTATATAGTGGACAGGGAGCAGTTTGGGACACAGCTAACCACTGAGGGGCCGTTCACACAGAACGTGTTCTTCCATTCTACTGCGCTACTTTCCACTCTTTCTCCATGTAAATGCGCTAGATATCAGCGCCAACAGAGCACCACATTTTTAATAGAATTTCAACTTTTACACACAGCGGACCAATCAGAAGACCCCGGAGGCGGAGCACGCGCTGCCAGCTTTTGTTTAAAGTAGCAAGTTGGCATGGCAACTGTTTTGTTTGACGGCAATGTTTTTTAGGAGGAGGTTTTACTAGAACTGTTCCTGAGCGCTTTTAGACGCGTTCTGTGTGAACGGCCCCTTACAGTGTTTCTGCTCGCGTGTTTCCTGTGAGTAAATGAAGTCACTGAACGTGACTGCTGGATTAAAGCATTCGATTCACTGCAGTCACCGCTGAAGAAAACAATCCCATCACATCTGAAGAGTTTTATTAAGGGCATTAATAACTACTAATAATCACTATTTATTGAACATTGGAGTGTTTTGCTGTAGTGTGGAAGAGCTGAACGTTATAAATGTGGTTTAATGAGATGTTGTTTTAACAGACTGTCCAGGGCATCCAGTGAATGTATGTTGATTTGAGAGTGTTTTTGCACTGGAAAATGAGACGCTCGCACTGAGGAGCAGCGTCCGTTTCTGCAGTGCACATGTTGTTTTGCACTCGTGTGGATGAACGTCTCTTTGAACGCTCTCAGTCTCAGTGGACGTTCTTGTCAAATCCAGAGGAAGTGACTGATGTTCATCATTGACAGCAGAGCGACCAAACAGGAACTGATCACTGAAGTTACTGAATCAGTGTGTTCCTACATCCGCCTGACAATGAAGGTTTGAATTAGTTCAGTTTTCAATCTGTGTATTTCCTTTTTGTATTATTTTGGGGCTACGTGTGCTGATATGATTTAAACATTTATTAAAATAAATCAATCACTGGTCACGTTTGATGATGACGGGCTGTCAGGGTTTGAATGTGTACCAAAACTAAAATGATCTTGTAATTTTTTCTTGTGTTTTAAAAGTTTTAGTGTCACTTCTCCACAACATTTCTTTTATTATGAAAATTTCTTTTTCATTCATTTCTTTTTATTATTCAGTTCACAATTTTGCTTTTAATTACAAAACAATCAAAACCACTAAAATCCCTTTCAAAATGTATATTTTGTAATGGCATTTTACAATATTACCATTTTTACTGCATTTCTGATCAAATAAAAGCAGCCTTGGTGAATATTTCGCATCAAAAATATTTAAAAAGATTTTTTCAAAAGTTTCACACATGTATATAATAAACAAAGATGCATAGATTTTGATTTCCTCATTGATTTGATTGTCGCTGCACGAAGCACTGCTCAAATCTAAGGACGTCTCTGAGTGTGAGTGCACAAGAATGAGGACAGCAGTGCTGCATGAACAGAACAAACGTTTAATAAGGAACACAAAGCTTTTAAAACAGTTTGAGGAACACGAGTGTAAAACATGATAAAACAGGTGTGTGGGTCAGACCAGCCTGAGCTTGAGCATGGTCCTCCAGCGGTCCTTCAGGTTGACGGCGGTGCGTCCGGTGAAGGGGAAGGAGGAGCGGATCTTCTCCCAGTGTCCCGCGCCGAAGCGCCGCACTCCCTCCTTCAGCCACTCCGACTCCTGCACCGTCCACATCTGACACACACACACACACACACATTAGTGCACGCTCACACACACACACACACACACACACAGGAGCGGCGGACGGACACATACACACCTTCCTGCTGTACTTCTTACTGGACCGGCCTGAAACAGAGACAGAAGCAGAACCGTGAGCATGTGATCACAGGAGCGGTTTATGTGTGTGATATGATATCCTCTATGATAATATTATAATTGATGTGGAAGCTGACATTATCGAGTCACTCATTGTGCACAAATACAAACGTGCTGCTTCCACTGCATGATTACAGTACAGTGACTACAATCAAATTCAAAATATGGAGCAAAAATGTCCCACACAAGTTGTCTTATTTCTATAAGAAATGGTTTAGCAATATCACACAAGCAAGAGTGATGTTTTTCCCTGATATATCAGCGCAACTGCACAAGTACGACATATATTTTATACAATTCAATAAGTTCATATTGTTTTAAGTTACATTTTAAGGACGTTTTCTGTCAATTTTGCTGTATTTCACCAATGAAAACAGATCCAAACAATTTTCAATATTCAAAACACTATTTTTAAAATAATCTCCTGGCATTATTTGGTAGCACTTTATTTTACGATGTCCTTTTTGCAATTTTTTTATGTTACATGCACTTACTATTATAATAATAAATTATGCATAATTACATGCAAGTAACCCTAAGCCAAACATCCTATAATAAGTACATGTAGTTAATTACTATTACTCAGGACTTAAACGTATAATTACACTGTAACAAGGACACCTTTAAATAAAGTCTAACCCATTATTAATGAAACTGTAATTGCACTGTAAATACATTTAATTGCTGCTTCAGGTGCAGGTGTTGATACTGATTTCATTTGATTAGTAATAGTCTAGTGACTTGAAAGTATCTTCTTATAACATAAAAGAAGATGCATACTTCTAATAAGATTAGAAAACACGTCCTTATACAGGTAAACTTCCCCTGTAAATCAGTTTAAGGTGGCAAATACAGTATCAGTTCATTTTTATTTGAGCACTGCACAGAATAAGAAGAAAACAACACAAAACACACTATATTATCAAAATATCACCAGAGAACACTGTCTAATCATCATTAGCAATGATAATTATTGATATCAGTATGGCTCAGCCCCAGACGCCGTGTGTGTGTGTGTGTGTGTGTGTGTGTGTGTGTGTGTGTGTGTGTGTGTGTGTGTGTGTGTGTGTGTGTGTGTGTGTGTGTGTATGTGTATACCTGAAGTGGCGCTGAACAGTGACTCCTCGTCGCTCCAGTTCTCATGTGTCCCGGACACGTCCTGCCATCTGGCCCTGAGACAGACACACTGGGTTAGTCCGTGTCAAACACACACACACACACAGGCGCGCGCGCTCCAGTCACACGGACCTCCTCCTCCTGTGAACTGCAGGAGACGAGCTGTGATCCTCAGACTCACTGGACACTGTCACACTCCTGCGGAGGAAGACATACGTCACACACGGCCCATCAGAGCCGTGAGGAGGGGGATGTACGGTCAGAAACACACCTGTTCTGCTCCTGAGTGTCTGCGGCTGAGCGTCTGCTGCTGGGACGAGCAGGAGTCGAGTGCTGCACGGATGAACCTCCATCCTCCACCTCCATCACACACTCAGACTCACTGAAACACACACACACACACACACACAGACAGTTACTCAATTCAACACTCGACAGGCAAAACCACTTGACATGTCTTCTTTCAGACTAAAGGAAAGAAAACATCCAAAACTCACATTTGCATTTGTAGATTTCAATGTTAATGTCAATAGCTTTAAAGGCTGTGAGTTGTTGTGTTTTTACTAATGCTGTTCATGATTGAGCTTTAATGGTTTGAAACCAAATCTTCCTTTAAATTGACAGAGAAATCAAGATGTTGTTCATCACATGACGACACACACATACACACAGCAGCACTTCTCTACAGTGCAGTGTCAGTGTGTGAGTGACAGGTGTCCTGTACCTGCTCTGGTCCTGTGTGTCTCTGTCTGAGCGTCTGACGGGTGCAGGGCTGCTGGGACGAGCAGGAGTCGAGATCTCCGCTGATTCACCCACACTGAAACACACACACACATTGCAGTCAGCAATGAAAACAGCTACATATGAAGTAGGGCAGGGAAAAAAAAAAGTCCCAGTCCTCACCTGTGATCGCTCTTCTGCTGCTGCTGTTGTTTGTGTCTGGATGAGCGTCTGCTGGACAGAGGAGGAGACGCGGCGTGATCCTCAGACTCCACATCACTGGACAGGATGATCCTGCAGGAGACAGCGCTCAGTGACAGACTTGACACACACACACGTCTGAGGATGAGGATGATACAGAGAGAGATGAAGGCACCTGTGTTTTTTGTGTGTCTCTCTGACGGCCGGAGAGCTGCTGCTGCTGCTGGGACGAGCGGGAGTGGAGACCTGAGCTGATGAACACTGCACCTCCATCATCACACACTCAGACTCACTGAAACACACAAAGACGTAAACGTGAAATCACAGTACTAGTATTTACAGCTGTCTGAATCTCGTAGCTTTCACTCATTAAACCACAGAGAGTCATTAAAGCTTCTCTTCTGTTGACAACAGATTCATCAGCCACTCTTCATTACTAATCTAGGACCATGCAATCTAGCACATGTTGTGTGAACTGAATCACGAGCTGCTCGTGTGTAACTGAACACAGTGCAGCACTTTGAGAGGAATACGACTGTCCTGTGAGAGCGCAGTCCATCAGAAACACCTCTCATCAAACCAGCTTCTCCATTCACTCTGATTCTCCAAGTGAACGGCTGCCTGCAGACTAGTGAACGCATGCACAATGAATTTTGTGAGCGGCTTTAGGCTTACAGTGCTTTTGGGAAGTGTAGCTCAGTGTTGTTCCTTGTGGCACTTATAAACACTATTTAATAGAGAATTATACAGGCTAAACGTGAACCATGTCTGATCGCACAAACATATGGTAGTATGAAGAGCTCCAATGCGGAGCAGCACTAATGCGCTTCTTTGCCTGTCACAAGTGCAGCATTACAGCAAAACTCACTCCATAATGAAAAGATTGGCCTAGTTGATGTGTGTGAAACACCTTCTGTCCTGCATCTGTCCAGCTGTTTCCCGAGGCTTTTCACATTATTAGCACTGTGTTTGAATGATGGGTTTCATTCGTCTGAATACATCCACTGGACAATGAACACCAGTGTCATTAACCTCATTAAGACTGAACAAGAAGCTGTACTAACAGTTGATCAGATGCTGATGCTATGAGTGTGAGCTCCTGTGAGTTCCAGTCCTCACCTGTGATCACTCTTCTTCTGCTGCTGCTGTTGTTTGTGTCTGGATGAGCGTCTGCTGGACGGAGGAGACGCGGCGTGATCCTCAGACTCCACATCACTGGACAGAACGATCCTGCAGATCACACAGGTCCATCATTATCCCTGTGACCTTACAGCTGGATCTGAACTCTCTCCATAGCGGAGCTTCCAGAACTGATCCTGACATAACCTCTAGATCTCTCTGTGAAGCTGCTTCAATGCAGTCTGTACTTGATTTCCTACGGTTAAGCTTCTCAAAGGGTAAAACACGTTATAAAACAAGGGCTGTGAATCAATCCCACAAACAAGCGATTCCTCGATTCAGAGGCTTTGGGAATTGAGAGTTGATTCCACAGATTCAATCAAAGGGAATCAACTCTTCTCTTTGTACAGTAAAAAAAAAAAAAAAAAAAATACATAACTGATTGAAGAAGGGGGTCTCGAAAATGGCCAAAATTTTTTTTTACTAACTTAATAATCTTAAAGGGTTACTCCACCCCAAAATGAAAATTTTGTCATTAATCACTTACCCCCATGTCGTTCCAAACCCGTAAAAGCTTTGTTCGTCTTCGGAACACAATTTAAGATATTTTAGATGAAAACCAGGAGGCTTGTGACTGTCCCATTGACTGTAAATTACACTGTCAAGACCCAGAAAAGTGTGAAAAACATAGACATAGAATACGTATCCTTGTGTTGCGGCTGATACAGAAGAGCGTACGCTGCTTGTGTTCAGTGGATACTCTCCAAAATGGCGCTACGCTGACACAGAGAGACAGAGAGGAGACGAATTGTTGAATAAACTCATTTTCTTTGCGTACAAAAAGTGTTCTCGTTGCTTCATAAACTTCAGATTGAACCACTGATGACAGATGGACTATTCTGACGATGTTTTTCATATTTTTCTGGGCCTTGACAGTGGTAACTACTTGGGAGTCAATGGGACAGTCACAAGCCTCCCGGTTTTCATCTAAAATATCTAAAATTGTGTTCCGAAGACGAACAAAGCTTTTACGGGTTTGGACGACATGGGGGTAAGTGATTAATGACAAAATTTTCATTTTGGGGTGGAGTATCCCTTCAAGTTAAATTGTGCTTTGTTGGTCTAACGTCTGCTAGAATGTTAAAAAAAAAAAAAAAAAAGTTCAGTGTTAAGTAAATATTTTTAAATTGTTGTTTTGTAATTTATTTTTTCTTTGAAAAGCAAGACAAAACTGTAAAAAGCAGATTTCGGCTATTTAATTTATGCAATGTTGACAAAATTGGCAAAATACATGGGGGAAACCGTGCTCAGTGTTCAGTGTTCGGCCCAGTGTTTCATTTTGTTCAACTTTGGCCAAAAATGTTCATTTCAGTACATCCCTACTAAGTTTTACAACTTTCCAACATTAACGTTTTGTGCTCAAAATACACAATACAGACACTGATGCAAAAGCATATGAAAGGTTAAAAAGGTCTTATTAACTTCATGATGATTGAGCATTACATGGCATAAATGGCTGATGCTGGACAAAAGGGAAAGTTTTGGGCGCTATGGTTTTAGTAGGGGTGTCACCAACTAAACTGGATTTACATCGTCGAATCAGAATTGCTGAATCTTGCTGATAGTTGACATAGTCGAATCGTGTTTGGGGTAAAAATACATTACCAAGAGTCAAGTAGTCAGACATTTGACAGTCATAACTACTGACGTTAACACACAGGGAAAATGTGTAACGGACGCCTTGCAGATACAAACGGGGTAAATAGTGTTTTATGTTTTGATTTAAATACAGTTAACATCAGCCGGCCGCATATCATGTTGTTTATTACTGATCAGAGCTGATGAAACCGGAGATTTGCACTAAATAAAATCAAATAATCCACACATAAGATGAAATCAACAGATGCAAGAAGTATTTGATGAAGCCTGTACGCACACATAAAACTCCATGCGATCGCATAAATATGAGCTGCTGTGAAAACTGCTCTAACACAGCTAGTTTTATCCAGGCCCGGCTCCAGAATTAAATACTGCGGGTGCCGCTGACAGAAAGTGTGCTGTAGCCTCAATTCACATACATTTTCATGTGTGTTTTTGTCCCGTCCATTGCTCTTCTGAGTGTGAATCCCACATATACTGTATATTCGGAGGTTTGATTCGCTCCAGAGCGCAAACACAAGTACGCATTGGATAGTTTGCCAGATCAGTTTTGCCAATATGATATAGTGAACAGATAATATCTTGAGTTTTTACTTAGGTGCACAGCCACAGGATCGGCGCCTATATGTTCACAGCACGCAAAAATCAAGTAAGAACCAGCTGAAATACCTGATAAAAATCCTACCTGATAAAAAACAAAAAAAACAAAAAAACACAGTCTTCCACTCTGTCTGTGTCAGTTTGAGTCTTGCTAAAGATTTAAATCCCTGCCACCAAGATCACAGATTATGGAAAGTGAAACTTAAATCTATAGGGGTGGTTGGATTTATTCACGCACATTAAAATATTTATTTAAAGCTTCCTTCTTTTCAGATTCTTATTTACAGCATTATCTTAATAGGCTGTATATTAACTTATTGGGAGAAATTGGTAGATCTATGTGAAATCAGACATTGAGACTGATATAACACACACACACACACACACACATACATATTCACATACATATATATATATATATATATATATATATATATATATAGACAGAACGCACCGGTTGTGTTTCTGCGTTTCTGAGCGTCTGCTGTGACGAGAGGGAGTGCAGATCTGAGCTGATGAACTCTCACTAAAACACACACACACACACACTGTGGTCAGAGACTGGACATCAATTCATCATCCATAACACATATGCTTGTGCAAAACACAATCATGAAACTATATTTGCCAGTATAACTTCCAATTAACAACCTACTTTGTTTTGTAAAGACATTTAATTAAAAACGTTTTCTCGCACCTTTATACAATACATCAGTATAACAAAAACTGAATGATTTTGGTCTTGAAAACGATCAGCGAGTAAAAACCAACACAATATTGGGATTTCTTTGTTTGATGTTGACATTGGCCACCATCTTCACCTCCGCGGGACAAACTGCCACAGCATTAAGGGCGTGACGTTTGAACAGTGTAATGATATTATAACAGGTCTTAAGTGCAATAAGCTTCATATGATGCCAAGTTAATTAACCTTCGACCAGAATCACCAGAAAGTATTGTCTTCAGATTCTTCAGGCCTGATAGCTCTGAGGAGGACGATAACAACAACATCAGTTTATTAATATAATATTACTATGACAAAATGTATATTACTACTATGATACAATTAACTAACACTGTAAAGCTGAAAAATGATATTTAATGATACATTTACACTGCAGTATTAAAATCACAACACTTGTAAGCGTTAAACCTCATGTACTGAAACGGTTTTAATATTTCAGTATCGATGTGTGTGGAGAACACCAAATATAACACGTGTTGTGTGTTTACTGTCTTCATGTTTAATCAGTCAAAGCGTTTCTGTCATCAGTTCTTCTGCGAGTATGAATCTGGCATCCAGTATGAATAAAACAGATATTGCATGCGTTTATAGTGCTAAATAATGGTCAATCTGTCCTATTTGGGGTAAAAACTGGAAAAATAACACTTCTCTCTAAAGAAATCTGAAGTAAACATATGTAAGTTATTCTCCAGTGTTTTACCAGCTCATGAAGTTTTCATGAATGTAAATATACACCTCACTGTCATGCTCTGCCATTGTTACATTTATCTTTCAAAAGAAATCTATAATGTTATGCCCTTAAAGTTGTGACATTTGTTCCCAGCGGTATTGAAAATGGTCTTGAATATCAATATTTTTCAGGTTGTAGTATCAAAGAGATTTCAGAGACATGAAAGCACTACACAGACTGATATGTGACGGGCCGCACCTGTTGTGTTTGTGTGAGCGTCTGCTGTGACGAGCGGGAGTGCAGATCTGAGCTGATGAACTCTCACTGAAACACACACACACACACACACACACCGCAGTCAGACACTGGACACATAAGGACATGATCTGTCATGTGACCTGCTGCTGAACCTGTTGTGGTTCTGTGGGGATGTGTGTCTGACAGGCGGAGGGCTGCTGGGACGTGTCTGGACCTCAGGATCGTCTGAGTCTGGGCCGCTGGGAACGACGATCCTGAAACACACGCAGACTTTAGAGAAGAGCTCACAACACAAGAGAGAGCAGAACAATAACAGCAGCTACAGCCAGAGCGCTCGGACGGATTCTGACCGGCTCTCAGTGTTTTAATCGTTCTGGAGGCGCTATCGTTTCTCTGTGTGGTTATGGTTATTAGGAGTGGGATGATAAATTGTCTTGTCATAGCACTTGCATTTTATTGCTCTTTTGTGTTTTGATTGCTTCTATCGTCCTCATTTGTAAGTTGCTTTGGATAAAAGCATCTGCTAAATGACTAAATGCAAATGTACTTGCCCCCCGTCTTTTATGACGTGAGATTAATGTAAACACAGCCACTTGTAATTCACTTCAACCCTTTTGAACTGTATGAATGATTATTTTTAGGGGTGTTCCTGACTAAGGATTGTCATAGTTGAATCTTGTTGAGAGTTGAATCATATGTTTGGGGTCAGGGGGAAAAATACATTACATTCTACAGCCATAATAACTGACGTTAACACACAGGGAAAGAGTGTAACGGACGATCAGCCTCCTCCTATCCAAGCATCGAATCATTGACTATTCGGGGTCACACCTAATTATTTTACGTCCAAGTGGTGTGTGTAAGGAACGGGAAGCACGCAGACTCATCTGCTGTTCAAAACTGAGCTCAGAATCGACTCCAGAGAACCGCGTGCATTCAGAAAACCACAGGATCGATCTATCGCCGGTTATAGCTGGACTGTCAGTGACCTGTGAGTCGAGCTGATCTGCGTCTCCTCCTCCTCCTCCTCTTCTTCACTGAGCTGGCTGTCGTCCTCCTGCACCAGGCGTGAGATGGTCATGCCAGCGTATGGCGGCTGGCTCTCTGTGTCCAGGGGCGTCTCGGACAGGGCCAGGTGCAGCTCGGGGCCGGCCGGCTCGGGGCTCTCCTCCTCCAGCTCCTGCTGCAGCTGCGTGAAGGAGACGCTGACGCCGTAGCGTTCGCTCAGCACGCCGTACACCTGCTGCAGACTGTGCAGACTCAGACGCGCTGCAGGACGCGCAGACACCACGCTAACACACACACACGAGAAACAAGAGCAGACACGCCTCACATTTATACACTAGCACAGGATCTGCTCATCGGTGTTACAACTAACACCAGTCACGTAATCAGATTACTTTTCAAGTAACTAGTAAAGCAATGCAAGAAAACTTCTTCAAAGTTACTTCTTCAAATAAGTCACAACAGTACTCTGTTTCCCATGTCTTGTCTGACAGCTCTCCTGTCCCCGTGCCGAGAGAAATCAGGAGTGAGTGCAGAGACAGAGACACTTCCATCACGCTGAGGCTTATTATTTCACTCTTAGTGCGAAAGGGCCTTTACTATCGCCAAAAATACAACTTTTGGGTTTTCTGTTATTAAGAATAAAAATAAACAAGCCCAGCCCAAGAGACAAAAAGTAACACAAAAGTAACGTAATGAATTACTTTCCGTAAAGAGTAACTAAGTAATGCAATTAGTTACTTTTTATGGAGTAACACAATCTTGTAATGCATTACTTTTAAAAGTAACTTTCCCCAACGCTGGTATTCGTATTTCCATATTAAGCTTTTTTATTTTAAATTTTGTCTAAGGATAGTAATTTTATGTGCTTGAGTCTTTTTATTCGTTTTTTTCTTTTTCTTTAAATAACTCCATTAAGATTTATTTTTTATTTCAGTTTTAGTAATTTTTGTATTAAGTTACCAAGACAGCATTTCTAATTTTCATTTAGGTTTTTTAACTTTACGCTTGTTTGTTTTTTCGTCTAATATTTTTATATTTTTATTTCATTTCACAGATGAATGCACAGGAATGAACAGGTTTTTACTTTCATAGCTTCAAAGCTTTAGTAACTGTGCTTTTCTCAAATCATTAGTTATTGCTTGTATTTATATTTTGAGTTAGCTTTTTTATATTTCAAGTTATTTTAATTGCAGTTTGAGCTTTAGTCATTTAGTTATGTGCTTTTCTTTTCTATTGTTTTCTATTCATTTTATCACAATTTAAATTTCAACTTTTTTCAGTTAGTTGCCAAGGCAGCATTTTTAATGTTTCCTTTAAGTTTTTAAGTGGTAATTTACTATTATTAATATATTATTGTAGAGTTTATTAATATTTTCAATGGACTTTTCTGTTTATGTCATATAAAATATATATAATTGTATATTGACATATTTTATATGAATAATAACATTTATATATAATTGTAACATTTAATATTATTATTTAGTATTTGTGTACTATTTTTAGATGCTAAGGCAACATTTATAATGATCATTTAAGTTTTAAATATTACTTTAGCATTATTTATGTACTATTATAGCATGCATTAAGATTTCAAAATAGTTTTTATTTTTATGTTCAGTTTTCATTTAATTTTTTTATATTATAACAAAATGTCCACATTATAATAAAACATTTTAGCACTTTTCTTTAGTTTTGAGGGTTTTTTTTTGTAATTCTATTTAGCTTTCACTACCCTATTTGTCTAGATTTAATCTCAGTTTTAGTAATTTTATCAAGTCAACTTGAACTTATTGAATTTCAGTTAATTCTCAAAGCAACTTTTCTCAGTTTTTTCACGTTTCACATACAGTATTTATCTTTATCTTTCCACCAGCTGTATTTGAATGAGTAGTAGTGTTTTCAGTAACAGCACTAGTTCAGTCTGACTCGTGCTGTGTGTGTGTGTGTGTGTGTGTGTGTGTGTGTGTGTGTTTACCCATGATCCTCTGCAGCAGTGCTGGTCTTCTGTCTGTCCTGTGAGGATGAGGTGACGGGCTCAGACCTGACGCCGGGGTGTCCGGAGCGCTTCAGCATCTGCACACACACACACACACACACACACACACAGAGTGAGGAGAGGCAGGAGCGTCTGAGGCGGGCGAGATGAGGCGAGTGAGGCGCACCTGCAGGAGGAAGGGCTCGGGCACACGGTACAGCCGCTCGATGAAGTCCAGCATGTCCTGCTTGAAGTCTGCGTATGAGCTGAGCTGCAGCACGGAGTGAGAGGAGCGCCGGCGCCGGATCAGGCTCAGCAGCAGCTTCTTCTGCACACACACACACACACACACACACACACACACACACACACAGAGACGTCACAGACCGGAGACACAGCAGCACACAGGAGCTCCGTCAGCTCCTCACCTTCCCGGCCGAGTCTGCGGCGTCGCTGAAGTGTGTGAGCAGCACCTCCTCGGCCCTCACGAACTCCCCGCTGCGGATGCACACCATGATCAGCTGCACAGAGGCAGAGAGACACGGTCAGCGCTGGGCTCCGCACGGACACCAAATCAACACATTTTGCCACTAAATTTTGTGAGCGGTCACAATGGCTGCTATTTCTGTTGTACATGAGAAACATCAAATGGCAAACTAAACAAATGCATTACGAAACCGCACTGTTATTGCCGCGCAAATATTATTATTACGTTATTCATTTCAGGATTTGTACAACCTTCTGAGAGAGAGCAAGTCAAGCACTTTTTAAATGACTCAAGAATTCACACGACTGTTTTCAGCTCTTTAGAGCTCTAAAAAATGATCCAAATTAAATGTTATTTTAATGGGATGACCAAAATATTGTTTGTGGTAAACAAACACTTATGTAAAATTTTAAAAATACATCAAATCAGCATTATAACCAGTAGATGGCAGCAGAGGAGCACTTATTGGCTTATCAGTCATTCATTTCTATGTTTTGTTTTATATTTTAAAATGATAAATTCACTATTATAAAATATCAAATCATCAATACATCAAATTTTGTCAAAGTTTAGCACTTTGTTGTGTATGAAGTAAGAAAAGTCACAAAACTTTTCTTCAATTTGCGACCGACTCACACACAAAGAGCGATGCATCTATAGTCACTGAAGTTAGTTCTATAGAAGAGGAATGCGGCTCGTTTAATAAAAGAAGAAGTTTGAGACACAAGTTTTCGGTGTGGATGGGGGGTGTCTGACCGTCTCGACGATGGCCTGCTTGACGCGCTCCTGCTCGCGCTGGGGGACGCTCATGTCCCGGCAGATGCTCTCCAGAACGCTCAGGGCCGACTCCAGAGGGGTCTTGGGCTCCTCAAACGTCAGATCTGCAGCACAAACACCCATCAGCACCGCAGATACAGTCACACTCACCAGGTCACAGGTCATCACTAGATGCCGACTGAACTTTTCTACACAAAATTCAACAATTCTTTTAACTCTACATCTACAAAACGATGAATAAAGAATGTGTGTCATTGTGTTTTTGATTTTTTCTTCTTTTATTTAATGTCATGTAAACTGAATCTTTATATATTTTATGGTAATTATACAATAATATAATAATTAACTACATTTTTAATTTAATGTAATTATACAATAATATAATATTTTGTATATGTAACAGTGTTATTGTACAGTAAAAGTGTTCATTTTATTGATTTTAACAAATATTCCGTCAATACAGACGCTGTATATCTATAGTCTTTGGCTGTGTTCATTGCATCCGAGACGTTTTCTCGCTGACGCCCCAAACTCTGAAAGAAACCAGCTCAGTGTATCCCATCATGCATCATGTTCTGGAAATAAATTTGTGAGGTCACAAAAACCTTTCCGATGTAAGTTAAATATTAATATAATAATTAGATGCATATCATTTGGTAGGAAAACAAAGTGTTGCAAAGATGAGTAGCGATGATATTTATTTATTTCGCTCAACATTTGCAACTTTTCATCACTTGATTAGAAGCACCACAAATTAAATGATGTCATCTGTTACACTGAACAGACATTTAGAAGTTCATTTAAATATGTAAAGTATTTAGAATGAAAATAAAGCTATGTAAACACTTGTATTTTTCCAACACTATCCTCTGGTTTCAGAGACCAGGCTTAAGTCTGAGTCGCGCGTCACTTCCGCTCGCGGACTCACCGAGCTTGTCTCCGTTGTTGACTCTGGAGAGGAACTGCATGCAGCGCAGCTGGACGATCATGTCGCTGTGTCCGTCCACGGGTCTGACCACCAGATCTGACACGACACACAGCGACATCGTGTTAGCACACACACACACACACACACACACACACACACACACACACACACACACACACACACACACACACACACACACACCTCTGACGGGGTCGCGCGCTAATGCTAATGCTAAGCGCTAGCGCGCGCGGATGTAAACAGACAGTGACTCACGCTCGATGAGGCTGCTGAAGTGTGTGAAGGCGGTGTAGTCCGCGTCTCTGAAGGCGCTCAGCGCTTTGAACACGTAGTAGTCGAAGCTCCATCGGTTGATGACCTGCTCGTCGCTCAGAGAGCGCGCTTTACTCGAGGACTCGCTCATTCTGACCGGAGTTATCTGTGAACGCGCGCTTCCCGCCGCCGCGCTGCTCGGACTGCGGCAGGGGGCGGGGCGCAGCGGCAGGCGTCGCCTCTGATTGGACAGAGCGGAGTCGACGTCATCAGCGGCCTTACATGAGGACTGCTATCATTCTATTTTTTTTTTTTTTTTTTATTCCAAATAATATATTTGACAAACTTGGTGGCCTATCTTTCTTACTAAAGTGTGACTTATTGCCTGGAAATTTGAAATAAATGCTGTTCTTCTGAACTTTCTCTTCATCTGTGAATCCTGAAAAATAAAATGCGTCAGTTTCCACACAAATAGTGTGCTGTTTTCAACATTGATAATAATCAGAAATGTTTCTTGAACAGCAAATCAGCATATTAGAATGATTTCTGAAGGATCATGTGACACTGAAGACTGGAGTAATGATGCTGAATTCAGCTTTACATCACAGGAATAAATTAGAGTTTAACAGATATTCACACAGAAAACATTTAAATATTACTATGATATTTATTAATATATTTTAAGTTGTAATAATATTTCACAAAGTTAGTGTTTTATTAGATTTTTAATCAAATAAATGCAGCCCTGATGAGCAGAGGAGACTTTTAATAAACATTAAAAATCTTATTGACCCTAAACTCTTGAACGCTAGTGTATATTTATAGTAATGTAATATTTGACTACTTTTTGATTACTTTTCTACATTTCTAACGAATGTATTCAACTGTTAATCACTTTGAAACATGTAAAGCAGGCCGGGTTAATCTCACAGTAGTGCTCAACACTGATTACTGTCAGACTTTCACAATCCTTCATCACTCGAATTAAGACTATAATAATGTCATTTTAAAACACAGCCACCACAAAATCAGACTTTAGCAGCTCTTTTTACTTTGAGATCAATCTGAGGTTAAATACAGATTTCAGCATAAGATAGTTTTTAGATTTGAAATGAAATCTCTGCTATGACCAGAAACACTGGTATCTTTTAAAATCTCTTAGAAATAAAACATATGCACAAACCCAGATAGGAAATATGTCAGTTATCGAATAAACATGTGTCATATTCTGTGTCCTAAACTCCTGAAACACTGGTGTCTCATATTTTAAACCAGTCAATGCAGTTAATAAAAGAAATCAATCATATCTGTGTGTGTGTGTGTGAAAATATTCAGATGTAACCCCCTTTGTAATCTTTTAACATTTTCAGAAGTAACTTTAATTTAATTACACATTTTCTCAGTAAGTGTAACAGATTACAGTTACATTTATTTTTTAATTAAATTACGTAATTGTGACCCTGGAGCACAAAACCAGTCATAAGGGTCAGTGTTTTGAAATTGAGATTTATGAAAGCTGAATGAATAATCTTTCCATTGATGTATGGTTTGTTAGGATAGGACAATATTTGTCTGAGATACAACTATTTGAAAATCTGGAATCTGAGGGTGCAAAAAAATCTAAATATTGAGAAAATCACCTTTAAAGTTGTCCAAATGAAGTTATTAGCAATGCATATTACTAATCAAAAATTAAGTTTTGATATATTTATGCTAGGAAATTCACTGTCATTAATTTTTGGGATAAAAGAAAAATGGATAATTTTGACCCATACAATGTATTGTTGGCTATTGCTACAAATATACCTGTGCTACTTATGACTGCTTTTGTGCTCCAGGGTCACAATTCTGTTAAATGTAACTAGTTACCAGTGTTGGGGAAAGTTACTTTTAAAAGTAATGCATTACAATATTGCGTTACTCCCTAAAAAAGTAACTAATTGCGTTACTTAGTTACTTTTTATGGAAAGTAATGCGTTACAGTACTTTTGCATTACTTTCGCGTTACTTTTTAAATATGAGCAGGGCTTGATTGTTTGTTTTTCATATAAAAAGTTCTATTTATAGTAAATGTAAAAACCCTTTCACACCAAAAATTGTAATGAATAAACCTCAGGCTGAAGGAAAAGTAAATTCACATCTGTACAGTAGAACGCAGGAGAAGAAGGTTCAACACTCTTCAGCAATTAAAAAACAATGAAGCACAATTGTTAGTTTATCTAAAGTCATTTTGCTTATTAGTATGGTTGAACTGGATCATCAAAGGTCAGCAGCAAAGACATTGGTTAATAATAATGGGATTAGATACATTTGTGTTATTTAACATATTTAATTATTGTAGGTTTGCATCATATTCTGAGTTTGCATTTCACTGTTTTATTTCATTTTGATGAATACTAAATCTGTTTTTTTTTTTTTTTGCGAGTGAGATGAATTAATGGACATTCACATTTAGTCTAGAACTACAGTAATGTCATGTTCACACACAACGCCTCTGTACTTCCGATTTCTCCCAACATGGGGACAGGAGACTTGTCAGTCAATAAATGGGAAAAAGCAACTGGTGTTACTTTTTTTGAAAAAAGTAACTCAGATATTTTCTTGTAAATTAAAAAGTAATGCGTTACTTTACTAGTTACTTGAAAAAAAGTAATCTGATTACGTAACTCGCGTTACTTGTAACCAGTGATGGGAATAACGGCGTTATAAATAAACGGCATTACTAACGGCGTTATTTTTTTCAGTAACGAGTAATCAAATAAATTACTGTTTCCCCCATTACAACGCCGTTACTGTTACTGACAATAAAATGCGGCGTTACTATAATTTATTACAATATTATTAGAAGTGTATTTTTCAGTTCATCTGAATGGATGCGCAGTGTAGCTGTATTTGACGTACCGTAAACTCTAGTGTGAAGGCGCACAGCTCACCGTCGCTTTGTCTCACACACACAAAGAAAGATACAGAGCAAGAGAGTCTTTCATAATAACATGCAGAATTGACGCACTACATGTAAACGATATTCTTTGTTGTATTTTCCTGTCAAAATAACAGAGTTCCTTTAGAATTCTTCAGCTTTTAAGAACTGCCGGGTTCTCGGAGCTAATGCGCAAACGACAATCTCATTGGCTGGCGCTCACCTATTATCATCCCTGTTTTGATTTCAGCAAATCAATTCGAGCGAACGCAGACTACGTGATTAATATTCATGAACCCAGCAGCTTATTAAACCTTAGTGTGTTTTATATTGTTATTAGTAGTAAAATTCGTAGTAGTTTTGTTATCTAATAAATTTTTCCCCCTTTTTTTATAGAAACACTAAATGACAAACAACATCTTAAGCACCACCACTAGTCCTAAGTTCAGTCAACATGACAAATATGCATTCATACTTGTTTATTCTAATTACTGAAGTTCTATCATCATATAATGCTAAATTATCATAATATCATATTATAATGCTTGACTGACTGATGCTAAGTGTCAGTAGATAAATAGTGTAGATTAATGTACAATGTTTTATAATAATAATTTATTCTATTTAGTGTCCATTTTATTAATTTAACATATTTAATATTGGGGGCATCCAAGTTATTTGACATTTGAACTTTTTTTTTTTAAAGTAACGCAATAGTTACTTTCCCTGGTAATTAGTTACTTTTATAATGATGTAACTCAGTTACTAACCCAGTTACTATTAGTGAGAAGTAACAAGTAACTATAATTAATTACTTTTTTAAAGTAATGTGCCCAACACTGCTTGTAACGCGTTACTCCCCAACAATGGTAACGAATTACAAATACTCACGACGCGTTTCTGTAATTAACTAGTTTTTTTAATCAGAAATTGTACTTTTTTGACTAGTTTAAAACTGTGTACTTTCAGGCTACTTTTACTACATTTTAAGTGACGTATCTGTTTTTTGACTCCTCCGTTTGTGGTCGTTAGTCGCTTGTTCTGTCCATCAGTAGTGTTATTATTTCAGTCCGCTGTGTCAAACACTGAAACTGTCCTCAGGCTGATCGGATGGGTGGAGGACGCAGATGTTTGAACAAAATCAGTGCCACGTCTGAAGAAGGGCGGAGCGAACGAGACGCGACGCGACGCCCTTCATCATCCTTCACATTTATTACACCGGACTGTGAGCCGCGTCAGCTCTGCTGAAGCACATCAGAGCTTCAACTCTTCAGCAAAAGTGACTCTGAGCCTGTATCTCGTTGCTCTCGGGACTCTGAGCTGCACATGCGCGGGTTTGTGAAGAACTGAAGTTGTCGAGCGAACCGAGCGAGTTTCTGAAGAGTAAAGGAATGAGAGGACGCGCCGCTCGCTGAGCATCGGGACGCAGGGAACAACGATGGCCGCGAAGAACAGAAACAAGAGCAGCTCGCAGCCGAATAACAGCGACAAAGCGCTGGCGAGCGCGCAGCCCGAGGACGCGCCGAAGAGCAGGAGCCCGAGAGCCGCGCGAGCGGAGAGTAACGCGTCGGGCTCGCTGATGAACCTCGCGTCCACGCTGTGTTATCTGGGCTTCGTGGCTGGGACCGTGATCGCGTCCGTGTGCTTCTATCAGGAGCTGTGCGACATCAGACGCGCGAGCTCCAGACACCAGGAGAGCGTCCAGGAGAGCGCAGACGCGCTGCGGCAGGTCAGTCCACAGCGCGCGTCAAACTCCCCGAAACAAGCGCTTCTGTGACGATAAACCTGCTCTAAAAGCCTTCAGATGCTGTCTTTGATGTTCCCTGAAGAACTTCCTCTTTCTTTTAGACGCATAACTTTGTGTGCGCGTTGAAAAGGCGAGCCCGGTCTCATTAAAGTGCGTATAAATAACAAATAAAATCAAAAATTGACTTTGGCGTGCATATGATACGCATCTACCCCGAAACCCTAATTCTATCCATCGCGTAGTATATAACTTACACGACAAAGTCCATTTTTGCGTATCAATACGAGTTTTTGTTTTTATTAGTTATTTATACGCACTTTAATGAGACCGGGCTGGAAAGGCAGGATATTTATGATTTATTTATGATATATATGATTTAATGTAAGTGTGGCTTGTGATTACATGAAGTTCACATGAACAGTGCTGCGGCCCTCATCTGGACGATGTGGTGGTCTCTGATTGGCTGACAGGACTGATGTGATTTACTCCTTCAGGATTCTCCAGTTTACAGCAGTCTCAGAATCACACTTCATTCACCCCTCCATGAGGTTCAGATGAAGGAACCACACACACACACACACACTAAACACTGATTGAAGTGACAGAGCAGACCTGTTTCACACACTTCAGCAGCTTCTTTACTCTTCTTTTGTCCTGCTGAAGATAGTTTCTCATGCACCACAAGGCAGATCATCTCTGCTGCGGCCTGCAGCTGATCAGAGTGCTCTGAGGCGATGAATGAAGGAGACGAGGCCGTTCTCTGAGAGAGGTTTGATCTGAGCTGTTGTTCTCGCTCTGACTCCTGTAATTGAGCTCTTCAGTTCCAGGAGATCAGGTCCGTCAGGTTTCTGTCAGGTGTGCTCTAGGCACTGCTAAAAACACACAGACTTAAGAAGAAAGTGCTTCTGTCAAACACAAAGGATATTCACCTTTGTGAAAAAGAAGTGTGCTTAATTGTAATGAATGTGCACTTGTAGTGTACTTCAAATCCTAAAAGTACACTTTTGAAACAGTGTACTTGCAGATAATACTCCAATTACTCAAATACTTAAGTGACTTAAAGAGAGACACTTTCATGATATATATACTAAATGATAGTATATTAAAGCACGTGTAAAATAATTGATTGTGTATATATCATATACTGTGTGCATTAATGCACTTGAAATTTCTTCTAAACTTTAGTATACTTGCTTGTACAGTAAAGTAACGAAAGTAAAAAAGTGAAATAACAACAATTAAATTTGGTTTTGGTCAGTACATGATAAACAATTATTTTTTGCACTGTGAAAATTCCTAGTTTGATAGGGTCTGAAATGTAACGCATTGTAAAGTAATTATGTGGCAATTTAACATAAAATGCAAGTAAAAGAATTAAAGATTATCAAATGCTTAAAGATGAAGATTAAACCAGATGTTGAATAATATGGTACTAAATTAGGCCAAAAAGCCTGTTTATAGTGTTGTAAAGTACGCTGGTAATTTAAATAAAAAAAAACAAAACAAAAAAACATTAAAATACATTCTAAATTAAGGCCCTTTAAAAATCATCAAAACAAAATAATTAGCATTTAAATTCAGTTAAAATACATTTAATTATAATCAGACTACTTATTAAAAACACATTGTAGTGTTTAATCAAAACACACTTTAATAGTTGTTGAAATACATTTTAAATATACTAAACTGCAACTTCACTATTAGAAAAAGTGTAATTACAAATATTAATTATATAATAGTGTTAATGTAACTGACATTAAAGTATATTTTAGTTCACATTAATTGCTTTAATTAATTTGGTAAATTAAAATTTGGTAGTACACTAACCATATTTCAAATACAATAGTAGAAGCAATTATGAAAATACAAATACATTTAAGTGGGTCAAAAAATCACTCTTAAGTCCAGCTAATTGCATTTAATATAAATTTAAACTATAATACATTTGAAATCAATTACAAATAATGTGCAGTTATGTTTTTGAAAACATTAGATTTAATTCACACTTAAGTGTACTTTTTAAAAGTATATTATTTGCATAATAAGTACACTTTAAAAAAGTATGCTAAAGTGCACTTCATTTTCGCAAGGACAAACAAAACAAAACAAAGGAATGAATTCTGTTTTACTGCATTCTGTCATCATTTATTCAACTTCAGCTCGTTCCAAACCCACATCTCGTCAGTGCAGTACTGAAGATGTTTGGCAGAAAGTTCATGCTGCTCTTTTCCATGCAATCAAGGTGAAATCTGTCCAAAAATGACAAAAAAAGTGTTCATGTGAGAAATTTAGACCTTAGACATGGACAAGTTTGTGAAGGTTAATGACTTTCAGGAGTGATTTTAGACAGTCTATTCAAAACACACACCAATTGTACATTTTTTTTTCTATTAAATTACAAAAACTTACTCTGATAGACCATTTAGAGCCTTCCTTAGTCTTTATTCACTGGAAATCTTCAGAACGTCACTGAATAATAACTTACCATATATTTGACTAGGAGCTCAACAGTCCCTGGTATGCAAAACATCCTTCAAGACACAAGAAACACACCTTTCTGAGGTGATCTTCTGAAGACCTAAAGGCGTGTTCACACTTGTCATGTTTGGTTCGATTAAAACAAACTGGTGTGATTGCTCTGTTAGTGCGGTTCATTTGAGTGAGTGTGAACACTGCCATCCAAACCCTGGTGCGCACCAAACAAGCGGACCGAGACCGCTAAAAAGATGGGTCTCGGTCCGCTTCCAAACAAATTCTTTAGATTCAGTGTCAAAAATGCCAGTGTGAACGCTAAGCGGACCAGGACCAAATGTATCATTTTCTTTTTTGGTCCGGAACAAATGTGCCAAGAGCACAGAACTACAAGTGTGAACGCACCCTAAGGGCCAGATTTACTAAACAGGGCAAATTAGCACGAGAGCGCAACTCCAAAACAGTACCGATGGGCGTAGAAATTTCTGCAGGTGATTTATTGACAACATGCAAATTAAAGAACACTGATGCAACATCTCATTTACATATCGACCAATGCAATATACCAAGCGCAGCACAAATTAGCGCAAGGATATGTTTGGATTCGGATAAAGTTCTTCTGGCATTCCAGGTAGATTAATGCGTGTGGGAAAAATCCTCTCCCTTCTACCACATGCTCTCTGATCTCTGCAGTGCCTCCTCTAGCAACAATAATTGCAGCCATTTCAAGTGCAAAATAGTTTAAGACATGCTTTTTTGGGCGTTAAATAATGGCACAAATACCAGTAATTTGACAAGCGCAAACATTAGTAAATCTCGTTGCGTGATTCATTTGAACACTCTCCTCCCATAAATTTTGCGTTTGAAAGGGAAACTCCTACAAATGCATATTCAATAAGGTCAGGTGCAAAAATAACGGTGTCCACGCCTTTTCAGCACTAATTCTTCACTGCGCATCTTTAGTAAATCCTGACAATACTATTTTAACGCCAAATGATGGCCCTAAGTGTCTCTGTCCATCTGTGTCTCCAGATCAGGTCTATGCAGGCGTCTCTGGAGGCTCTGGAGAGAGCGGTGCACAGCGTCAGGACTGATCTGGAGCGCACCGGCCGAGCCGCTCAGAAAGGAGAGGACAACACCCGGCGGCTGGAGGACTCACTCCAGAAACTCCAGAGCAAGGTCTCCCAGGAGCTGATGCAGGCCGTCCGGGAGGTGAAGGAGGTGCGGGAGCAGGACAGCTCATCCCTGGAGGAGCGTCTGTCCCAGCTGAGCCACTCCACAGCCGAGTCCTCTGTCCAGCAGAGCCGGTTCCAGAGTGAGCTGCAGGAGCTCAGGGCTCGTCTGGAGCAGCAGGACACTCCGGCGCTCCTCAGGCAGGAGCTGGCGTCCCTCAGCAGCGCCGTGGCCACGCTCAGCACCGCCAGCGAGGTGTCCGAGGGGAACACGGCCGTGCTGCGAGAGCAGATCGCAGCAGTGAGCACCGAGCTGCAGACCAGGAACAGGGAGGTGGCGTCTGTGTCCGAGGAGGTGGAGGCCGTGAGGACGCTGCTGCAGAGCACCGCAGGGAGCCTGAGGGACGAGGTGTCTGCGGCTCGAGCCGGCGCTCAGAGCGCCACGGATCAGATCCAGAGCCTCAGCGACCGGCTAGAGGAGTCCAGCACCGCCCTCCACAGCCTGGAGACGCACACCAGAGACCAGCTGCTCCAGCTGGAGAAACACAGAGAGGACGTGGAGGTCCGGCTGAAGAGTGTGGAGGAGAGCCAGGAAGGCATGGAGTCCTCGCTGATGGAGCAGACCAACAGACTGAACGCTATCGCGGCCAAGCACGAATCCCACCAGCGCTCGCTGGACGACTGCAAGACGACCGCAGAGAAAGAGAGCCAGGCGCTGAGAGACGGACTGGACGGGTTGAGGAGCAGTCTGGAGGAGCTGCAGATCCAAGTATCTGAACGGGATGCTGTTCAAGAGAAAGAAGCAGTCGATGCATTTAAAAATATTAGTTAGTAAGCCTGAGATGAGCTGCAGGAGACAGAAGCTGTCGTTTAGGATGATGGGTGCTGTGGGTGGTGGAAACGTGAAAGCTCTCTATCCGAGCGATGAATGGGTGAACTGCTGTTTCTTCAGTCGACACATAACTGCACTGTAGTTCGTAGCTGCCTCTTATGTTTTCAAGGGCTATTGATCATTCTCTCTCTGAACTCATCACGACTGTAGCTGTTTTCCAATAAAATTATTAAAATGGTTCCACGCTAGTGTTAATGTCTTTACCTTGTCAAATCATCTACAGAACACCTAGAAAGACATGAAATGGGAATGGCAGTTTAACATTTAACATATTTCTATATTTTATGAATGCATTTTTCATATCATTATGTTTGTTTAATTAATCCAGTGGTTCTCAACCAGGCCCACCTCAAGATGACTTAAAACAACTTAAAATAAGACAAAAGAAGTATTCGTCAGCTAAAAATCAACTAGAACAACTGAAATCAAGACATTTTATGATTTTAATACACCCTTTTGTCACTGAAGAACCAAGATTCACACAGTCTTGAAAAACCTGGATACATGACCTAACTTGATTGCAAAAGTATGATTTGTTGACCTGGAAAAGCCGTGTAAATTAATTAGATCTTGCTCAGTTGTTTTCTAGTGTTACTGGTCATCATATTAACCAAAATACAATAGCTGAAGTTTGTAGTTGTTTTCCAATAAAATGTTTTAAACCATTGTGTCAAATGACCAATAAAATACCTAAAATAACATAAAAAATTAGTATTAATATAACTTGATGAGAACATTTCACAATTTTTGAACATTTTTTCATTTTAAAGAGGTCATAAAATGGAAAATCAAAATTTCCTTGATATTTACACATAAATTACAGTAAAAACATACCGTTTCATACCTCAAAGTGAACTACTGAGAGACGGGGTTTTTTTACATGACATGAGAGCATTTCTCACATTAATGTATTTTAATTACATTTATAAATACATTTTCTATATAATTTTGTTTATCAGCAAACATCCAAAAGTGTCTCAAGATGACTTAAAATAATTTAAAACATAAAATATTAAAAGCATTAAAATCAAAACATATTCTTTTAATTCACCCCATTTTTCTAAAATGTCACATACAGCAAAGATTCTCTCAGGAGCAGATGACAAGCAAGGATGATTTGGATGCAAACATGGATCATGGTAATCAAAAAAATGGCCCTGAAATCACCGAATCACTTTCATGACTGTCAGTGACTGCTTGCTATAGAAATTTACGCTGTAAAATAAACCTGTCTGAATCACAGAGTCCATCATGGCAGTGAACTGTTTTGTCACTGACTATTTGTGCATACTGTAGAAAGAAGAAAGAATTACTGTAATTCTGTGATACATGAATACTGCCTACACTGTAAAAAATAGAACGGGCTATTTACTTAAAATTATGGTAACAATATTACACTTAATATTTTTGAGTAGTTTTTAAGGCTTGGTTTTTATTTTAATGGAATCTACCTGAATAAATCATGTAAAATCTCCTAAATTAATTAATCTATAACACAATGAATTTAATATAATTTAATTTACTCTCCATATCCAGCCATATGAAAAGCATAATGAGAACTAACAACTACCTCTAAAATAAAACTGCAAAATTGAGCTAATTCTCTTAAAATAATTAGGTAGCCTTCTTTCCTTAATTTTTTTTTTTAGTTTAATTAGTTCCTCAATTCAAGCCTCAAAACTCCTTTAAAAAAAATGAGGAAAACACATCTCTTGGTTTTATTAGTAAAAAGTCCTCAATATTCTCTATACAACACTGAATCACAATTTATTTAATGAAATATACTCATTATTTTTAATTATCACCTTAATTTTTTTTAATGCAATTTACAAGACCCATGATTCATTTTTTACAGTGTAACTGTCTGTAACTTACCTTATAAAACTGATATTTTTGTCAGCAGACTCCAAACACAGCAGCCACAGAAATTATAGTAGTCAACATTTGAAGTGGATCAAAACCTTTAATCAAAGTTGTCCTAAAACCAAAATGCGTTCTTATCTTAGGACAACTTTGATGAACTTTTTTGATCCACTTCAAATGTTGACTACTGTATTTGGAAATAAATCAAATGATCTTTACATTAAAAATATCAACATTTATTTCAAAGACAAACAACAGTCATATTTTCACAAAAACGTTTTAAATGTTCAAAGTTTGTTAGGTTTTAAAATATGAAGCAATAAATGTACTCAGAATAAAGACAGAAGTCTTGGACACTTTCTGCTCGTCAGACCTTATTGAACATGTTCAGATGTGAATGTAATGAACTGCACTGCTGGTTTTTCTGCAGGACGTGAACATGAGAACGGACTTCATCCATGAAAGATCACTGAGAGAATGGCTGCTTAAAGTTAACTGACAAATAACTTGCTCAGGTCCATCATTTGAGCACAGATGACTGGTTTTGATGTGTGATTTCCATTGACTTCTTTTTGGGGTCACTACGTGTTGAAGATTAACCCATTACAGGTTTGCTCAGCTGTACTTGTACACTCCTCCACAGATCACTCCACGTCCTCCTCTTAAACGACTCATTACGTGAATTCACTAGTCAATATCACTTGAACACAGGATCTGGCTTGAGCTTGAGACTTTTGAAACCTGGTCAGATGTGGTTCTTAAAGTCAACATCACACTTACAAAGAGGTGCACTACCAGTCAAAAATTTTTGAACAGTAAGATTTTTTTATTGTTTTTTTTATTTTTATTTTTTTTTTAAAGAAGTCTCTTCTGCTCCCCAAGCCTGCATTTATTTGATCCAAAGTACAGCAAAAAAAAAAAAAAAAGATAAATAAATAAAAAGTACAATTTTGAAATATTTTTATTATTTAAAATAACTGTTTTCTATTAGAATATATTTTAAAATTTCATTTATTCCTGTGATTTCAAAGCTGAATTTTTAGCATCAAACGACTGCTAGTGTACCATGCTTGGTTATTCTTTGATGTACCTTGCATGCAGAACCACGTCAACACCACCATAAATGAGTCTGGCAGTCAATATCATGGCAGATATCATGGTGACGTTCATTTCAGTGTTTCACGGTGTTGCTGTAGTCGTCAGATTTCACGTGGGAGCTCTTGAACAGCTCACAACTGCTCTGTGACTTATGTCAGTGTGTCCCAGATTGTTTGAACATCATGCTCTTTCAGGGCGTCAGCTGGTCGCGTGTCGTCTCGTCTGAATGCTCGCTCGGCTTCTCCTCTCGGCTCATCAGGTCTTCAGCCAGCAGGCCGATCCTCAGCGTCAGGTCGTCCAGTTTGGGCTCGATGATGGCGAAGTCCTGCCTGATGGAGAAGACCTTGGGCTTGAGGTCGCTGGCGAAGGTGGCGGTCTTCAGCAGCTTGGCCTGTCCACTCTCCAGTGCCAGAATGCGCTCGGACAGCTCGCGGTGCACCGCCGAGAGCTGGTGAATGAGTCCGCTAATTTGATCCAGCCGCTGGCTGCTCTTCTCAGCCGAGCTCCTCAGAGCGGAGACGCGGTCGATGCTGCCAGCCAGCAGATCACCAATGCGCCTGACCATCAGCTTCTCCGTCTGAGCCACCTTCTCCTCCAGAGATTGAGTTTGGTTGAGCAGCAGCTCCACCTCGCCCTCCAGCCCAGCCATGCGGCGCACGTCCGTACGGATGGAGGCTAGCCTGGAGGTCACCTCGCTGGAGACCTGCTGCTCCATGCTCTCCATGGCCTGAGAGAGAGTGCTCAGGTTCTGCTGGAGCTGCTGCTGCTGACCCGCGAGACTGGAGAAACGCTCCTGCAGCTGAGACACCTCCACATCTAGAGCCTCCATCTGAGAGACGGGCGGAGCACACTGGACAAGAGAGCACATCAGAGGCTTCAGTCACAAACAAGTCTGATAATGCTTCTAGGAGGAGTATGAAAATTACATACAGGGAGAACTGCTCACAAATCATTAAAGGTGGGGTATGTATTTTTTCAAAAACGCTTTAGAAAACTGAGTCGGGCCAAGTATCAAAATAAACTTGTAGCCAATCAGCAGTAAGGGGCGTGTCTACTCATGATGCAGAGGAGAGAGCACTCATCAGTGCACCTGACGGACATTAGCAGAGCCGAGCTACAACAGAACGACAGAGATGGTGGGTAAAATAACAAAAGAGGAAAATGTCTACGGAACAAAAGAAGGCTTACACCGTGTCTACACCGGACGCCACAGGGTCTGCCTACACTGGACGCGACAAAGCGACCGTTGAAAATCATCTGAAATTTGTGTCAATCCCCCGGTTTCACAGACAAGGCTTAATCTAGTCCCAGACTAAAATGCATGTTTGAGCTGTCTCAACTGAAAATATCTTGCTCTGACATATCTTAAAATATGTCAGTGTCACTGTTCTGTGTCAAGATGCACATCTTTAATGTTTTCTTCTAAGGCATTTTTTTAAAATATGCTTAAATATCTAAATTTAACTAAGGCCTAGTCCTGGCTTAAAGAAACACTCCACTATTTTTGAAAATAGGCTCATTTTCCAACTCCCCAAGAGTTAAACAGTTGAGTTTTACCGTTTTTGAATCCATTCAGCTGATCTCCGGGTCTGGCAGTAGCACTTTTAGCTTAGCTTAGCATAGATCATTGAATCTGATTAGACCATTAGCATCTCACTCAAAAATGACCAAAGAGTTTCGATATTTTTCCCATTTAAAACTTGACACTTCTGTAGTTACATCGTGTACGAAGACTGATGGAAAATGAAAAGTTGCGATTTTTCAATATGGCTAGTAACTATACTCTCATCCCGGTGTAATAATCAAGAAACTTTGCTGCCGTACCATGGGTGCAGCAGGCGCAATGACATTACGCAGCGCCTCAAAATAGTCCCCAGCTATTTCATAACTAGTTACCTAGCTAAAAGTGCTACCGCCAGACCCGGAGATCGGCTGAATGAATTCAAAAATGGTAAAAAACTGTTTAACTCTTGGGGAGTTTGAAAATGAACCTATTTTCACAAATAGTGGAGTGTTCCTTTAAGCTAAGCCCCGTTTGTGAAACCGGGCCAATATGTCATAAATAGAATGCGGCAGAGGTTTACTGTCGGGGATTTGTCATGTGTCGCAGCATCCAGTGTAGATAGCATCACTGATTATAATGAGTTCTATAGCATTTTGTCGCGCCACGCCACTTGTGTCCGTTATTACGATAAAGCAAGAAAAAGGACCCGTGTAAATATCGGATCATCTTTCCAGCACTGGAGAGAACTCAAAAGAGCGGGAAGGCCTGCGATCGGGCGCCGAGGTTGCTTTGTTTCTTCTCGATAGGTGAGTAACATTGGTTTTGCTTTTTTTCACAGAACTAATCGTTGCCTGGGATGCATACGTATGTGTGGGGCAGAGCTATCAAAATAGGGGCAAGACCCTTTTGGGGTAGGGGCATATTTTGATTTATTAAATGTGTTGAGTTCATTCTGATGTAATGTTGAACTCTGAGTGACACCTGCACATCCAGTACAAACACACCAAACATACACACAAAATTATGTGACATCTCCTGTGTGAAACATACACTGATGCATTTTGTGCGTTACATACTGTACATTTACCCTAAGTTATGTAGTGTACAAAGACTTTCTCAGACTTTAAGAAATATTCCAGGTTCAATTAGAGGTGTGTGATATTGATAAAAATGATCTCTCAATATTTTCTGGGATTTTATTAATAACGATGATTAGATGATATTTTGCTGAGTGTGTTATTGTGCTGGTATCTTAAGGACTACCGTAGACTGACTCCTAAAGTTTTTGATATTCTTCATATTCTGTGTGGCGATCAATTCACACTGATAGAAATTAACCTTTTCCAATAAGTTTGAATTTAATCAGTCAATTCGAATAATAAGACATTTGGGCTGTTACCAAGCAAATGAAATCAGTTTCAACAAAACTCATTTTTGCTGTGCAGAGGAAACACAGAAGCTGCATCTGAAGTGGCATTTAGACACTCACACTGTTCAATGCAGCTCGGAGGAACGTGAATGCATTTAACCTGCAGTTACAAATACATATATAATGTGTTGATATTTTAAGCATAAAATGTTGAATACTGATATTTGAATTTTTTTTTTTTTTTAACAAATGTAAAGATACTTTAAATGTAAAATTAAAACCACCAGTAGGTGGCAACAAGTCACTGTTAATAAATGAGTCATTGCGATTGAACCGAATCATTTAAACCAGTGGTCTCAAACTTAATTCCTGGAGGGCCACAGCTCTGCAGAGTTTAGCTCCAACACACACCTGCTTGGAAGTTTCTAGTGATCCTGAGAAGCTTGATTAGCTGGATCAGGTGTGTTTGATTAGGCTTGGAGGCAGCAAAACTGTGCAGAGCTATGGCCCTCCAGGAATTAAGTTTGAGACCACTGATTTAAATGGATGATTCGTTCAGGAACGAAACGCCGTCATATTGCTCAGAGACGTAAAACAGTGCGTCTGGCAAAATACAGCAAAAACAGGCAATATGGTGTCTAAAACATAAGTCTCTTAATTAACTTCTTGTTTATTGAACTGTTGTATGAAATCAATATCACATTTGTATTCATTGTATTCATGCTGATTTTTGGAGAAAAAAAAAAATGGCCCTCTTCATGTGACATTGATTAACTATATGAAATTATATAAATATATACATTTTCTGCCCCATATCTTGAAATTAGTGATCATTCTAACAATTGACTGATCTCTTAAAAATGCAGAAAAAAATTGACTGATCTCTTTAAAAACGGTGAAAAAACAATTGTGATTGATCTTTTAAAAAAAGGCAAAAAAAAAAAAAAAAAAAAAAAAAAAAAAAAAACTGATCTCTTTAAAAAAGGAGAAAAAACAATTGTGACTAATCTCAAAAAAAAAAAAGGGCAAAAAACAAAACATTTACATTCAGTCGGTAAACAGGGTTTTTGAAGGATTTACAAGAAGAAAATTGAAGTTTAGTTGATTAAACCACCCATATGCATTCTTCATTTACAGATTGTAAAAAAAGTTGCTCTCATTTTTACAGCCATTTTAAAGTAAAGGTAGAGGTAGTATTTTCACAGTAAAATCATGTATGTTTAAAAACAATTCTTCTGTTTAAATGTGTAATACAGAGTTGTGAAGGTGTTCTCATCACTTTTATAATCATTTGAGCAACATGGGTTTTGGCCATAATGTTGTCACGGGCTGTTGTAAAACTGGATATAACTTTACTTTGAAATGTTTAGTAAGTGTTTTTCCACAATAAAACCTTCAACACGTACATCGTTTACATCCTGTTTTGATGCTGTAACCCAGATTTCTTCTGTGTTTTTAAGAAAATTAAGGACGAGCGGAAATAATCAACTTAATCAACATTATGGCTAAAATGCCATCGACTAAGCTTAACCTGTAATACTCATTTGAGACGCCACTGTACATACAGTAGTTCAGCTGTGAATCTGGTCAGGTGTCTCGCTTAACAATAATATAACAATAATAAAACACTGCGTTGATATAAAAAAGGGAATGTGGTTTTAGTATTCAAGTACTTCTGTACTTTTACTAAAGTAAAAATCTGTTTTAACAACTTTCACTTGTAACGGAGTAATATTTGACCAGCAGTATCTGTACTTTCACTCAAGTAATGGAGTTGTCCGCCTCTGTCAGAAGTACAGTAGACGAGTCTGGTGTCTCATGAGCCGTTATCCTCCTGTGATCTCCTCAGAGTTCAGCTGTGGTCTGGCGTGCTCCTCGGCGCTCTGCACCTGCAGCTGCAGCTCCTCCAGCCTCCTGTAGGTGGCGCTGAGCTGCGCACGGACCCTGAGCATGGAGCGCACGGCCTCCTCTGCGGCGGGGAGGTGCGTGTGCTGCCAGCTCTGAGCGTGAGGAGCGCTGCTCTCCAGCCGCTGCCGGAGCTCGAGCCCCTGCTCCTCCAGACGCCGCAGCTGCTCCTGGATCCGCGAGACGCCGCGCTCGCTCCAGTGCAGCTGATCACGCACCCGCTGAGCGTCCTCCTCCTCGCTGCGCTCCAGCGCCCGCGCGTTCCTCCCCGTGCCGTCCTGCACCTCCTGCAGCCTCTCGCTCAGCTCCCGCAGCAGCGCCTCCGCCACGTTCACCTGCTCCGTCACGCGCGAGTGTGCGGCCCGCGAGCGCCTCTTCAGCGCCTCCAGCTCCTGGCTCACGGCGCTCCGCCGCGCCTCCGTGGCGCTCCGCACACGCTCCTCCAGTGCATGGAGGAGGAGTGAAGACGCCTGCTGCTCCGCCTGCAGCGCTGCCGAGGTGTTGAGCGCGGAGCTGACGGCGTGTTTCAGCGCAGAGGAGGAGGAGGCCTGCAGCTGCATTCACAACACACCACGTCAGCTCACACTGATCTGATCTGCCTGCCTTCACACTCTAACACTAGTGCACCACACTGCAGCGAGTGAAACAGCGTGCAACCATAAACATTCAAGCATTAGCACACTACGCTGACCTCGCTCAGTACATAACATCCGGTTATCATACATTATTTTCCATTTTATTTTAAGATTTTGATTTATTTACACCTTCTGGTCAAAGGTTTGAGACTATTAGAATTCTGTAATGTTTTTGAAAGAAGTCTCAGTAACACTTTGTATATAATGCAGTATAAAAGTAGTTTTAATGCATGAATTATGCCTTTTAATGCACCTTATAATGCATTGTATGATCTCATGAATAATTGTAACCAGAGTTATAATACTCATCTATTCACTGTTACATTTTTAGGAAACACACTACCAGTCAAAAGGTATTTATTTATTTATTTATTTTTTTAAAAGAAGTCTCTTCTGCTCATCAAGTCTACATTTATTTGATCCAAAGTACAGAGAAAAAAAAATAAAAACTTTACAATATTTTTACTATTTACAATAGCTGTTTTCTATTTGAATATATTTTAAAATGTAATTTATTCCTGTGATTTCAAAGCTGAATTTTCAGCAGTCTTCAGTGTCACATAATCCTTCAGAAATCATGCTAATATTCTGATTTGCTACTCAAAAAACATTATTATTAATAATTTAAAAAAACTGATACTGACTCCAAGCTTTTGAACGGTATAGTGTATAATTTTACAAAAGCTTTTTATTTCGGATAAATGCTGATCTTTGGATCTTTCTATTCATCAAAGAAACCTGAAAAAATGTACTCAACTGTTTTAAATATTGATGGTGATGATAATAATAATAATAATAATAATAATAATAGTAATAATAATAATAAAAAAGCAAATCAGAATATTAGCATGATTTCTGAAGGATCATGTGATACTGAAGACTGCTGAAAATTCAGCTTTGAAATCACAGGAATAAATTACAGTTTATCAGATATTCACATAGAAAACAGTTATTTTAAATAATAAAAATATTTCACAGTTTTACTGTTTTTGCTGTACTTTGGATTAAGTAAATGCAGGCTTGGTGAGCAGAACAGACTTCTTTAAAAAACATTAAAAATCTCACTGTTCAAAAACTGTTGACTGGTAGCGTATAATCCATTCAACACACGACAAACAAACCTTTAAATATAATAATGAATTTTAATGTTGGTTACAATTATTTCTGAAAATGTGTAATGCGTTACAGCACACATTATGGCAGGGGTGGTGAACGCTGATGCTGGAGGGCCGGCGTGCCGCAGAGTTTAGTCAAACACACCTGCAGCAGCTGATCGAGGGGGTTTCAGGGTTTAGTCAAACACACCTGAAGCAGCTGATCGAGGGGGTTTCAGTGTTTAGTCAAACACACCTGCAGCAGCTGATCGAGGGGGTTTCAGGGTTTAGTCAAACACACCTGAAGCAGCTGATCGAGGGGGTTTCAGGGTTTAGTCAAACACACCTGAAGCAGCTGATCGAGGGGTTTTCAGTGTTTAGTCAAACACACCTGCAGCAGCTGATCGAGGGGGTTTCAGGGTTTAGTCAAACACACCTGAAGCAGCTGATCGAGGGGTTTTTCAGAGTTTAGTCAAACACACCTGAAGCAGCTGATCGAGGGGTTTTTCAGAGTTTAGTCAAACACACCTGAAGCAGCTGATCGAGGGGGTTTCAGGGTTTAGTCAAACACACCTGAAGCAGCTGATCGAGGGGTTTTTCAGGGTTTAGTCAAACACACCTGAAGCAGCTGATCGAGGGGTTTTTCAGAGTTTAGTCAAACACACCTGAAGCAGCTGATCGAGGGGGTTTCAGGGTTTAGTCAAACACACCTGAAGCAGCTGATCGAGGGGTTTTTCAGGGTTTAGTCAAACACACCTGAAGCAGCTGATCGAGGGGTTTTTCAGAGTTTAGTCAAACACACCTGAAGCAGCTGATCGAGGGGGTTTCAGAGTTTAGTCAAACACACCTGAAGCAGCTGATCGAGGGGGTTTCAGGGTTTAGTCAAACACACCTGAAGCAGCTGATCGAGGGGTTTTTCAGGGTTTAGTCAAACACACCTGAAGCAGCTGATCGAGGGGTTTTTCAGAGTTTAGTCAAACACACCTGAAGCAGCTGATCGAGGGGTTTTTCAGGGTTTAGTCAAACACACCTGAAGCAGCTGATCGAGGGGTTTTTCAGAGTTTAGTCAAACACACCTGAAGCAGCTGATCGAGGGGTTTTTCAGAGTTTAGTCAAACACACCTGAAGCAGCTGATCGAGGGGTTTTTCAGGGTTTAGTCAAACACACCTGAAGCAGCTGATCGAGGGGTTTTTCAGAGTTTAGTCAAACACACCTGAAGCAGCTGATCGAGGGGTTTTTCAGGGTTTAGTCAAACACACCTGAAGCAGCTGATCGAGGGGTTTTTCAGAGTTTAGTCAAACACACCTGAAGCAGCTGATCGAGGGGTTTTTCAGGGTTTAGTCAAACACACCTGAAGCAGCTGATCGAGGGGTTTTTCAGAGTTTAGTCAAACACACCTGAAGCAGCTGATCGAGGGGTTTTTCAGAGTTTAGTCAAACACACCTGAAGCAGCTGATCGAGGGGTTCTTCAGGGCTGGAGCTCAGCTCTGCAGGACACTGGCCCTCAGGACCGATGCTTGTGATGACAGCACCACGTCACTGATGGACGTCATGAAGGCCGCAGGACTCTTGTGTGAGACTTTACATTGTGTACGCTTATTTGGGATTGAGTAGAATAGTTCAGAATAACCTCGACACCAGGCAGAAACCGAGTTGGCACAGATTAAAACTTCTCAACCCTTCCTCTGCTCCGATGTTTTGTTAGATTTAGATTTGGTGGAGGATGTCGCTAATGCGCAGTGTGTTAAAACCTTCAAGTAATGAACCGTTTTCAGCACAATTTGATGAAAGTCTCAGTTTCCCCATCACTAATTAAGCCCCGTTCACACCAAGAACGATAACTACACCGATAACGATATTAGCGGACGATATCGTGTTTATTCTGAGCGCACGCGCGTCTGTCGCTTTAAGTTCTCCAGCTCGTGACAGCAGGACGGATTCTGATTGGCTGTCAGAGTTTGTATCGTTCTGGAAGCGATTCTTACAGCTTCGATATCGTTATAATGTGGTGTGGACTCTGCTATCCTTTAATACTGAGAGCGATTTTTACAACTCTATCTTTATAGTTGTCGTTGTGACTTGAGACAGTATTTGAGCGATGGACGAACCTTCTGAGAGACTGCGGTGATTCTGTCCTCCAGCTCCAGGACGCGGCGGCTCTTGTCGCACAAAAGCTGGTATTTGTCGGTGATTTCTGCGAGCTTCGCGCTCTGCTGGAGGTGCAGCCTGCGGAGGAGAGAGCACAGCGGGCTTTAAATGACAGAGAGCGGGTCATCTGTGGAGTTTATAGCGTGTTTGAGCCTCACCACGTGATGAAGAGAGACACTGAGAGACACGCGAGACTGACGCAGAGCCGCGCATCAGCGCTGAATCCAGGGGACGCGCCTCTGAGGCCGGGCTCCTCCGCGCTCCTCCGCCGCTTCTCTCCGCTCTGCTGCGTGTTCACGCTCTTCTTCTGCCGCTGCATGACTGAGGAGCGGCGCGAACTCTTCTCGAGACACGCGTCCAGACGATAACGCAGAAGTCTCTGTACACTTCGAGGAGTTTCCTCTCGTCAGAGGCTGGAACCGCCACGCAGACGTTCCGCTGAGAGCCAATCAGAGCAGAGGCGCGCACTGACGTAACGGAGTGGGCGGGGCTTAGTCAAATAATAATGATGCTGTTTTAACTCTCTACTCTTTACGCTTATTTCAGTGTCTATTGAAGCTAATGAGTGTAACTGTTTCGCTACAAATTATATTTGTTGAAACGGCACACAGGCAGCGTTGTCACGTGACAACCGTTACTTTTCTCAGCGCTGGTCAGAACTGACCAATCAGAGTTGCGTGTGGTTTTTAATAATAATTTTGGAGATTATTTACATATATGACCCTGGAGCACAAAACCAGTCATAAGAGTCATTTTTTAAAAAAAAAAAAATCATCTGAAAGCTGAATAAATAATCTTTCCACTGATGTATGGTTTGTTAGGATAGGACAATATTTGGCTGAGATACAACTATTTGAAAATCTGGAATCTGAGGGTGCAAAAAACTCTAAATATTGAGAAAATCACCTTTAAAGTTGTCCAAATAAAGTTCTTAGCAATGCATATTACTAATCAAAAATTAAGTTTTGATATATTTATGGTAGGAAATTTACAAAATATCTTCATGGAACATGATCTTTATTTAATATCCTAGTGATTTTTGACATAAAAGAAAAATCGATCATTTTGACACACAATGTATTGTTGGCTATTGCTACAAATATACCCCAGCGACTTAAGACTGCTTTTGTGCTCCAGGGTCACAAATGTATATCGGGAATTAATCATTAAGTAAAAGATTTAAATGATTATAGTTTCTGGTACACAAATATCGGTAATAAGTCAAGATTTGAATGAGGAAGAGCTATGGAGCGAATTTTGTGCCGATATTCATCAAACAAATCCAGCGTTTTGCAAATAAGCGCAATCTGCTTTGCAAAGAAAACTCATCTTTCAAACAAACGTAAACTGATTTGCAAATATAAAACTCTATTTGAGAGAAAATGCAGAGGTATGGACAAGTATGTATTGTGTGTTACAACTGTGAGACTCATTTGCGTTTTTATGACGAAATGTGACTTGATTCTCACAAATGCATGCAGGCGGATTTTCTCACATGTGTGCAAACAGATTTTCTCACAAATGCAATCCAAAAACAGCAGATGGCGCTGTTGGTCAATTTACTCTAGTCTCTCGAGACCCGAAACACCTCTTTACCTTTTCAGGGAATACAGCAGACCAACATGAGTGGAGAACAGGTGAGTTTCTGTCTTACTATGTCTATAATTAACCATTTAGCCTAGGTGTTTTCACAAAGCGTCCCCACTACAATGTTAGTGAAATTCACAATAAGTGCTGGAAAGTTGTTAACATGATTGATTAGTTTAAAAATCAGTAGTGACATGGCTAAACATTTAAGTAGGTAGTCTTTCTCTATAAAAACTGATCCATTCTCTGTACCTCTATAGAATTATACCCATATAGACAACATCTGCAGGATATAGAATATATAGGCTACATATGTTGATACAATTGTTCAACATTAAAAAAAAAATGCAAGGGTATAACAATAAATTGTCACAATATATTGTAATACTAAAATGCTGATGTATTTTGGATAGCGACAACTGTGTACCAAAAATGGACTTTATTTTTACGTTAGGTCAATTAAGATTTATTGTCATTCTGCTATATATGTTGAGACATAGCCTAAAGTGGATAGAAATGTTGTAGGCTACCTCTGCAGTAAAAGTTTAAACAAGTATAAAACTACACATAGACAACCTACTGAAAGTAGTATGCTAAACTAATTACAAATAGGCTACTATAATCAAACTAGTTTAAGTTCAGATGAGCTTTATGGTGATTCAGTTACATAAATGTACCAAAATATTATCTAAACATCGATATCCCTTTTGAAAATTAACCATGGTTTTACTAAATAAATACCATGGTATTTGCAGAAAAGCTGCCATTACAGAAATGGTAACCTGCAAAAAAAAAAAAAAAAAAAAAAAAAAAAAAAAAAAAAAGGTTACCACACTTTTACTATAGTAAAACCAACTTTAATGTGCCAATGAAGAAAATTCCCAGAGACTGCAGAGAATGCATCCTGTTTGTTTTCTTTATTTTACAAAAGCACATTGTTCTGTTGTTAATAAAACTATACACAAATAAAAGTAGAACCTTTGCCGTTTAAAACTATGCAATACTCGTATCTGTATTTTTAGTTATTTTCGTGGTCATCACAAAAACGTGACAAAACCCACGGTCTTCGACCCCAAAGATTATTTTCTAATCATTCCATTGTTAAAATCATTCTGAAATACTGGTAAACCACTGTTTGTTAAAACGGTAAATTTAGTATTATATCAGCGTGAACTTGATCATTCTCCCCAATTCACAGGACAAGAGTGACACCAGAAGAGAAATATTCATCATTTTGCTTAGCTACAAAATTACATAATTATGTTAGACACAAATGATTGTACAGTGTTATAACATTTAAAAAGTTTTAGATATTGCACTAAATAATGGGATTTGTTTTCAATTTTTTTTCTTAATAATTAATGACCTCTTGGGTGATATTACTATATCTGCTACTAAATTAAATTGTCTAAGCTTTCGTTTTTGGTACACAATATTGTCGCTATCCATAATACATTTGTATTTTAAAATTACTATATATTGTGACACAATATATTGTTATACCCCTGCATTGTTTTGAATGTTAAATAATTGAATCAACATATGTAGGCTATATATTCTATATCCCACAATCCAACAGAGGATAAGAGGTACAGAGAATGGATCAGTTTTTATAGAGAAAGACTACCTACTTAAATGTTTAGCCATGTCACTACTGATTTTTGAACTAATTAATCATGTTAACAACTTTACAGCACTTATTGTGAATTTCACTAACATTGTAGTGGGGACGCTTTGTGAAAACACCTAGGCTAAATTGTTAATTATAGACATAGTAAGACAGAAACTCACCTGTTCTCCACTCATGTTGGTCTGCTGTATTCCCTGAAAAGGTAAAGAGGTGTTTCAGGTCTCGAGAGACTAGAGTAAATTGACCAACAGCGCCATCTGCTGTTTTTGGATTGCATTTGTGAGAAAATCTGTTTGCACACATGTGAGAAAATCCGCCTGCACGCATTTGTGAGAAAATCAAGTCACATTTCCTCATAAAAAGGCAAATGAGTCTCACAGTTGTAACACACAATACACATTTGTCCATACCTCTGCATTTCTCTCAAATAGTTTTGTATTTGCAAAAATCAGTTTGCGTTTGTTTGAAAGACGAGTTTTCTTTGCAAAGCAGATTGTGTTTATTTGCAAAACGCTGGATTTGTTTGATGAATATCGGCACAAAATTTGCTCCATAGAGCGGGAAACATCTGGCGCTCAGCGCAACGCGAGGCTCCGCCCATATTTTTTCAGCAATTTTGATATATATTTTTTTTCTTTACTAAAAAAAAAAAAAAAAAAAAAAAAGTTTAGTTTTAAAAATTTAAAATACCTAAAAATAAAGTGAGCGTTTTATTCATATCTGTGCAACACAGGGATCGAGCAGTTTTATTTTCAAATTTTATTTGATGATTCATTTATATATGATTAGAATATCTATAAGATTGAAATTTACAACAATTCTTATGGTCTCTTTGTTTGTTTTTTGCATTATGACATAACTATAAGAGAACAAAACACAGCTCAGTTACTTATCAAGTCTGATCTTTATTGAGTTAAACCAATTTATCACATAAATCACCCACCGCGTTTAATGACCCCTCATGTTCATAAAGGACAAAGCAAGATAAACATAGATACCATAAACAAACATAGATAATAAGGCAATGAGATGAATAAGGCTTCAGGTGGTACGATTGTCACGTTTGTAGTGTGCGAAACGACCGCAGACGAGTCGCTCATCTTCATCTTCATCACATATGCAATGCTACATTACACATCATATAAAGCTTTTCTATGAGAACAGCATCACACAAGCATGTGACGACATCCTCCTTCTTCATGACCTCCTTTCTTCATGATCGTAAAACAAACGCACCTCTACGATATTCCTGTAGGACACACAGCTGAAATATAGTGCAATCTGAGCAACGAGTGCAAACATTTCACTTCAAATAAACAACAGTTTTGGTCCCCAAGTGATCAAACGATGACTTGTTTCAGTCAAAACTCAAGCTGCGAAATTAAACAAACACAATCCCAATCAAACCCACGAGTAAATGATGAGTATACAGAGACGACCGAAGGCAGCAGACTCTTCAGGACTCATGTGCTGTAGCGATCCTGCAGGGAAAGAACACAGCGTCCAGAGCTCATCCACACAGATAAACGGGTTAGTTATGGGTTAGTTAGTGCAGGGACTGACCTGTATGCTGGACACGACTCCGCTGGCCATGACCGACAGCTTCCCAGCGACCGAGCGCACGCCGCTCTTGAACTGTGTCATGTCCGGTACGGCCGGCAGAACCTTGCTCAGGCTGTACGAGCCGCCGGACGCCGCTGAGACACAAAAAACATCGTTAAAAAAAACATTGTCACATCACATTACGTTACGTGTGTTACATGCAGTGTTGGGGAAAGTTACTTTTAAAAGTAATGCATTACAATATTGAGTTACTCCCTAAAAAAGTAACTAACAAGTAACTTTTTATGGAAAGCAATGCGTTACGTTAGCGTTACTTTTTCTCATTTGGGCTGGCCTTGCTTGTATGTTTTTAAAGGGGGGTACAATGCTGTTTCATGCATTCAGAGTTGTTTATACAGTTAAAGAGTAGGATTCTCATGCTAAGCATGGACAAAGATTCAAAAAATGATTTGGACGTATAACGGAGTATTTCTGTGCCAAAAATCTTCCTTCCGGGTTCGTAAAAGTTTCGGAGAGTTTTTTTTTCAATCATGGCTCTTGCTGACGTAAACGAGGGTGGAACTCCTTATATGGGCATTTTTGGTATATGTAAAAGCCCTTTCACAACAAAAGTGAAATGAATAAGCCTCAGGCTGAAGGAAAATGTAAATTCAGTTATTAACATTTAATTATTGCAGGTGTGTGTCATATTCTGAGATTTCTTTTCAGTTTTTATTAAATTTTAATGAACACTGAATGTGTTTTTGTGCAGTGAGATGAGTAAATGCATGTTCATATTTAGTCTAGAACTACAGTAAGATCATATTCACACACAATGTCTCTGCACTTACTCCTGATTTCTCTCAAGATGGCAACACCAGAGCTGTCAGTCCATACATGAGAAACAAAGTAACTGGAGTTACTTTGACATGCATTACTTTACTAGTTACTTGAAAAAAAGTAATCTGATTATGCATTACTTGTAATGCGTTACCCCCAACACTGGTCATATGAGCTTCAGGAAGAGTCAGATGAAAACAGTGCTCTCCAGATAAATAACCAGCAGGACACCATCAGTAGAAACCGTGCTCAGGACTAACTCTACGATTAATCACGCACCTGCTGTTTTCTTCTGCTCGTCGAACAGATCGGCTGAGCTGATCGCTGAACTGCCCGAGAAATTCTCCAGCCGCGCCCGAACCTCATACTGCAATCACAAAACAGGTCAGAGTAACACCGGGATTTCTGCAGGATTCTTAAGCTCAAATTTAAGACCTTTTTTAAGACCTACACAAATAAAATTAATACCATATGAGCACGGTGGGGCAATGTCTATAGTAACATATTAAACTGTAAAAAGCATGATTTACAGTTCAGATACACATTTTCACAAAACAAAATGTTTTATAAAATGTTAAACTTCACAGCTTTTAAACCATTTTTAAGAAAATGGATGAGTCAAAAGTATTATTATATTTATACAATTATTAATCAATTTTATATTAGTTTATACAACAGTTCTTTCTTGTCCTCGAATCTGATTGGCTGATAAGAGTGTGATATTAGAGTGATAACAGAGCTCCTCCAACCGCTTCACCATTTGTATCACTCCGCTTGCCGTATTTCTCACAGCGAGTGTCATGGCGGATGCCCAAATCCACAATAATTTAAGAATAAAACTCTTTTTGTATCACAGAATGCAGTTTTAAGTTTTTAGGTGAGAATGTACTTGTTTGGACTTCAAATATGCGGTTTGTTAATAAAGATGACGTCTATTTGAAAACATGAGATATATTTTGTTTTGGGTAAATCTAACGGGTAGTCTTTGGTCTCATTAATTTATTATTTGTTCCAGAGAAGATAGTTTTGGCAAATCTTATCATGTTTATGTAAATTCAATGCTGTATATCAGAGCGCTGCCTTTGTACTTTTGACTGAATTGCCCAGTGGCTTTTATGATGACTGTTGTCGTCGTTGTTAATTAAACATTTTTATTCAATAAATAATATTTTATATACATAATAGTATTTAGTATTGGGAAACAGTGTGTGTGTTCGTGATGGTGATTTTAGTGACATTGTTCCGCCATTAGATGGCGACCAGAGACTGTTTCACGAGTCAGCAGTAAAGACTTTTAAATTGAAAGAGACTAAAAAGTGTTTTGAACAAGGAAGTTATTTTTACTTTCAACAACAGCTTGTACGCAGCCAACAAATGCACAGAGCAGCGCTGTCAATGGAAATCACCCTTAACAGATGAAAGGATAGTACGACGGAGAGCCTATCGAGTCCATGGGTGGGTGGGGGCTCTCTGTACTTCTCATTTCATAACTATTTGGTGATTTTAAACCGCACGTGCTGAGAGAGAGAGCCTGGAAGCACCAATAACCGAAATAATATATTTTCAAACATATTGAAAAAATAACGTGTTAAATATAAAAATATTTAAAACAGCTAGTTCATGTATTCGGATACAGCAGTCATACATCGCTATTAGGACCGCGCGTCCTACTGTGACAAGTTTGCCGCGGAACTTATCAGTCTAAAAATCAGTCAAGGAAAAATTCAAAATTAGATTTATTTTAAAGACCAACAGTTTAACACTAAATATTGGACATAAACGAACACGTTAAAGAAAAGTATTTTCAGGTGAGTTAAATACGGATACATGTCATACAGCGCTCCGGACCGCGCACCCCGTGACGAGCCCTGTTTTAGATTGATAACTTATTAACTGCATATTTTTTATAATAACGATGATGAAGAATAAGCATAGTTTTTTGTTAATGTGCTGTAAAGAAAAAGAAATGTTGCCGGTGCAGTTTCATCATGTTCATTCATAGCTGTTCAAGAAGATGTCTAAAAGATGTCTCTTTTTGCACTCTTGACATAGACTAATTTGTAAATAAAGGTTTTTCACCCTGCAGTTCAATTTTGATGTGGGCTTAGTTTTAGAGTCCATTTTTAAAACATTTCCAATGAGGAGGAAAATCCTCATTTGCGTGTGTGTGAACTGTGGCGCTGAGTGAAATAGCGGGGCAATTTGATAATAATAGCCCAAAAATAATAGGTCGCCTAACATTAATAATAATAATAATAATAATAATAATAATAATAATAATAATAATAATAATAATAATACTTTTATACAGAGAATGAGCCTAATATCGTCTTGACTATCGATAAAGACATCTGCTATCATCGATATCTCTGACTATCATCGATACACGATACTATCGTCTATCGGCACAACCCTAATTCAAACTAATGTTTTATTGTGAATATGAGATTGAGCTGAAGAATGAATGCTGTATCAGATGCAGGTAATCACACTCGCTGAGTCAATCTCTCATACACATAATACACAGCTTTTACTGCAGTAATACAACAAGCTTTTACTGAAGCAGCTCAACGTTCCTTCGTTACTAGCTCTCAAGTGATGTTTCTGAATTAGTAACAGAGGCTTGGGCTTAGCAGCTAAACTGTCCAATTTAAATTTGAATGGCGGAAGGAAGTAATTCTGCACAAAAGAGGGCTTTTAAAGACACTCTGTTGTTATTTATTTATTTATTTTTTTTAAAGTATTTACACTCTTGTGCCGTTGAACTGTTGTATAAATGCAATATCACACTCGTAGCCCTGAGATATGGCTGTATATTACCTACGGCTAAATCACAGCCGTGAGATATGGCAGTATATCAGCACGTCTACTCGTGTGATATTGCTCATATAACATATAAATATAATTTACTCTCTTAATTGTTTAGATTTTTATAATGCATTACATTTACAGCTCTGTGTGTTTGCAGAGCGCATATTTATTGAATGAAATGAAATAATAGCCTTTTGAAGTTTAACCATCACATTATGAATGAATGAATGAATCATTTATATAGCGCTTTATTGTGTATTGCCATACACCCAAAGCGCTTTACAATCATATGGGGGGCCATTAAGCCATTTCGCAATTCTAGTCTTTCTTTCCCTAAATTTAAGACCTTTTGAAATCATAATTAAGACTTTCTTGTACAATTTAAGACTTCAATTTGATACAACTAAATTTAAGGACCCGCGGGAACCCTGAACACCACAGAGCTCAGCGGCGTCTGTTTGACGTGTTCGCAGCGCTTCACCTCGGAGTTGTCCTGCTTCCCGAAGAACATGTCTGATGAAATGGCTCTGGCGTCACCAAACTTCCTCTGAGCGTCGTCTGAGACGGCCTGTGGCTCCTTCCTCCTCACTGAGGCCCTGCGAGTACGAGCACAGAAACACTGAGTAACAGTACGTCAGTTTTATTTCCAGTACGGTGCGGTCCTTCATCTGACCTCTCGTCTGGGTCCAGGTAGACGTCAGTCTGCTTCGTCGCTGCTCTCCACTGAGAGAAGAACTGATCTGATGATCCCTCGCCTTCATCCAGGAGCCTGTGGGAAGATGCAGGACTCATGAACACACAGCAGGAGACACAAACAGAGCCTCAGGAATGAAGCAGCACCTGGAGGAGAAGTGCCGGTCCTCCTGCTGCTCCTCGTCCTCCTCATACGCTCTCCTGCTGGAGGATCTCAGCGCCGGAGACTCCTGCTGGATCATCTGCATGTCCTCCGTCACCGAGTGAGACAGACCGCTGGAAAACACAGCGCATTAAACTCCGCCCACACTCAAAATACACTCACATCTCATTGGTCAAAATTAAACTCCCACTAGGGATGCAACAAAATTAAAAATCTTGGCTGAAGCGGAAACCAAACAAAATGAAACACTGGGCTGAATACCGAACATGATTTTTCACATTTTTTCCCCCTATGTATTTTGCCGATTTTGTTTCGCCATTGCATAAATTAAATAGCCAAAATATGCTTTTTACTGTTTTGTCTTGCCTTTCAAAGAGAAAAATTACTACAAAACAACAATTTAAAAATATTTAACACTGAACATTTTAACATTCTAGCAGACATTATACCAACAAAGCACAAATAAAAAAAATAAAAATATTTTTTGGCCATTTTTGAGACCCCCTTCTTGAATCAGGCATGTGATTGACTAAAGACAAAAACGGAGGAAAACTGGACACTTTGAGCAGCAAATCAGCATATTAGAATGACTTCTGAAGGATCATGTGACTCTGAAGACTGGAGTAATGATGCTGAAAATTCAGCTTTGATCACAGAAATAAATTACATTTTAACAGATACTCACAGAGAAAACAGCTGTTTGAGATTGCAATAATATTTCACAATATTACTGTGTTTGTATTTTTTTTAAGGTATAAATAAATGCAGCCTGAGCAGAAGAGACTTCTTTTAAAACATTAGAAAATAGCCTAATATAGATCCCAATTTGATAACTGTGTGAATATTATAACAAATCATTATTACTGTCATTATTATTGTCTTACTATTTTAATTTTATTTTACAGAACAACAGTAAAATTACAATACTAACATTTATGAATGTTGATGGAGTTCTTGCTTTTTCTCAGCTTTTATTTTGGCGGAATCCCGCAGGAAGACCCCAGCGCTTCTTTTTGTTGACAACAGCAGATTTATAAACGACTCTCAGTATGAATTTGGGAAGATCTTTGTTGCTCGTATCACACGGTCACATCCATGCCTTGTAAGAATTCATAAAAATGTGACTGAGCAACTGACGAGTAACACTGTTTCAGCGCAAATTTTCCTTCTTTGGATTTTGAACCCTAGCTAACAAGCAGATAGCGCCGCGAGCTCGCAATTCGTGCATGCATTTGAAAACATAACGTTCTGCAGTTCATTTTCTAAATCAAGGCCATTTCACAATTTCAGTCATCACAGTAACCAGCAACAACCACCCTTCCTCTTCTCATCAAAGACATGCGATGCAGTGCTAAACAGTGTCGGTGCTTGTAATGATTTTTGAATCTTTCTCGGACAGTTTTAAATTATTCCACACTGCCGACATGTTTGCTGCATTATAAAGAGTGCGCAACTCTCTCTCTACGCTGGTTGCTATTTGATCGCATCACTAAAAAACGCAGTTGTTCGGTACAATTTATTTGGCCTTTTTGCTTATTCGGCAGAACACCGAAAGAGCTATTTTCAGCCGAATAACTTCGGTTGCCGAACATTCGGTGCATCTCTACCGCCCATACTCGCGTCTCATTGGTCAAAATCACACTCCACCCAGACTTACGACTAACAAAGACAACTGACCTGCGTCCGCCGAAGCCCATGCCGAGCCGCTCCGCCTGCTCCTTCTTCTTGCTGTCCAGACGGCTCAGCTTGGCATCGTCTCTCTTCCGCTGCAGCTCCATGCTCTCGTACGCACGGCTCAGAGACAACACTCTGCACACACAGACCGAGCGCAGGGTGAGCAGACGCTCGTGTGCTCTGACCTTCAGATGTTTGCAGTGGCTCACTCACTCGGGCTCAGCGCTGCCGCTCGTCTGAGAGCTCCTCTCCTCCTGCAGTCTGTCTACGGCCTGAGCTCGCTTCTGCTGTGCACTGAAGCTCTGACTGCTGACCTTCTGAGCGCCCAGACCCACCTTCCTGCCGCCCGCCTGATTCATTCACAAAACACAGAGCTCAAGACAGGCCTATTAAACATTCAGTTCTGTCAAACAAACGTCAAGCTCTCAGAAATGTGTTCTTTGGGTTCATGATGGTTTTGAAAGTTTGAAGTCGCACCACATGACAGTTTTGAACTGACACTATTACGTCAGACAAGATCAAATGATCTGATTTTGGAATTTAATTTTTAAATCATAAAAAGCATGACGTTTTTGAGGAGTTGCACCACACAACATTTTCCAACCTAAACTGACCTTGCCTTCATGATGGTTTCATGTTGAACGTTTATTCAATTTGCTGACTCTAAAAATGTCATATGGTATAACCACAACAAAATACTTTCCTTACACATTAAATGCTTTTAAGAAGATGTCTTAAATTATTTTCAAAAAATTTTGTAAACTATTTTTCAAGATATAAAGATTTTTTTAAGACAAATGTCATTAATTCAAAAAGGTTTTGGAGAGTCACACCAAATGACGATTTACAACCTGAACTGACCTTATCATGTCACACAAGATCAACTGATCTGACATTTTAAAGGATTTATTGACCGCTGCATGATGGTTGCACCACATGACTTTGAAGTTGCAGACAAAAAAAAAAAAAAACATTTCACTGGCTCTTAAAATATCATGTGGTGTAACCACCAAGTAGAAACAATTGAAATAATTTCATTCAATCTTAATTAATTATTAATTACAAAAAGTTTTTAAATATACTTTTCACTGTAATAATGATTGCATTTTTGCGGAGTTACACCTCATGACATTCAACAATTTGAACTACCCTTGCCTCACCATAAAAAGATATTTCAAGAGACTTGACACACACACTCATGAGGGTCTGCAGGGGTCCGCTCAATGACATCATTTCCTGTTTCCTGTCATGCTGGTCACTCCACACTGATGGACAATTTTTTCAAATACTAATAAACAGCTTGTTAAAATATTATTTTCTAAGAAATAATAATAAAGGATCATGACAAACTAATTAATAAGGTTATTTTAAGAATTTATTTATTTTTTTTAATGTAATTCACTTTCTTCATTATAACATTAGGAGAGTCGCACCACTCTGACATATTTGAATTTATATCCGTCAAAAAAAATTACAATTTATTTTCAATATAGAAGCTAAAAACATGCTCATCATAGAAGACTCACCGATTTCTTTCCTGTGGTGGGTTTCTTCTTGATCAGAGAGAGCGGCTCTGTAAGAGGAGAATCAGATGTTCATCATACACTGAGTTATGATTCGAGCTGCGTGTGTCAGTGAGGAGGATGATGAGCATTACAGGGTTTTTCCTGGTGGTGGCTGATGGTCATCCTCACACAGTAAATAGAACTCTACCCACGTGATCTGCGAGCCCAATACTGACAATAAATTTAAAATAAATGCAAAGAAACAGTTTGTGATTTCAGGACATAATAAAACAAAGTGCTTATCACTAATTTACATGTAAACGTCACCATTACCAAAGTAGTCAATTAAAAATAAAGAACTGTTCATTGTTTACACTTGGTTGCTCTTTTCTTTTTCTTTTCTTTTTTTTGACCCCTCATTTTCTTCCAGACTGTGTCTGAGAATTATTCAGTTTTACACTCTCTTCCAAATTACTCTAACGTCATCCTTTCTTGCCCTTTTTGCAAAAAATAAAAAATAAAATCTGTGATTTTTCCACTGGCCTTCATAGCTCTGTAAGGTAAGATCCTTCTTTGCTAGACCTGATAATTATTTTGGAATATTATCATATGAATACTACAGAGTAGCATTAAAAAAAAAAAAAAAAAAAAAAAGTGGCATTAAAGTATTTAACTAATTAATTTTCTACCATATACAATTGAATAAAATTAGCAGCTAGATAACAACTTGCTTTGGTCTGATTTCACCTCCAGTCTAAACAAAATGATTTTATAGGTAATTTACTATATAGGCCTACATTGTCATATAAATAACATGAAAATACTGTGGATTATTAAGGCTAAATCTTACTGACCACTCATTTCTGAGGTGTTCTGAGTAAACGATGTGTTATAAACCGATTCAGACAGTGATGTCTCGTGAGTTCAGTGTTGGGCAGATCTGTTGTTTTTTAAAATTAATTAAAATGAATCGGTTCAAAGGAATCGTTAGGTCGCGAATCGGACATTAGCGCACATGGACGCGATATGTGTGCCAATCCCGGCTGTTAGGACATCGCAAAAGATTTGTGTCAGCATGGAAAATGCTTCATCACTGCATAGGATGAAGCGTTAACATTATTTGTTAATTGAAAGTGTGGTTTATGTCAGCTGCATGTGCGGAATGCTTGACAGAGAATAAGGTGACATTTTTTGAGCGCAATTCACACCCAGCGGTAATTTAGAAACAAAAAAATCTGTGAATGCACCACATGAAACAAGGATTCGGTCTTCCAACCTTTATTTTTTTATCTTTACCTTGATTTTTAGTAATATGTCCGAGGGAGGGAGTTTGAAGACAGAGAGAGTACGGGGAGAGGCTCTCTGCTCTTTCTCTCCCTCAGTTAACATTAGTGCTATCACAAGCGCAGCAGTCATTTACATCACTCATAAATCACATTAACTGATCAAAAAAGGCTTTGGCGGGACAAAGATTTGTTTTGGCAGCCTCCAAAAAATGTTGAATGCAGGAAAAACCCTGCATTACCTGCAGCAGATGTTGGAGACCCACTGAGCTGCTCCACACTGGGACCCACCTCACTCTCACCTGCGCTCAAGAGAGAAAAACATCCTCCAGAAACACAAAACATCACACTCATATGAGCACACTGTGTTTCCTCAGTTATCATACCGTTATTATTCTTATCCTGAACTGTATTCTGTAGTTGGCTGGTGTTCAGCTGAACACCGAGTCCTTCCTTCAGGGGAGTCTGGGGAAAAACAGCAAATGCACACTGTTTTAAAGGCGTATATATGATAAATGATCCATGCATACGTATTAAATGAAACAGCGGCTGTTCCTCACCTGGGTGAGCTGGGTGAAGAAGTCCTCGTGTTTGTCGAGGGGTGATGTGGGTGACAGAGGAGCCTGACTGTCCAGCCATAACTGAACACAAAGACAACAACATGAGCTAATGAGCATTAGGAGCTCTGGATTTGACTCTGAGACAGGGCTCGTACAAGGTGCTTAAAGTGCTTCAAATACCTGAATTTGACTTTTTGAAATTTAAGTCCTGGAAAACAGCCGTATTTATGAAAAGGTACTTTTCATAGGTACTTTTGTTCATTTTACTCAATGGCAGTATATATGAAATTAGTGTTAATTTTTGTTTTGCATAAAAACACTCCTTTCATGCAAAATTAACAATGCAGCGCGTCTGATATAAATACAGAGCCCCCTGCAGGTATTTGTTATGATACATAAAAGTACTTAAGTTTATGTTAATATTATGTATAGGCATATTACATTATGTATTTTAAATAAAACCATGTAATTACTTGGTTTTGATACTTTATTTGAACCAGTTATTATTGCCTCATCGTTATTTTATATATGAACAGTCATATTAAAGCCTGTTTTTCACTTAGGTCTACTTTTATTACTAAAAATATCAGATTACTTGTCAAAATAATTAGATTACTTGATTACCAAAATAATCATTAGTTACGGCCCTGGATTAGTTAAAACATTTCAAAATATAACTGCATTGTTTTGCTTTTTGTAATATATACAAATACAAATAATACAAATATTTGTTACTAAAAATTTCTTAAAAATAGTATTAAAATATTGTCTCGTTCTAGTGAACCAAGTATCTGTATTTTGTCTCATCTCCCCTAGTGTCGATAGGTGGTGATATAGCTCCTAATTTTCCAAGTGTATGATATAGCGTTCATTCTTCAGATCAACCATATATTCATGGAAAAAAAATTCTTGTTTGCATAAGGAAAGCGATGACTTTGCCATAGTATCCTTTCAAATGTTAAAGTTGCCACAGTCAGTGCATGCTTTGCATTTTTTTGTACCATTGTGTTATATTAGAAAAAACAATAATTTTTTTTGATGAGTGTGATCTCTGATTTTAGTCCCTGAAAACCAAAAAAAGTAGTGCCTGAAAAGTCCTTGAAAGTCCTGAATTTCGTTTTGCGGTATCTGTACGAACCCTGCTGAGAGCACAGGTGTGAGTGTGTGTGTGTGTTTTACTGTGTGAGTGGGAGTGTGTGAGTGTGTGTGTGTGTGTGTGTGAGACCTCTGTGCCGTGTTGTCGGGTGGCCTGCGTGGCCAGACTCTTGATTCTCTCGCGGTACAGCACCGCTGCTCTGCTGTTGTATTTTGCGTTGGCTGCACTGGTGGTACAGCCGTGCTGACTGAAGAAGGCATTCTGTAGGGAACACACTCACATTACCTTACATATATCAGTGGAGCACTCACTGGTTTCTTCATTAGGCAGAACAGACAGCAGACACTCACCGCGCTGGCATTGCCGCCCACCTGCATACAGCGCAGCTGGAACCAGGACCAGTTCGAGTCCAGCTCAGTGGACCTGCAACAGCGGTGAGAAGAATTCATCTCAGCAACGAGTGTCACTGCAGAAACACTGACAGCAATGTGAAAAAGTAAGTGAACCCCACGACCACATGAGGCAGCATCGCTGATGGAGCTTTATTGTGACAGTTGTGATGGGATGAGCGAATAAAGTTGAGATTGAGATCTTATTATATAAAATGATCTGCAAAATTTCACTTGTGTTCTGGGGAAAACATAAGTGCACCTCTACATTTAGTAGGTGATATTGCCCCCTGTGGGAAAACTGTAAAAAGCTCTTGTTGGCTTTTATCATAATTGTCTGTCAGGAGACGTTTTGTCTGTTCCTTCATGTAGAATTTCATGGATTATATGGCATTTTTCCCTGATGATGGGCAGTGTAAGACTGTAAAGTTTACCTGATGAAGGGCAGCGCAAGAGTATAAAGTTTACCTGACAAGTTTACCTGACGAAGGACAGCGCAAGAGTGTAAAGTTTACCTGACGAAGGACAGCACAAGAGTGTAAAGTTTACCTGACGAAGGACAAGTGAGAGTGTAAAGTTTACCTGACGAAGGACAGGTGAGAGTGTAAAGTTTACCTGATGAAGGACAGGTGAGAGTGTAAAGTTTACCTGATGAAGGACAGGTGAGAGTTTAAAGTTTACCTGATGAAGGACAGGTGAGAGTGTAAAGTTTACCTGACGAAGGACAGCGCAAGAGTGTAAAGTTTACCTGACGAAGGACAGCACAAGAGTGTAAAGTTTACCTGACGAAGGACAGCGCAAGAGTGTAAAGTTTACCTGACGAAGGACAGGTGAGAGTGTAAAGTTTACCTGACGAAGGACAGGTGAGAGTGTAACGTTCACCTGACAAAGGACAGGTGAGAGAATAAAATATAAGCCAGCAGCCATATCACCCTGTAGCCCAAGACTGGTTGTTCACTGAAGCTAAGAAGGGTTGAGCTGGTCAGTACCTGGATGGGAGACCTCCTGGGAAAACTAGGTTGCTGCTGGAAGAGGTGTTAGTGAGGCCAGCAGGGGGTGCTCACCCTGTGGTCTGTGTGGGTCCTAACACCCCAGTATTATAGTGATGGGGACACTATACTGTAAAAAGCACCGTCCTTCAGATGAGACGTTAAACTGAGGTCCTGACTCTCTGTGGTCATTAAAAATCCCAGAATGTCCTTCAAAAAAGAGTAGGGGTGTAAACCCGGTGTCCTGGCCAAATTTGCCCATTGGCCTCTGACCATCATAGCCTCCTAACCATCCCCATACACTGATTGGCTTCATCACTCTGTCTCTTCTCCACCAATAAGCTGGTGTGTGGTGGGCGTTCTGGCGCAATATGGCTGCCGTCGCATCATCCAGGTGATGCTGCACACTGGTGATGGTTGAGGAGATTCCATCCCTTTCATGTAAAGCGCTTTGAGTACCCAGAAAAGTGCTATATAAATGTAACTAATTACTATTATTATTATTATTATTATTATTATTATTATTATTATTATTATTATAATAAAGCAGGGTTCCTCAAGTCTTGCCCTGGAGGGCCAATGCGCTACAGACTTTAGCTTCAACCCTGATCAAACTCACCTACCTGTGATTTTCTAAAGATCCTGAAGACATTGATTAGCATGCTCAGGTGTGTTTGATTAGGGTTAGAGCTGAACTCTGCAGGAAAGTGGATCTTGTGGGCCATATTTGAGGATTCCTGATGTAAAGTTTCCCTGACGAAGGACAGGTGAAGAGTGTAAAGTTTCCCTGACGAAGGACAGTGTGAGAGTGTAAAGTTTCCCTGACGAAGGACAGTGTGAGAGTGTAAAGTTTCCCTGACGAAGGACAGGTGAGAGTGTAAAGTTTCCCTGACGAAGGACAGGTGAGAGTGTAAAGTTTCCCTGACAAAGGACAGGTGAAGAGTGTTATGTTTACCTGACGAAGGACAGGTGAAGAGTGTAAAGTTTACCTGATGAAGGACAGGTGAAGAGTGTAAAGTTTACCTGACGAAGGACAGTGTGAGAGTGTAAAGTTTACCTGATGAAGGACAGGTGAAGAGTGTAAAGTTTACATGATGAAGGACAGGTGAAGAGTGTAAAGTTTACCTGATGAAGGACAGTGTGAGAGTGTAAAGTTTACCTGACGAAGGACAGTGTGAGAGTGTAAAGTTTACATGACGAAGGACAGGTGAAGAGTGTAAAGTTTACCTGATGAAGGACAGGTGAAGAGTGTAAAGTTTACCTGATGAAGGACAGTGTGAGAGTGTAAAGTTTACCTGATGAAGGACAGGTGAAGAGTGTAAAGTTTACATGATGAAGGACAGGTGAAGAGTGTAAAGTTTACCTGACGAAGGACAGTGTGAGAGTGTAAAGTTTACCTGATGAAGGACAGTGTGAGAGTGTAAAGTTTACCTGACGAAGGACAGTGTGAGAGTGTAAAGTTTACATGACGAAGGACAGGTGAAGAGTGTAAAGTTTACCTGATGAAGGACAGGTGAAGAGTGTAAAGTTTACCTGATGAAGGACAGTGTGAGAGTGTAAAGTTTACCTGACGAAGGACAGTGTGAGAGTGTAAAGTTTACCTGACGAAGGACAGGTGAAGAGTGTAAAGTTTACCTGATGAAGGAGTGTGTGAGTGTAAAGGTTACCTGATGAAGGACAGGTGAAGAGTGTTATGTTTACCTGATGAAGGAGTGTGTGAGTGTAAAGGTTACCTGATGAAGGACAGGTGAAGAGTGTTATGTTTACCTGATGAAGGAGTGTGTGAGTGTAAAGGTTACCTGATGAAGGACAGGTGAAGAGTGTTATGTTTACCTGATGAAGGAGTGTGTGAGTGTAAAGTTTACCTGATGAAGGACAGGTGAAGAGTGTAAAGTTTACATGATGAAGGACAGGTGAAGAGTGTAAAGTTTACCGGATGAAGGACAGGTGAAGAGTGTAAAGTTTACCTGATGAAGGACAGGTGAAGAGTGTAAAGTTTACCTGATGAAGGAGTGTGTGAGTGTAAAGTTTACCGGATGAAGGACAGGTGAAGAGTGTTATGTTTACCTGATGAAGGAGTGTGTGAGTGTAAAGTTTACCTGATGAAGGACAGGTGAAGAGTGTAAAGTTTACCTGATGAAGGACAGGTGAAGAGTGTTATGTTTACCTGATGAAGGAGTGTGTGAGTGTAAAGTTTACCTGATGAAGGACAGGTGAAGAGTGTAAAGTTTACCTGATGAAGGACAGGTGAAGAGTGTAAAGGTTACCTGATGAAGGACAGGTGAAGAGTGTTAGGTTTACCTGATGAAGGAGTGTGTGAGTGTAAAGTTTACCTGATGAAGGACAGGTGAAGAGTGTAAAGTTTACCTGATGAAGGACAGGTGAAGAGTGTTATGTTTACCTGATGAAGGAGTGTGTGAGTGTAAAGTTTACCTGATGAAGGACAGGTGAAGAGTGTAAAGTTTACCTGATGAAGGACAGGTGAAGAGTGTTATGTTTACCTGATGAAGGAGTGTGTGAGTGTAAAGTTTACCTGATGAAGGACAGGTGAAGAGTGTTATGTTTACCCGATGAAGGAGTGTGTGAGTGTAAAGTTTACCGGATGAAGGACAGGTGAACTCCCAGTGAGCGGTGTGTCCCGGAGCAGTCAATGCAGAGAAAAACACCATATGTGATGCTTGCCCAGCTGGGGTTCTTCACAGAGCAGTCAAAACACATCTGACAACATACAAAATACCAAATAAATACAATCACTATCAATACAAAACTGCACCATATTGCTTAATTGCAAATTCCAAGTTGCCAGTCTATCTGCCTTCAAATGATCCTATAATTAATCAGAATTACAGATAGAAACATTCCAACACAGCCACACATTTTAACACACAATCTAACATTGTTTCTAACCTCTATTTTCCCACTGATTTGAATGTTTTTTGCTCTGTTCTGTACAATTACAACACAGGTTAGCTTCTATAAAACATGTTTAGAAACTTTCGCAGGAGACTCAAAGCTCACAGTGTGAATCAGGAGATGTGTTTTGAGGAATAAAGCTGGTTTGATCATAAGAGTGATGAATGATTCAGCAGCTTCACCTCACATCTGTTAGACAGAAACCTGTGACGTGTCAAACTCTGCTGCTGCTCAGAGCGGACAGAAGCAGCTCGGACTCACCTTGTTCGCGGGGACGGATCTCAGGCGCTTGAGGACCGCGCTGATGTCGTGTTTACTGGGGTCCGTCATGTTTACAGCTGCGGGAAACTAAACTAAACTCGCCGTCGTGAGGAACTCTGCACACGCTCCGCAGCGGCGCACTTCCTCCCGCGGTGACGTCACGCGGTAAACTTTACACTGATTGGCGGAGACGAACTCAAACAGCAGCACACGAACAACAGGATGCAGTCAAAAATGTCACAACATGGGTGATACACGTATAATGAAACAACATCCTTATTCTGACTTTAAATTATATAAATTAATCTACTAAATTTGACTAAACTTTGTGTGTGTGTAAAATAGCAGCACAAACTGAACTATTCCGCATTAATCATTGAATTACATTAATACACACACACATACATAAACATTAAAAATATATATTTAATAATAAAAGAATAACTCAAGCAATGGAAAAAGTGAAGAAAAGAAAAAGTGATCACACAAAATGTAATATTTTTAATGATTAAAACGTTCTTGCTGTCAGATGGGTAAAACCTAATGGTTTGATATATTTATATATAATAAAAAATATAATGCAAAACAGCAGCACAAAGTACAATGCATTAATCATTTTATTTTTATTTGTCGTATATATATTAATTATATGTATATTTAATATTGACCGCTGTCAAACATGAAGAAATTATTAAAATAAAGTAAACAATTGTTTGTTTGTGTTTGTGCATATTTATATATATTTTAAACAGAAAAAGAATAATTCAAGAAATGTAACCAATTCATTTATTGTAAGCTTGACAATATACAAAAGTGAATAAACTCCAATAAAGTGTGTAACTGAGTTTTGTCATGTGACGTAACAAATCAAATGCGTCACCTGACGTGAACAGCAATACTCAACTCATTCGATCCATTTCAGCGCTGAACAACTGTGAAAAAACACACACACACACACACACACACCCCCTGAACTGCATCCGTAACTGTATTTAACGCAGCGACACCTGAGAAAAACAAGACTCGGGCGTCAGATTCATATTTACACACGTCAACATTCATGTGCCGTAACATTCTCATAGTGATCACAGCATCTGTGCTCTGGGAGAGTTTATGAAGCCACACACAGTAATATATATATATATGAGATGCTCTACAGCATGTCATCCAGTGCACGTCCAGATCCAGCTGACCTGACTGACCCCCATCCTAAAAACACACTCAAACACAGCAGCGCCGTCTCCAGAGGTCAGAGGTCAGGTGCAGCCGGCTCATTTCAACAGAGCCATAAAATCATGTCCATCCGCATCCACTGTGTTCCTAAAAGCAAACAGCATTGGTAAAAATCTCTTTAAAATACAGCTGAGCCTGAGTCTGTTTCTGATGGGCTGTAACACATGAAGCCAGCTCTAGAGTGACTGTGTGGCTGCTTTAGAGGTCTGCTGTGTTTCCCATCATGCCGCTGTCACAGGTCCTCCACGTAGTTGGCGGGGTAGAGGCCGACGGTGCCGTCGCTCAGGCGTCCTTTACACCAGCCCTGCTCGTCCTCCTCGCTCATCTTCATCAGCTGATCTCCTGACGTCACAACACAACCGTCAGTCACAGAGTGCTGTGTGACACAAGCTACTTACAAACTGTCAATTACACGACAAAACCTGTACAGGCAAAACTAAAATTATTCATATTTTTTACTAGTGGGTGCAGGACGCTATAGTTCATTTTTGTAAGTGAGGATAGCAAAATAAAGTGAACTGTGACATATTATATCCAAACATTCTTCATACAGTGGACTACCAGAAAATTGATCAAAATTTGGGACTAAAAATGTGATTTGACACTTTGACCTGACCATGTTTTGTTCCATACCTTTCGATCCAAGTTTTCTGACTTTATTAAGCTGAATTTGTTTAACTCTTGAGTTCTTCTTGTATTTTATAACCATTTTCTAAGCTATGATAGTGAATGATAATGATAATGATATGTGAGATGTGTTAGAGGTGTCTGAATAAGTTTTGGTTTGACTGTAGTTAGTAATGTAAAGCATTTCATTACACATTTAAGGTAATATAATCAGACTACTTTTAGATTACTTTAGACTAATATATATATATATATATATATATATATATATATATATATATATATATCTTTTGTTTCTTTTTTTTTTGATATACTGGTAGACACTATTAACCGGTAGAGATTTGTCAAGTGGTAGAGATTTTAGACTATCGTCTTTATCGCGGTTATGCACTCACATCAACTTGTGGTGACCCACAAAATATATAGGTGACCCTGGAGCACAGAACCAGTCATATGGATAAATTTAAGAGATTTATGCATCATCTGAAAACTGAATAAATAAGCTTTCCACTGATGTATGGTTTGTTAGGATAGGACAATATTTGGCCGAGATGCAACTATTTGAAAATATAAATATTGAGAAAATCTCCTTTAAAGTTGTCCAAATGAAGTTCTTAGCAATGCATATTACTAATCAAAAATTAAGTTTTGACATATTTAAGGTAGGACATTTACAAAATATCTTCATGGAGCATGATCTTAATATCCTAATGATTTTTAGCATAAAAGAAAAATGGATAATTTTGACCCATACAATGCATTTTTGGCTATTGCTACAAATATATCTGTGCTACTTAAGACTGGTTTTGTGCTCCAGGGTCACATATGCGCATGTGCTGTCTGAGACGGTTTCTGAGCGCAGGCGAGCACATGAATCCGCTGCTCATAGAGCGCAAGAGTATTTTTGTTGCTTTATTGGCCTTGAACGGTTAAATACACATACTTATGTGTGTCAAAATGCCCATCTTAGCAAGTATCCTTGTAAACACAGTCATTTAAGTCTTAAGTGAAAGTCAACAGCTGAGAAAGAAAACGTGTAACAGTATACTGGATCCGGATGTTAGGTCTTAAAGTGACAGCAGTCTAATATTCCTGCTGTCTGTCATTCCTGTCAAAAAAAATCGCTCACTGCTCTTGACTAAATCTCTTTTGTAACTTTAATAGTAAGAAATCTAATTTACACAGTGTTTTTGATTAATTTATACAATGTATGTAGCATTTATTTATTGTAGTGTTTTGTCCTGTTTCTTGTAATTAGTTACTTTTTTTTCTCTCTTTTTTTAGGCTTGTATTAGTTTTTCTGTGATATTGGCAGTTAACAGTGTCACAAGAATTATGAAAATTCTATGGAATCAAAACCTTCGATATCATAAAAACCTTATAAAAAGCAAAAAAAAAAAAAAAAAAACTATATTGTGATGTATATCGTTATCATGATTTCTCATATTGTGATATAAGATTTTGATCATATCGCCCAACCCCTACTTTTGACCTAAATCCTTTATCACTTTGATTTAAATAGGATAATCGTGTACCACATTGGTATTAAAAATACAAAGACTAAGAAAATATATTCCACTTCTTGTTATTAACCACATGAAGTGCGTTAAACATTATATTAGGTCAAGGTTTCCCAAACTGGGCTTCGTAAAGGAACTGCAATGGGTTTTTGAGTTTAATGGAAAGCTAATAATTATCGAAATCATAATCTTAAATGAAAGTAAATCATTTTAAAATAACATCAAAATAAAACACTTACTAAAAAAGAAACATTTTATTTGTTTAACTGCATGCGAACACGTGATGCTTAGGGCCAGATTTACTAAACAGGGCAAAAGAGCATTAGAGCGCAATTCCATAAAAGCACAGATGGGTGGGAAAATTCTGCGTGTGATTTACTGACAATGCACACATTAAAGAACACAGACGCAGCCCAATTATTTCCATAATGACCAGCGCAATCTACCAAGAGCAATGCAAATTACTGCCTGCTTTAAGACATGCTTTTTTGTGCGTTAAATAATGGCGCATATACCAGTAATCTGACAAGTACAAACGTTAGTAAATCTCATTGCGTGATTCATTTGAATACTCTCCTCCCATAAATTGTGTGTCTGAAAGGGAAACTCCTACAAATGCATATTAAATAAGGTCAAGCGCAAAAATAACTGTGTCCACGCCTTTTCAGTGCTAATTCTTCACTGCGCGTCTTTAGTAAAAACTGGCCCTATATTACTGAAATATTCACTTTGAAATCTCAGGATGTACTTCAAGTAAATATATTAGTTTGGGAATTCCTGCATTACATGTAATTAAGAAATAACGTGAATTTGTGCATTTTAATGTTTTTGAAAGACAAAAGCCTTCCAAAGACACAGTAATGCATGGTTAAATAACCGCTAATTTCAAATAAAAATGAATGTGTTCATCAGTAGTTGATGCAAAGATGAAACACTTAAATCTGAACTGATTTTGGTAAATCCAGTGATCAAATGCTGTGTAGCCACCTGACTAATGGCTGATCTCTGAGTGGACATCCACAAAGCTACTAGACTTTCTGAGTGTATATAAGCAGTAGGCTATTTTAGAAAGAAATATTTAAAAGATGAAAAAAAAAAATTACGGAGAATCAATATATTTCGAATGATTTATTACCATTGCGTGAATAATATGTAATCATGCAATCCATAAAAAGCAACTGTAGTCTGATTACAAGTATTTTCAAATGTAACAATCTACATTTACATTTATGCATTTAGCAGATGCTTTTATCCAAAGCGACTTACAGTGCATTCAGGCTACACATTTTTTATAAGTATGTGTGTTCCCTGGGAATTGAACCCACGACCTTTTGCGCTGCTAACGCAATGCTCTACCACTGAGCCACAGGAACACAAGTACTTTATTTTTAATAATTAATTTTAAGTACAAGCACTTCATTCATAATTATATATTTAAGTACCGAGTAATATTAATTCACTACATGTACTTACTATATAGTTATGGTTAGGATAAAGGTTACTTGCATGTAAATATGCATAATTAATTGTTATTACAATAGTAAGTACATGTAACGTGCAACAAGGACACCTTAAAATAAAGGTTTGTAACCTGATTACGTAATCCACATGACAGTTACTGCTCATACCTGCTTTGAAGCTGAGCTCGTCCTGCTCCTGTCCGTCGTAGTCGTATAAGGCTCGCACCGGCACGCACAGCTCTGGTGAAGACGGCTCGTCCTCGAATGGATTGCCGTTAGTGCTAGCGGACGCGAAGGGATTCCCTGCTTCCTCATCAGAGCCGTCGGCTGCCGTCTTCTCCGCTGCAGCAGCGCTGAGAGGAGAGGAAACACAACACAGCTCAGACTCACCTGTGACTCAAACCCAGCGGACAGAGACAGAGAGGAGCAGACAGACCCAGAGCGGCTCAACCGCACGTGACACCCCTGCTAGAGCGGCCCAGATCTCTGACATCTACCAGTCTGTCATCACAGTCAGAGTAATCATGTGTCACGCGAGGCTGTGAGCCGCTGTGAAGGGTGTCATCAGTAGCCATGCAGACACACACACAGGACCTGAAAGAAACCAGCAGCAGCAGAAATACAAGCAGACAGAGAGACAGAGGCTGTGAGGTCACCAACGTTTGCGCTGTCACTTCCTGTCGTTTGACAGCGACCGGGCTGCTCTTGGGCCGCTCCACCACCGCCACCGGCTCTTCCTCATCCTCGCCATCATCATCATCCTCATCAAACGGGTTCAAGCATGCTGCTTCTGAGCTACTGGCCACAGCCACGCTAACAACACAGAGACAGTGTTACATCACACACACACGCATCAGACACGACAGCCAATCACATGGCTCCAGTCACACCAGACACGACTCGGCTCAGCCTATCACACGGCTCTATTCACATGAGATTTCACACATCACCAGAGCCAGCAGACAAAGATGCTAAACTGACAGAACTGGTTTCAGATTAACATACATCACAATATGATCACATGATGTTTGTTTATAAACGCTCGTTGACTCTGAGTCTCAGGTTCATGTGCACCTGATCTGACTGATGAAAACAACAGATCATGCTTTGATGATTTACAATTATGACTCGAGTCAATATTATGAGATACTAAGTCAAACTCACTTCAATCAAAATAGTAAGATAAAACGTCACGATTAAAAGTCAAAATCCTGAAGTTAAAAGTCAAAATTATGAGATACTCCATCAAAAAGTCAAAATTATAAGATTAAAAACTGAAATTATGAGATAAATCATAATTGAGATGAACAGTGAAGCTTGAGATAAGTAACAAATGACAAAAAAAATATTTAAACTTTTTATGTCTTAATTATAATTTAGTATCTCATAAGCTGAATTTATTCTCATAATAATAGAAGTATCTCACGATTTTGACTTTTTAGTCTCATAATTTGGAGTTAATTGAGTTTCCTCAATTATGAGTGTACTTTTCATGATTTATATCTCACAATAACATAATTTTCTTAGAATTATGACAGGATTTTGACTTTTTGTCTCATAATTATGATTTAGTATCTCATAATTCCAACTCTCTCATAATTATTACATGATGTCGTAATTTAGATTTTTCCCTCAAAATGATTATAGTACATCAGGATTTCACCTTTTTAACTCATAATTTAAATGTTTTTATGTAATAAATAAATCCCGGTATAGTATCTCATGATTTTAACTTTTCAACTTTACAATTACAATTTACCAATGTATGCTTAGGTGGCAGAAACGGGTTCCCACACATTTCTTTCCCCGAAAGCACTTCAAACCATTTCTGTCCTCTTTTCTGAGATACTATGTTGGGATGTTTATGTAAATGAGCCCCAGGAGAAGCTCACGCAGCAGTGGCTCAGGAACAGGAAACAGCAGAGGTCAAATGTCAGAGTCAGTGAGGATAAAACATCCTGGGCTCTGACAGACTGATGCTTCATCTGGTGTTTAAAACGCTCAATCACTTGAGTACACACACTGTAACACATGATCAAGCTCCACATCTTCACACTGCATCCGAGCACACTGATCACACACACCACGAGCCTTCGCTAGATAACAGGTGTGGCTCTGCTCACCTGCTGCTGCTGGTTTTTGAGGTCTGTTCTGTGTTTTGACTGATCCCTGTCAGAGTGACTCCATCAGTGTGTTTCCTCTTGGTTTCTCGTCGACTGAGCGTTCGGTTCAAGTCCACAGATAATTCCTGCAGCACACACACACACGGCCCTTCAGCCTTCATGTCTCTTCTAATCAATGTGTGAAACAGCTTTAAGTGGATGGAAACCAAACTCCAAAATGACAAAAAGCACCATGAATATCATATCAGTAGTCCTTATAATGCTTGTGAATTCATACCATGCTTTGTGTGAGGAACAGACTGAAATTTAGGACTTTACGCTCTGAAAACCTTTCCCTCCACCACGGACTTAGTATCTCATAATTATGACTGTATTTCATGATTTTGACTTCTCAATTTCAACTTTAGTACCTCAGGATTTCAACTTTTAATTACATTTAGCTTTTTCATAATTATTACTTAGTATCTCACGATTTTGGCTATTTATCTCATAATTATGACTTAGCGTCTCATAATGATGACATCTCATGATTTCAACTTTTTATAATTACATTTAGCTTTTTATATTTACGATTAACATTTCATGATTTTGACTTTTTATCTTGTTCTTTTGAGTATTCATCTCATAATTATGGCTTAGTGTTTTATGATTATGACAATATCTCATGATTTCAACGTAATGAAATTACATTTAGCCTTGTTATAATTATGACTTAATATCTCCCGATTTTGGCATTTTATCTCGTTCTTTTGGCTTTTAAGCTCATAATTATGATAGTATCTCATGATTTCAACTTTTTAAAATTATATTTACCTTTTTTGTAGTTATGACTTTATCTAATGATTTTAGCTATTGACCTTGTTCTTTCAACTATTTATCTCATAATGATGACATCTCATTATTTCAACTTTTTAAAATTACATTTAGCTTTTTTACAATTATGACTAAATATTTCATGACTTTTTAATCTTGTTCTTTTGACAGTTTATCTCGTAATTATGACAGTATCTCACAGCATTTTTTCCATAACTGTAAATCTTTCCTCCACCAGAGCTCTTAAATCTCATTTGTGCTGGTGTTAGACCAATGATATGTGAGGTCAATGACATTATCCTGGTGGAACGAATGAATAACATCTTAAATTTCAGTCTGTTCCTCACAAAAAGCATCATATGACTTCAGAGGACACTGACTATGAGTCATATGAACTGTTGCTATGACACCGTTATGGTCATTTCTGGTGTTTGTCAGCCCTGTTCATATTCTCTGTATGTTTTGTGATCCGCAGGAGGAAGTCACATGTGTCTGGAGCTCCCTGCGGCTCTCTGTGTGTCTCGTACCTCAAACTGAGGCCAGTTCATGGGCATGCCGGGCCCGTGGCTGGAGCGGAACCACTTGAGGTCCTCCTGAGCGTCGGCGGCCTGGATGGTGTCTTCCAGTGTGTGATAGACCGTCGAGTACCTGAAGGAGAGAGACGTTTAACACGCCGTCATGTGTGTGAGAATAACAACTAGCAGACTATCACAGCTGGAGGGTGACTCATCTGAGCGCTTTGCGTGCTGGTCTCAATAACAGCGTTCCTATGCTTCTCTATGCAAATGATGACAAACCGCCCTTCGGGCTCAACCCAGGCATGGATATGTAGATGACATGACGCTAGGTGCTCACTTGTGATTGGAGGAGAGGTCGATGTGCTGCTTGACTCCCAGCAGCAGCTCCTTGAAGAAGCACAGTCTCTTGTCCTCAAACTGCTGCCACTGTTCGAACACCTGCTCCATGTTCTCCATGTACTGAGGGGTCACCTTATCCAGCTCCTCCAGAGACTTCTTGTAGCGCTCCTTCGTCTGAAACACCACACAAACAGACAAATCACAAACACTGCAGCTGTATATGCAGATTGGCTCGACTGACCTGAAATATATGCTATTTTTTAAAGCCATTTGTGTGTAAAAACAATATGAGACAGTTCATGACTGATTTTGTTGTTAAATTGAAATGTCATCGTATAACATACATCAAACGCATTTTTAATGCTGTGTTTCGGCATAAAAACAACATTCATGAGAGAGTTCATGACAGATTCTGTTTCTGATTTGAAATGCTATTGAAGTATTAAGTATACCATTTTCTAATGCTGTGTAAGCATGAAAAAATTTATGATACAGTCAATGTCAGATTTTGTTGCTAATTTATACTGCAAATGTATGGAAATGTAAAATACAGATTGTTTTTAATGCTCTGAGTTTGAAAAACTCAATTTGAGTTCAGTGATTTACTGAAATTTTTAATGCTGTGGTTGTTGTTTAACAAAAACAAGACTGTTAAACAGTTGTGAAATACATTATTGAAATTGAAAACTGAAAACGCTATTTGAGTGTAAAAACTTTTTTTTTCTGATTTGAAATGTTACTGAAATGTAAAATATACCATTTTCTAACGCCATTTAAGCATTAAACATTTATGATAGTTAATTTCAGATTTTGTTGCTAATTGTACTTGCACTAAAATGTAAAATACACATTTTTTAACGCTATGAGAGTTAAGGCAGATTTTATTGTTCATTCGAAATGCATTATTGAAATATATGCCTTTTTAACACTATTTGAGCTGAACAACATTTATAAGAGTTAGATTTTGCTGCCAATTTGAAATATTGAAATGTGAAATACACACCGTTTAAAAAATAAAATTTATGATATTTACATAGTTTTCATGGTTGTCCTATTCAAGCAGATATGAGCTTATTGAAATAGCTGCCTGGAGGCTCTGCAAATATGGCCACCAAGTGAAAAGGCTTTGCTAGAAAGAGACTTTGACCAAACCTTCAGATACCATGAAATCACAAGGCCTCTCATAGCGCTGCTTTGTCTCCAAACACGATCAAAACATGAGATATTACAAGGCTTATATGATGAAACACAGGATGCCTCTAGTTATTTTAAAGTAAGAGTTTGGGGTTCTATATATACATGCAGTAACTTGCACTTTGTCATAAGTTCCTCTCCAGTGAAAATACTGCAAAAACACTATAGAAAGCACATTTACAAACATCTCATTTCGAGTGAAGCAGCTAGCCAATCAACAGAGAGCTCATTTGCATACAGAAGTCTTAAAGGAACATCAGTGAGTGGTGGTTTGTGATTGAAGAAACCACTGACCTTCTGAACTTCCTGCTGGCACTTCTCCACTTTCTCCTGCAGCTTCTTCTGGGCCTCTGGGTTGTTATTCTCCAGTTTGCTTGAATTCTCTCGGCTGGTGGCGGTTTTCTCCTCCTTACAGGCATTGTGGTAGGCCTTCTTCATCGCATCCACCTGTCGTCATCATTACAGTGAGCCAAACAAACTACAGTAACGTATTCATAATGCATCAGAGAACACCAGCACAGAGGGCATGCATGCATGCATGGATGGACACCTTGCAGATGTTTTTGGGCCACACCAATCTTGCATGCTTGACAGAACAGATAAAACACAAATTTAAACTCAAGCCCTCAAAAGAATAACCATTCGCATCTTCCTTCTCACGACTGCACTGACAAATGTAATGGTTATTTATTATTCAGGGTTATAATTTACATATATGTTTTATCCAAAGTGACTCAAATAATTTAAGGAATTAGAAGTAGATTTTTTTTTAAACTTGGTTTTCAAGCAATAAGAATTTTTCAAATAATTATTTTAAGGATTTTTATTTAAGAAATCAGAAGTAGAATAATTAAGGAACATTTTGCAGGAACCTGAGGTAAAAAGATTTTTAAGGATTTTTTACAGAATCAGAAGTAAAAATATTTAAAGATTTTTTTTTAAGGAATCATAGTTAGAATTATGTTTAATGAATTTGTTAAGGAATAATAATAAGAATTTAGAAATAAGAAATTCCTTAGACTTAAGGAATAAGAAACAGAATAATTTTAAGGAATCATTAGTAGAGTTATTTTTTAAGGATTTTTTTAAGGAATCAGAAGTACAATGATTATGGTCCTGCTGGTTTGGTGGAGGGGATAGTAAATATTAATAGATTATAATACGTAATACTTATAACAAAATAACTATTTATTAATTAACAGATCTTTCTCAAATGATTCTACATTGATGAAATGTAGCATAAACCAGCAAACTGAGTGTATGCTTTGTGGGTGATGTACTAAACGGTCTCATGTGCAAATAAGTTGGACACACCTATATTTAATGAAGGGTTTTGTTAACTCTACAACATGTCCTGAAGCTTCCTGACAGTGTTAAGCCCGTGTTTGCTGACCGTGTGGAGTTGGTGTGCTTGTACCTCCTTGAGTTTCTTGGCCCAGGGTTTCTGTGCCTTGCGAAAGCCATCTTCTGCTTCTTTGGTCTCCTTGAAGCCACCAATCATCTGTTTGTGGTAAGCCTCCTTCTGCCAGTTCTTGACTTTCTCCAAGTCCTCTCCCATCAGAGCAGCCTTCACCTCCATGTGCAGGTCGCTCACCTTCTCGGCCTCGGTCATCAGAGCAAACCACGCTCGCTCCACCGTCCCGTACTGAGGCCCTAGAAGAGACAACACAGACAAGACCTTTATTCAGATGATCAGATCCAATGATACGGTTTGCTCCTAATAAGCGGATTTGAGACTCAAGAACATCTCTGGGTCACAAGCACTTTTCAAAAACAGCATTGACACGTTAGTTTCCCAGAAGTACCGCAGGGTTCGGTCCTAGGCCCTCTGATATTCTCATCGTGTGCGGTCTTTCAGGATCATACCCTGCTGTAAATACTCCCGACGGACCAGCTGTGGATAACGTAACCTCAAGTGAGCAAAACTGAGATTAAGCAAAAGGGACGCTCATCTGGACACATAAGTGTTTGGCGAGCATGACAGTCACATAACAAACTACTACTAACCTACTGAAGCATACACTCTAAATCAGGGGTGTACAAACCTGATCCCGGAGGGCTACTGTCCTGTAGATTTTAGCTCCAGCCAAGGGCTGCACAATTATGACGAAAATTGTGTCCATTATTTCCTTGAAATTGTATTTGCGACTATTAATTACGATTATCACAATTTCCAATGAATGATGTTTATACCATTGTTTGAACTGCATGCCATATTTCTATATGAAAATAAACAAGCTGAAAACACTCAAAATGAAAAACTTATTGCTTTTCTATAGTATTAAGCCTCAAATGTCAAATATACTTTGGATTTGTTTCTTCTTTAAATAAACAAAAAGTAAAAATATTATATATTACATGGTATTATAATGTTATACTAAAACTAAAACAATGGAAAAACCCTTAAGATAACCTAAAGAAAGAACAAAACATCTTAAGCACGCAGAATAACATAAGTGGACTTTGAAAAATTAATTGCCACTTTAAAATCGATTATGTAATGAAACCAAAAATGGCATCTGTAATTGTAATCACGATTAGAAATTTGATTAATTGCGCAGCCCTAATCAAACACACCTGAACCAGCTTATCAAAGTCTTCAGGATTACAAGAAACTTCCAGGCTGGTGTTTTGGAGCTGGTTGGAAATAAAATACACAGTATGACTGGACACCTCTGCTCTGAATATTTTGTGTGTATTAGTTAATTTTGAATGCATTATCTGGCTTGCCTCAGCTTGTAGAAATGAAGCATTTAACTTTCATTACTAATAAATTGTTTATGGCTTAACCATTAAAACATGTGTTATTCACTTAAACTTTGATTTGAAATATATTCACAATACATAACTAAAAGGTTTGTCTGTGATGCTGGCTTGAGAATGCCTCACCAGAGAGTTTGAAGTAGCCTGAAGTATGAGCAGAAAAGTGCAACATAAGCCACAAGGTACAAAGAAAGCCAGTCAGAACGGAAACACCTCTGTGCTGACTATCTGCTATCGTGGCCACATTTAAATACGGTCTTTAGCTAACACCAGAAGACAACTGTGTGTGCGCTCTCAAGAATCAACACAGCATCTTTCACTACACTGAATGAGGGACTGATAAACTGAACTGAAGAGAACAATGCTGAGTGCAAACTCAGGAAGCTGGATATAGGAATGTTATGAACCCAAGATAACAGCACATTATCAAGAAACGGCATTGCCAGGAGATCTGGATTAACATTATGCAACGCTGATACAAGTGCCAAAGATCTGTCCTGAACATCTGCAGCAAAGTCCTCAAAGATTCACATCATTACTACAAACAACGTGCCCCATTTATTAGCATTAGTGAATTCTCCTGGCCAAACGGGCTCCATCTTATCTGATTGTCGATGTGAATCTTGATGGACTCGAAGCAAAACATCAGATGATTCATATCAAATGACTGAATCAGTCCACTTTAGGTGTTCAAAACTGAAGACTCAAAACATTCATAATATTATAAAACAGTTCAAACTCTAGATTCTGATTGGAGGAGACATTCGGAAGTTGACTATTTTGTATCTTCTTCATAATCTAGTAATGTTTTTTTTTAGAAAGGATAACTGAAAAACATGACTATCAGTGCATGAAATGAGTTAGTGAAGCCTGTCGTGACTCGTACGCGGCGTGTAGTTTGACGTTCACAGTCCTGTTAGTGGTAGTTCAAGCTTTTAAACACACAGATATCATATTACACTAAGAGTAAGTGTGATCACTGTTCCTCTCTTGAGAAGCACAGCTTGGCTTTCACTTCCGCACTATACGGTTTCGTGATGATCCACAACCCGGCCAGCAGCCCGTTATGGTGTGTTTAGGGGAAGTGAGGTCACACTCCACAGCCTGACTAGTGTGACCTAAAGATAGAGACGTTACCACAGCGTCAGATTCTGAACTTCCTCAGACGCAGCTGTGTGTTTTCTGGCCTATCGATGGATCAGTGTATGTTTGTGCTCACCTTTCTCCACCAGCTGCCTCCAGCGCTTGGCCCACTCGGTGAGCTGCGTGGCGTAGCTCTTCTCTATGCGCGCGCGCTCGTGCAGACAGTTCATCAGGTCGTTACACAGCCGGTTCCCATCGTCCACGCGCTTCACTGCCCGCTTGTAGTTCCCCACCTGACGGAGGGAGACACGTGACCGTTACAAACACACAACGCTAGCAGAGAAACACACACAGATGAGCGATACCTACCTCCCAGAAGCTGTCACTGGACACGTCCACCAGAGAGTCGGTCAAGTCTGACATGGCTAAAACACAACAACAAGAAGATGATGTTCACAAACAATTTCTGTGTCAAATAAATGCTGTTCTTTTGATTTGTCAAAAAGTCCTGAAAAACAAATAAATAAATATTTGGGCAGCACAACTGTTTTCAACATTGCTAATAATCAGCACGTCAGAATGATTTCTGAAGGATCATGTGACACTGAAGACTGGAGTAATGATGCTGAAAATTCAGCTTTGATCACAGAAATAAATTACAGTTTAACAGATATTCACATAGAAAACAGCTGTTTGAAATTGTAATAATATTTCACTGTTTCTACTGTATTTTTGTTCAAATAAATGCAGCCAAGAGACTTCATTCAGAAACATTAAACAATCTCACTTGAACCCAAACAGTAAAGGCATTGTCATGAAAAAGTGAAAAAAATATTAAAAAGATAATACAATTGAATATAAAACAGTGTCCGATGTAAAGGTGCGCCTGTCACAGAAATGTAAAAAAAAGAAAGAAAAGAAAAAAAAAGAAGAATGAAAACTGGGTTATTCCATGTCAACTCCACCAGGGGTCCCCAGCTAAAAGTTTTGATTTGATCATTTTTCTGGTCAAATACATAAATGAAGTAGTGATGGGAGAAATGAACCTTTTCGAAGCTTCGAATCAATTGAATCAATTGCTTCGCAAAATGATTCACTGTTTCGAAGTGCTCGAAACACCCCTAACGCCTGCTGGTCAAAACTGTGTAAATGCAACAAAAACTCAGGCTAAAACATGTATAAAACAGATTTTAAAACCCCATTGCAAATGTTTTATTGAAAGTATAATACATTAAATGCCATAAATTATACATTCATTCATACCATTAAATATGAAGTGTCTGTATAATATGTGGCTTTTAAAATATTTTATATTAATTTGTAGGGCTTGGTTTATTTTGTTTTATGGAGAGCTTGAATATATAGGCCAGAAAGATATATTAACTACTTCTTATCCTTTTATTTACACAAATGTGTTGTTAAAAATGTCTACAAATTGATGAAACTGATTCGAGATCAGGTAAAAACCATAGACGCTGGTTCAATGTTTCGCCGCTGGGGAGCAATCTCAGTGAACTCGCTTGATTCACGGGTTCACAGAGATCGCCCCCCAGCGGCGAACCACAGAAATTTCGAAAGGTTTCGAAACAGTTATGACGTAATGAAGCCTCGTTTACTGAAATCATGTGACTTTGGCAGTTTAATACGCGCTCCGAACCACTGTTTCCAAACAAATGATTCGCAAAAGTTTCAGAGCTTCACGAAGCAGTGCTTTGAAAGCAGCCATCGCTAAAATGAAGAAAACCAAAATATTGAATGTCATGGATGAATATTTATTTACCGAGTAATGCACTATTTTGTAGAGGAGGTTAAAATAGCAATTTTCATCTGGGATTCAGAGCCAAATTACAGGGTAAGATGGCAGCATCATAATGTTACTTTTACACAGAGATTAGTAGCTCTATTAGTCACATCTGTTGACTTTAGCAATCTCTGTTGCATTATGTGCCAATGGTGACAGATCGAAAAAGGGGAAATGTGCTTCTTCCTGATGTTTGTGTGACTCTTAGAAATCTTTAAGATATCTTCATATGCTTTTAGATTTTAGTTCTTAAACTTTTCTTTTGGCAAGTTCATTTTTAAAGCCCTATTTGGTTAATTTCCAGAAATACTGGGATCTCAATACGGCTACAAAAGGAAGTTCAATTGTACACATTTTCAGTGGTCAAAAACCAAATGTGGGACAATCTGCATCAATCTGGATCAATTAATCCTTTTCTTTTACTGTTTTATCAGCTTGGCACGTGTCAGATGTCTTTAAACAAGCTGCTCATCCATTTTATAATCAGACTGGCCACTAATGTGCTGACGAATCTGCATAATTGCGTTAGAAAAGCAAAAAACAGTGACGTCTAGAGAGAGAATCAACAAGCTGTTGAACAATTCTGGTTTTAAATCTGATTCCACTTAATGAGTCAATTAGTGATTGTTCTGATTAGTGAATCATAGAGCTAATTCACTAAAATGATCCGCCTCATACGAGTCACTTGCTTGTGAATCACTACAGCGATCATCGCAAACGTCTGATTAACTACAGTAAAGTGCTGTAAAGTAAACGGTCTCAGTGTTTTACAGTGGTTCAGGAGCTGAGAAGCGGCTCTTAGTGTTCAGCTCGGTGTGTGATAAAGCACTGAAACTCTGTCCAGGACACACAAAGACCGAAAACATGAAGAGAAATGCTCCAGAGTTTCAGTTCAGCTGAACACGAGCGCTGTAAACATGCCACACTCTTTCCAGGGAAGTGATGGAAATTCCTGCCATTCTTCCCGCAGCGTTCCTGAGCCGCCGTAAGCCGCTTTAACACACACACAGAGAGAGAGAGCAAACTCACAGTTTCCACAAGTGAATAACTCCAGCAGCATTACATAATCAGATCTCTCAGTGTGAAAGCGGATCAGGGAAACTTCTGGATCTTAAAGAGACAGAATCTGATCTGAACACACAGCTGTGAGTGTGTCCTCACACTTCATGATGATGAGGACGGTTTATGAACATCTGTGCGTGTCTCTCTGCAGATATCTCGCTCTCTCATCAGCGCTGATGTGACGACAGCACACAAATATGAACAGTGTCTGGTTACACACAGCTTCAGGCCTCTCACAGTGCTTGAGTAAATGACCGCTGCTCTGTCTTTACTCGTGATGAAGCTCAGAGCGCTGCAGCGATGGCTTGTTTTGGAGGTCAGAGCTGGAAATGAGCTGGCGTTTCAGCACTTCCGCTTCAGACTCTGATATTTCCATGTTTAAATCAGTGAGCCGTGTGATTTTATTACAGCTTTGACCTGGCTGTCGGGACATTAGACAGCAAACTCATGGACTGACTGCTGCACAGTTTATGATCGCAACGCCAGAGAAAACCTTCTCATAGAAAGACTGGAAGAGCTGCTGTTGACGGTTGTGTAGTGTGTTAACAGCTTACGTTCAGCTTTTCACTTCTGCTGACTGTATTAAGAACTCAGAAAAGCTGTGCTCATTTGTGAAGATTATCACGATGAACAAAGCGTGCATGAATTCACTGGTCACAGAGCTTATGTCCTGCTGTGATCCAATGGAAAACTCCTACTGAGATGTGAACTTACGGGTCAGTATCGTCATGATCGTCTGACATATCAGCTGTGTGTGTGTGTGTGTGTGTGTGTGTGTGTGTGTGTGTGTGTGAGCGAGAAACTGCTGGTCAATCACAGCTGCAGCTTCATTGTGTTTCACTGAACAGAGCAAGAACAACAGAGTAACACGTGCTTTATCATCCAGCAACAACAACAACACACTGATGCAGTTACACACACACCACTGAACCACACACACACACACACAGTCATCATGTCGTTACACACCACTGCTGTAAAACTCAACTCAACACAGCTCTGTCAAATCACTGCTGTTTCACAAAGCACAGTTTAATGCTCAAATGCAATTGTAGTATCCAGAAAATTAATTACAAAATTTAAAAATATTAGAAATATTTTAGCATTAAACAATCACTAATTAATCAAAATCATGAAACTTAAAACCAATTTATTAAAAGTTTATCAAACATTATTTTTAGGACCCAATGAAATTTCATTTTTTCCCCCAAACTCTGTGGTTTCATTTTTCTGGATTCACTTTTAATAGTAAAGTTTAATTGTAGTAATAGAAAAGTGTATTTATATGTATATTTAAGAGCACAATTAAATCAGTTTTATTTTTCCCCAAAATTCTGTGCTTTCTTCTGTTTTATTTTTTCCTGGATTCTATTTCGATGTTAGAATTTATTTTTAAATGAAAAAGCAATGTCTAATTCACTGAAATTATGAAACTTGCATACATTGTATACTTATGAAATTTGTTTTATTGTTTTCTCCAAATTCTGTGTTTTCTGTTTTAATCATTCTGATTTCTAATTTAATGATTTAAATGTATTAATTTAGATGAACATCTAATCAACTGAATTCAGTTTAATAATTTATGACAATTTTTTCAATAATGGTGGCCTATAAAATGTTTTTTTGTTCAGAAACTGTGTTGTCTCTTTTAATTTTCCTGCACTTATGATTCTATACAAATTTATAATCAAAACTGGTAGTAATCAACTGAAAATGTAACGATTCCTGTTTTTGTCAAAACAAGCTGTGTTCGAGTCGTGTGCTGTTCCTCAAACACTGAGTTTTAATATCGTCCTCATCATGAGTCAGCTGTGCTGAGGACTGATGGGAACTCCACTCACGTCCAAAGACAAAAA